>JAXIVH010000016.1:4493357-4500966 GCA_036785325.1 Urophycis tenuis | reverse complement strand
GAGTGTTCTAGAAGGCTGCGTGTGACCCAACTGTTGAGTATGGTCCCCCTTCGTCCCTCTAAAGACTCCTGAAAGGAGTCTTTAGCGTGTGTGTGTGTGTGTGTGTGTGTGTGTGCCTGTACACACATGCATTATGTATGTTTGCGCAGGTATGTGTGTTCGCATTGTATTTGTTCACACCTTACTCGCTCACATTAATTATTGTAATGTCAATAACCAGGGACTAAAAAGTCACTGAGCAGGGTCTGCAATCACTCACCGCGCACACACACACACACACACACACAGACACACACACACACACACACACACACAGAAGGTTCCCAGGGTCCTAAATCCACAGTCTAACATGCTTAACTAGCTCACTGACACGAGCTATCAACCAGCCTGTGGTTGGGAACCATTTCTCTGTCAGCGCGTTTGGGGCCCGTCTCTATTTTTTTTGTGTTTGTGTTTATCTGTTACAAGCCCCATTCTGTCCCCTCTCCTTCTCTCTCTTTATCCCTCGCTCTCGTCTTGTTTTGGTTACGTTTGCTACATTCATCGTGGAAAACGTTTCAGCACAGCCATGCTTGGACGAGCGCTTAGACATGCTCCCCGCTGTTGAGCTATCCCAGTCTGTGACACACACACACACACACACACGCACGCACACACACACACACACACATACACACACACACACACAGACACACACACACACACACACGCACGCACGCACGCGCACGCACGCACACACACACACACACACACACAGGACCGAACAATTCTCAGTCTCTCCGTCTGTTTTCCATAGCCCCCGTGACCCCTGCTTCGGCTACGGTGACATTTCTCTCTCCCCCGGAAAAATGCGCGTCGCTCTCTCGGGTCCTGCGATGCAGCGACTGGGAGCGATAACGCGCTCAATGACACAAGCAACATGTGGCGCCGTCCGTCCGTTCGGGGGGCCGCGGCATGTCCGTCCGTCAGTCTCCGACGCAAGCCGCTGGCCGTCGGATTTCCCTCGGCCCCGCCCACCCCCCGCTCGCCCCCTCGGGGGACAGCCCGAGAGAGAGAGAGAGAGAGAGAGAGAGAGAGAGAGAGAGAGAGAGAGACAGAGAGACAGAGAGAGAGAGAGAGAGAGAGAGAGAGAGAGAGAGAGACACGCTGCGGTCTGGCCCAGGCTCAGCAGACGTTCATGGGAAGAAAAGACGATCGATGCCTCCGCTCTCCCTCCAGAACCCGGGCCGAGGGCCGGCCGTGTGGACCGGCGAACCAGGGCCTGGCCTTCGCCCCCCCCCCCCCCCCCCCCCCCTCCCCCCACCGGGCCTGGTGGAACCCAAAGAGGTCCCGGGCGGGGCACGGTCCCACTCGTGGGACGGGCAGGGCCCGCGGCGGCCCGGTTCTGTGAAGGCGCCACTTCAGACTGAAGGCCGGAGAGAGAGACGGCCGGAAGCCCTGAACCCAAACACGGGCGGCGGGGCGCATTGTGTTAAATCTGCTTGCATCTCCGAATATAAACACACACACACACACAGGCACACACACACACACCCACACACACACACACACACACACACACAGGCACGCACACACACACACACACACACACACACACACACACACACACAGCCACAGGGAAGGCCCGGTGGCTTGTTCTTTAAACAACCCGGCTAATGATGACCAGAATCTAAACTTGCGGTGGGAGGGAAATGCACAGCTTTGTCGTGTAAAGCGGCTGAATGGATAGGGGGCTGAGCTCTGAGTCAACGGGGACGCCCGCGCTCTGTGCACGTTGTTCCTAGAAGCCTGCGATCGCTTCGGCCCCCCGGAGGGAACTTCTCTGTCTTTTGGCGCTTTTTCTCGTCTTCCTCGCAGATAGCAACAGACAGCTGTTGAAGCGATTTGTCTGGAAAAACACGAACCTGATTCCCTAATCTTGGGGAGACTCTCCTGGCAGCGAGGACCCACGCTGGACATACGCACCGATAAACAGAGAGATGAGAGGGAGAGGGAAACGTGTTAACAGTTGCCAACACAGAGAGAAAGGTAGCAAGACAGCTATTGACAACGATACAGAGAGAGAGAGACAGGAGGAGAGATAGCGGGAGACATAAAGAGGTAGAGAAACACATAGAGAGAGAGAGATGGATAGAGACAGAGCGAGACAGAGTGAGACAGAGAGATAGGATACAGAGGGAAAAGGAAATGATTCACACAGCAGTGATTCACTCTCCAGCTGCCCAGCGTCTTCCCCGAGGGGGGAGACGGCGAGAGAGAGAGAGAGAGAGAGAGAGAGAGAGAGAGAGAGAGGGAGAGAGGGAGGGAGGGAGAGAGAGGTGTTTGGCCCAAGGGTTCAGCAGCAGTTCATTAGGTTTATCGGCTAACCGTCCGTTCACCCTAAAGGCTTACTTACGCCTTACTGCGATTACGCCACCCGGCCCACCAGACGGGACCCCGCGGGGACACACACACACAGACCACACGTTTGAGGGGACGTCTCCCCTAAACGTCCCCGCAAACCCCCGGGACACGCGGAGCAGTGCCCCCACCGCCGCCCGCGACCTCACCCTGTACAGCGTGAGCTCCGGGGCCCAGAGCAGCGTGGGACCAGGCTTTATGGGGCCTCTGTTAACCCACACGGCGGCGGCCCCGCGGTACACATATAGAACCGCGGGGCCTCCCTGACCGCGGGGCAGCCCCGCGGTTTACGAAGGAGAACCAACGCAACGGGCGAGGAACAACGTGGGGTTTCAGCACCACAGACGGCCACAGCCCGGGTACGGCGCACGCGCGGGGTGTGTGTGTGTGTGTGTGTGTGTGTGTGTGTGAGTGTGTGTGTGTGTGTGTGTGTGTGTGTTTGTGTGTGTGTGTGTGTGCGTGTATGTGTGTGTGTGTGTGTGTGTGTCTGTGTGTGTGCGTGTGTGTGTGTGTGTGTGCGTGTGTATGTGTCTGTGTGTGTGTGTATGTGTGTGTGTGTGTGTGTGTGTGTGTGTGTGTGTGTGTGTATGTGTGTGTGTGTGTTTGTGTGTGTGTGTGCGTGTATGTGTGTGTGTGTGTGTGTGTGTCTGTGTGTGTGCGTGTGTGTGTGTGTGTGTGCGTGTGTATGTGTCTGTGTGTGTGTGTGTGTGTGTGTGCGTGTGTGTGTGTGTGTGTTTGTGTGTGAGTGTGCGTGCGTGCGTGTCTGTGTGTGTGCGTGTGTGTGTGTGTGTGTGTGTTTGTGTGTGTGTGTGTTTGTGTGTGGTGTGAGTGTGCATGCGTGCGTGCGTGCGTGTGTGTGTGCGTGTGTGCGTGTGTGTGTGTGTGTGTGTGTGTGCGTTTGTGCGTGTGTGTGTGTGTTTGTGTGTGAGTGTGCATGCGTGCGTGTGTGTGTGCGTGTGTGCGTGTGTGTGTGTGTGTGTGTGTGCGTGTGTGCGTGCGTGTGTGCGTGTGCGTGTGTGTGCGTGCGTGCGTGCGTGTGTGATTGAAACGCGAGAGAGGAACACTTCCTCGTTCGCTCAGGTGGGCCTCCCGTTTCACTTCAAACACGGAGCGCTGCGTGACTCTGGGCCAGATACATTTCAGAATCGGTTTGGGAAGTCGGTGGGGGGGGGGGGAGAAGGGGGTGAGGGGTGAGGGTGAGGGGGGGTCCGTGTCTGAGTGTGTGTGTGTGTGTGTGTGTGTTTGCACGGAGGCCCTCGAACAGTTAAATACGGGGGGAGAGGGGGGGAGGGGTGTTGAAAATAGAAGGGGATGTGTGAGGAGTGTTTTTGTTTCTGACACGGATGGAGAGGGATAACTGACGTGGCGGTCAACTCATCAGTATGTGTGTGTGTGTGGGAGAGAGAGAGAGAGAGAGAGACAGGGAGAGAGAGAGAGAGCGAGCGTGCCGGCCCCCTGACCGCAGCTCCACGAGCCTCAGAGTCACCGAGGCGGCTGAATTATTCAGTTGCCGCTAACGAGCCGGGCTGCGGCGAGCGACCCCCCCACCCTGTCAGCCCTGCGCGGCGTCTCTCGCACGTCTTGGTCTTGGTGTTTTTCCCCGTCACCGCAATCAAAGCTGTGGCAGCGCGGGGTGTGTGCGAGGTGCAGGCACACGCACAGCGGTGAGGCCGCAGCCCGCCTGGCCCGGCCCCGCCTCCCGTCTGGTCCCGCCTCCCGTCTGGCCCCGCCTCCCGTCCCCTCCAGCGCGTGGGGTTCCGGGATGATGGGCGGGCAGGTGGTTTGCGTTGGCGCGGCGCAGCGATGACAGCACCGCCGGGGGGAGTCAGCCCCGTAGCGCCCCGCTAACGAGCAGCGAAGGCAGCGGTGGGGTACGGCCCTCACAGGGCGGAGGGGGAGGGGGGGGGGGGGGGGGGGGGGGCAGTCAGAACAAACAAACCCAGCCCCCCCCCCCCTCCTCCCACAACCTCCAGGGTTCGGCACAGACCAAGTGATCCGGGACACATGGGGTGGGTGGGGTTTGGGGTGGGAGGGGTGGGATGGGGTGCTTGGAGGAGACAAAGGCCTGGCTGCCGTGACGACAGGTGAGGCCAGCTGTATTTGCAGAAGCACCACAAAGCACCGAGAGGGGACCCTGGGTGTTTGCTGTGTGTGTGCGCGCGCTCGGGTTCGTAAAAGTGTTACGGCGCGGGAGCCGCTGGGCCGCACTCCGATTGGTCGGCGCTCCTCTTTTTGAGAAAGGACTCCGCTGGGGCGACGGTGCCTTAAAATGAACACATCCTGCTCAGACACTTGTGAACAACGTGCACAGGCACAGGCACGCACACGCACACACACACACACACAAGTGCACACACACACACACACATACACACAGCCAGGCCAGCCATGTGTTTATTGATGGTGGAGGTGTTGATGTTTATGGGCGAGGCAGAGCACCCTGCAGACAGCCTCCTGGGTGGTGGGACTCAGTGACATGGTGGGAGGGAGGGAGGGAGGGACAGAGAGAGGGAGAGAGGGAGAGAGAGAGAGAAGAGAGAGGGAGAGAGTGCGAGGAGAGGGGAGAGAGAGAGAGAGAGAGAGAGAGACAAAAGAGAGAGAGAGTGCGAGGAGAGGGGGAGAGAGAGAGAGAGAGAGAGAAAGAGAGAGGGAGAGAGTGCGAGGAGAGGGGAGAGAGAGAGAGAGAGAGAGGGGGAGAGAGAGAGAGAGAGAGAGAGAGTTAGGGTCCTACAGAACCAGGACCCCGACCATCAACACAGGAATTTAGCTACTGAAGACATTTTATGGGTTTACAAACACTCTAACAACTGAGTGAACACACACACACACACACACACACACACACACAGACACACACACACACACACACACCACCTTGGGACACATAATGGCAGAACCTGAACGTGTTTTAGTGGAAGCGAACGTATGTGTTTTTGCGTGAGGTTCAGTTAACCTCCCGTGACCAAAGCCTCATGATCAACCGTAGGCGTGCATGCTTTTGGGGGCCATTTTGGATCACGCCATCATGAGAGGGGTGGACACTGTGCTGCTGCCCATCTCTTCAGGGGCAAGGTGAGGTGAGTGACGCGTGATCAATTATGTTGACCAACCAAAAAACTCTGAGGAAAGCCACTGGAGCTTCTCAGAGCGGCAGAGGGTCTGCAGGTGCTTCACCTCCTCAGGCAGCATCAACACAGAGCAGCATGCTGGTACTCATTACAGGAGGGAACGGGGGGGAATAAACCCATTCATGTCAGCCTCAGGATTTTTTTTTTTTTATAACCGCAGTACTGTGCCGGTTGCCTCCCAAAAAAAAAAGCGAAGCGACAATGTGATGTGAGTGGAAACACATGAGCGGTACTGGCCTGCAGACGGCGCTCCGAAGATAGAGACAGACACAACCCTCATGCCGCAGAATTCGGCGTTATTTACAGAATCGCAATGCATTTCGTGTCAGGGCGCTGAAAAATCACACCGGACAACATATTGTCAGGAGGTCCCTGCCGAGCACCCCCCCCCTGCCCGGACATCAGGGGACACTCCTGATGTCCGGGAATAACGGGACAACGAGCGACCAATGGCGGACCGCAGCGTGGCTAACGTCAGCGGGGCCGCCTGACGAGGGTATTGTGAAGTGTCCGCTTCCCCTCCCGCTGCCAGCCCGTAGAACGGTGGTCTCCTGCGGGATGAAATGCTCTTTTATCTGTGTTTCCTTTATTCATTCATAAAATGTGGTTCTCGTTTGACGCTCTGGATCGCGTTAAGAGCACAGCCGTGGGGGTAGGGGAGGGGGTTTGGGGGGGAGGGGGGTGAAGGGGCCGGGGTGGGGTGGGGTCTGGTCTAACTGGAAAAGGAATAAAGCACAAAGCCCGCTAATCGCCGCGATGCTACGCTGAAACTGAGGAGTGTGTATTGGGTGGGGGGCGTGCTAGCCCGAGCGCTAAGCGGCTAGGCGGCGGCTGTAACAGAAGCCAGTGTGTGGGGCGTCGCCCCGGCCTTCGCGGCTGGCGGGCGAGAGAGGCACCGCTCACGTGAACCCAAGGGATGAAGTAGTCCCACAAATCACGCTGTGGGGATTGATATGCCGAGGCTGAAGACAGGCCCGCTCAAACGCGGGTCAATGGGGCGTTTCACTCGCGTCCGCTCTGCGTCCGTGTCGGCCAATCCTGTTGCGGGAGGCGGGGCGCGTAATTGGCGAACGCGAACTCGTCCAAATGTAGTAAACTATAAAAAGGTGTGTGTAAATGTTTTGAATCATTGCCGTGCAGCCTTGGCCACTATGGGAACGCACTCATTTAAATCCTCTGCTGAAAGCTTCATCCAACGCGTGCATTAATTTTTTTTTTGGTGGAATGCATAAGTAAGATGTAACTCTGGCGCCTGCAGGATTTGAGTTTACCGGGCCCGGCTCAGCGCCGAAGTTCTGCTGTAACACAGGAGGGTTGGAGTGATTGTACCCCGCGGACCTGTCCTTGAACTGTTAATTATGTCCAATGACAGGACACATATATAAATACTGTAGCACACAGAGCAGCTCAACACAGACGATGTGCGCGCAGATAGCTGCATCACGACATCTCCGGCTACGTAACCTTCGAGGCTTTGCGCTTTGTGATGAAACATTCCAATTCATCCATATTTTTCCACTGCTTCGCATTCCATCATCAAATTCCAGAGTTTGCCGTCTGTTCTTAAAAATATGCGCCCGTCGACTCTGCCCCGACAATTTTCTAGCGCGCCGGACTTTATATCACATGCAGGCCCAGAATGCGGGATGTTCTGCCAGAAATCTTAACGCAAACCCTGTCCTCCACCAACCCTTGAACCTCCTCCATGTGTTCCAATTCCCTGGCTGTACTGTCCTATCCTGTCCTGTCCGCCTCCGTCCGTCCGTCCTTTCCAGAACCTTCCGCAGCGGCGTACCTGGCTCCGTCCAACACACCGAGGGCCGGTGTTCATCATCAGGGTCTGCTCAGGCGGTTTGGCCAACCCCCCCATCTGGGTTTATGCTGAAAATCCCTCCACCGATTATTATTAAAACGCCAGAGCTCGCGTCCACGCCCGCCGGCCTGTCATCTCTGTTGACGTAGAATTACACGATTCTCCATGGTCGTCACTGACGAATGAGAGGCGCTGGGCGAAATAACAAGTGAGACGAGCGAGGTTATGAAATCACCCCCGCTGCAGACCAGCGGCCAGCCTCGGCACA
>JAXIVH010000016.1:4473357-4488357 GCA_036785325.1 Urophycis tenuis | reverse complement strand
ATTTGTAAATGAAGTCTCATTCCTCATTCTCTTGGGAGCGGTTGACAGAGAAGCCGCGTTTGCTCTGATTGTCATGGTCAAAATGGTCGCCAACGAGAGGGAACGAGAGTTTGAAGCATTTGTCGCAAACCAGGATGTAGACACAATCAACGATCGAGTTTACCCTTTATACATTGGCACTTTAATCGCTCTTGGTAACTTGGCACTTAGTCAGAGATGTTATGTACTAGCAATGGTTAACCTCGCAATTGAAATGCTTGAATCTTGTTCTGGTGACTTTCTGAGTGTATTAGCAGCAATGAAATGTTTCACCTTCTAATGACAAATGTACTCTTTGTAAGTCGCTCTGGATAAAAGCATCTGCTAAATGCCCTAAATCTAAATCTAAACATAAAGTCTCAAGACTCTGTGCTGCTAACTAGTGACAGTGTCAAGTCCCATTCAGACCAGACCTGCGCGGCTGCATATGTATGTTATAAATATGATCCCACAACCAGGCCCTGAGACCGAGTCACCAACCTCCAACAACCACTGCACACCGTGAACAATCTACGCATTAAAAGTCCTCCAACAGCGAACAAAACAGCGTCTCACAGGCTGATGACAACACGGCGGAGTGTAACAGACTCCTGATTGTAGAGTCATACATCCAGCAGTGTGCGCGGTGGGAGCAGGAGAAGCCTGAAGGCACCAGGCCGGCTGTAAGGGTGCTGCTGCGGGGGCCACCTTCAGAGGTTCCTGGTTCCCTCCCGGCTCTCTCGCTGGGGCCATCCATCCCCGTCGGCCGGCCGCGCCTCCTGATTGTTATTAATGGCGCGCGGCAACTCGATCCGCGGCTCTTTTCATGAGCCTGTCCTGCTCTGGTTGTGTTCCCTGATCAATGTCCCCAGCCCTCCGTCTCCGTCACCGTTCATATGGATTACCCGCCGCGCCAGATGTTTCCACACACACACACACACACATGGCCGTACATGGCCGTGAAGGTACGGCGCCGGACGCCAGCGTGTCACGACGCGTACAAAGAACCGCACACACACACACACACACACACTCGCACACGCATACACATTTGGGTAGACGCACACACACGCTTTAATCTCTGAAGCAACATTGCTAGCGTTGCACATTCCTAGCTTCATGTATTTTCTCTCCTGCTCCGATATCCAGCGTGCATCGACTGTGTGTGTGTGTGTATGTGTGTGTGTCAGTGAGGGATCGTGGGCTGAGGCATGTAACACAACCAGCATGTGACCTTTGAACTTTGTGTTGGTGGATCCCATATTTCTGCCAATGCACTTTGGCGCAAGTCACCGCACATCACCCATGACCCGCACACAGCTCCCCGCGAGTACGCCCTCCATGATGATGGCTGCGCTCTGTCATCACTCTGTTCGGTCAGCTCTCTCTCTCTTCTGTCAGGTCTCTCTCTCTCTTCTGTCAGGTCTCTCTCTCTTCTGTCAGGTCTCTCTCTCTTCTGTCAGGTCTCTCTCTCTTCTGTCAGGTCTCTCTCTCTTCTGTCATGTCTCTCTTTCTTCTGTCATAGCTCTGTCTCTTCTGTCATGTCTCTGACATGTCTCTCTCTCCTCTGACATGTCTCTCTCTCCTCTGACATGTCTCTCTCTCCTCTGTCATGTCTCTCTCCTCTGTCATGTCTCTCTCTCCTCTGACATGTCTCTCTCTCCTCTGACATGTCTCTCTCCTCTGTCATGTCTCTCTCTCCTCTGACATGTCTCTCTCTCCTCTGTCTCTCGCTCTCTTCAGAACCTCAGGGTGAAGAACCTGACTCCCACTCCTTTTGAGGGGTCCCCATGTTCACGTTGTGCGTCCCCCCCCACATCAACATCCTGTCCATTTCTTTTTATATACTCATGTTCCCCCCTTAGCTCCCTCTAAGTCTCTCACCCCTCCTCACCCATGTGAGGCTGGCGGTCCACTTTCCCTCGCATAAAGCCCACTTGTGAGGGTGTCCAATTCCAACCCCCCCACACACACCCACACATACACACCACACCCACCACACGCTCTCAAATACATATTCGATTTTTTCACACCTCTAAACTTATCTCACACGTCTCATTCAGCCTCGAGGCCGCTGTGTCGCTCGCGTCAGAACTGAGGTTGAGCGCTTGTTGTTCAGTCCGGCCCGGTGCCGCGATGCATCACAACAAGCAGGGGGGGGAACCGGGGGGGGGGGGGGAACCAGGGCAGCCGCGGGCCCCCCACAGAACCCTCTGCTTCTCTGTCTGTGGGGGGCCGCCGCTCTGAGCGAGGGAACCCTTAGAACCGGGCGCAGGGCGACAGGTGGGAAGGAACACGTCAGGAACACAGTTTACGAGTCTGCATGTCAGACGTAGGGGAGGCTTGTGGGGGAGGGATTATTATTAGATTGAGTGAGATGTAAAGAGAGAGGCGGGGGGGGGGGGGGAGACAGGGGAGAGAGGGGGAGAGAGAGGGGGAGGGCGGAGGAGACAGCAAGTCAAGCGGCGTGGAACTGGATCTAGGTTTATGTTGAAGTTATATAGGCCCACACAGCGATACACTTGGAACCAAATGTGTATGCCTGGGCACACACACACAGACCCACACATATATACACACACACACACACACACACACACACACACACAATACACACACACACATACACACACACAATACACACACACACACACAATACACACAATACACACACACACACACACATGTACACAGCATTGGGTTTCTGCTTTTAGTTTGTCTTGGAGGGTTACCACAAGACTGATTGACTGTGATTTGATTGTGATTGGTTGACAGACAGACAGACAGACATTACTCCAGGTCTCGGTGAACAGGTAGGGGGAGAACGCACGCTGAATAATTCACCGATGAATAAACATTCCTAGGGTGGAAAAGACAATCGCTTCCAGGTGTCGGTTCAGATCCAATGCTGAATCCCAATCTAGCACTCACTCACTGCTGGAGGTTTGGCATGGAAATGAGAAGAGGAGGATGATGCTTGGACACACTCACACATACACATGGCCACAAACACACACACACACAGACACAGACACACACACACACACACACACTCAGCCCTATACAACAGGTTTTTCACAATGCGTGTGCATGTTCACACACACACACACACACACACACACACACACACACACACACACACACACACTGTTACAGATACGTTGCACAGCCACAAACTAATAAATAATACAACTGAAAGCCGAACCGGCCTTTCAACCTCGCCTAGAAAAACACTTTCTGATGGAGCTAAACATCTTCACTGAAACGTCGTGGTTGATTTCCATTTTCTTCTTCTCTTGGTTTCCCAGTCGTTGCTCTTGCTCCCTGCGGTCGGAAGCGGCCCGTTTTCCTGAGGGCTTTCCAGTCAAGTCGCCCGGTCGCTCGCTGGTCGCCCCCCAGGGGGCTGTCCTCCCGAGGGAGCCTCCGTCGCGGGTCCGATTAGCGGAGCCGCTTGGTACTGAAAGCTGAGGGCGGCTCTCCGCGCTCAGACCCCCGCCCCGCCGTCTGGCCCCGGCGCCGCCAGCCCAGCGCCACATTCCTGAGGTTCCGGGTGAAACGGCCCGTATGGCGAAGGAGAAGGAGTCACGCGCTGGCGGCGACGGCAGCGTGCGGCGTGCGGCGTGCGGAGCGTGAGTGGCGTTGGCGCCGGTCGGCCCGTTGACAGCAGACCTGGCGTGACCCAGAAGCCGCGTTTGGAGCGTGTCTGTGTTCCCCGGGTCCCGACACGCAGCCCCCCCGCGCCGCGAGGGGGAAACATGGCGGCGAACGCCTTGCCGTTCACGCGAAGGCCTGCGTGTTTGTGTGTGTGTTTCTATGTGTGTGTTTCTCGGTGTGTTTGTGTGTGTGTTTCTGTGTGTGTTTCTGTTTGTGTTCCTTTGTGTGTATCTGTGTGTGTTTCTGTGCATGTGTTTATGCGTGTGTTTCTGCGTGTGTTTCTTTGCGTGTTTCTTTGCCTGTTTCTTTGTAATTTCTGCATGTATTTCTGCGTGTGTTTCTGTGTGTGTTTCTGTGTGTGTTTCTGTGTGTGTGTTTCTGCGTATGTTTCCGAGCATGTTTCTTTGTGTGTGTTTCTATGTGTGTTTCTGTGCGTGTTTCTATGTGTGTTTCTGTGTGTGTTTCTGCGTGTGTTTCCGTGTGTGTTTCTGTGTGTGTGTGTGTGTGTTTGTGTTTGTGCCCCCAGAACAGACCACTTTCTTCTCTCTGTGTTTACAGTGACTGTGTTGTGTGTTGTTCCGCCGGTCATGCGGTTCAGGGGAACACCCCCCCCCCCACACCCACCCACCCACCCCCCACCCACCACCTCCGGGGGTAATCACCAAACCCGGCCGACCCGCGTGCCGTACAAGCCCCTACATTCAGCGGGCCGTTATCTCGCGCTGCCTGCGCGCCCCTCGGGGGGGTCCGCCGCCACAGCAGCGCCAACATGTGGCGGCGGCGTTGTCCCGAGTGCTTATTTAATGGCGGCGGGGGGGGCAGAGGGAGAGAGAGACGTTAGGTAATGAAGGCGCGATTAAGCGCGGGGAGGGCTGGGGCTATTAGCAGCCATCCATGCTGCTGCGGTTCAGCGGGACCAGCCCAGCTGAGGGGAAGCACAGGTCTCCCCGGGACACACATTCCCTTTGTATCTGGAGGGGTGGAGGGTGGAGGGGGCGGAGGGTGGAGGGGGTGGAGGGTGGGGTAATGTGACTGGGCCACAGCTACAGCGCGCGGGTCAGGAAGCCGGGCTCAAGGAGGGAATCAAAGAGAGCGAGGTTCTCTGGATCGTTTTCCACGTCCGTCCTTGTCATCGCGCCGTCGGCCCGACAGGGGAAGGGTTGAGGACCAAACACGGACATTTGGAGCAAAAAAAAAAAAAAAAAAACGCGGAGGAAATGATGTGTGTGTTGAGCCGGAGGTCGCCCACTTCATCATTCGGAGCGTTCATCCGTCTTACGCTCGTTCACCGAACCCTGACCCCCCACGGTCACACTCCCCCTGACCCCTGCACGAGGTACCCGGAGTGCCGTCCTTGTCTTCTCCTTCTCCATCTCTTTCTCCTCACGCGCCTCCTTCTACTCCCCCTTCTCCTGCTCCTCCTATTATTCCTTCTCCTGCTCCTCATTCTCCTCCTTCTCCTGCTTCTCCTGAGCCTCCTTCTCCTGCTCCTCCTTCTCCACATGATGTCCATGTAAGGGTAATGTCTCTCTCTTGGTCGTCCGGCTGCACTGTGTTCTTCTGTCCCATGTCTAGCGTACCCCACTGTGAACACACACACACAGGCACACACACACACACGCCCACACACACGCACGCACGCACACACACACCTGCATCCCCCCCCCCTCCCCCTCCCAGCGCTGACCCCGTGTCCCCGGCTAATGGTTCGTGAGATGTCCAGCCCAGCATGCACTCTCGAAACATCTACAGTCATGCGATTGTACTCGTGGCCAATGTCACTCTGCCCAGCTGCACGCTGCCTGTCAGCCAGAGGCTGCAGGGCTACATGACTAAAAAAAACAACACCGAACGTTAGGCCAACATTCATAAAGGCTGCAATAATGACGAACGTGGACCACATTTCGTAATTTATTTAGGTGCGTTTTCTTTTGGTTTCTTGAACGTGACTCAGGGTTTTGGAACGTGCTCGTGCCGTGATCAAACTCGAACACAGCATCACATGCCGAGCCAAAGGAGAAAGGAAATAACGTGTGAACTGTTGTTGTGAAAAAACATTTGACGAACACTGACAAACACACACAGACACACACGCACACACGCACAGGAAATGAGGTGCGTGGTTTTTTTCGGGGCGGTTTCTTTCTCGTAAATGACTTTGACGATGCGATGCCCGCTTCCAACCCTTTCATTCTGTTCCCAGCATGCTTCACTTCACCCCGGCTCTCCCAGCATGCCCCTGGGCACAGGCGTCTCCACCATAACGACCGCAGAGACGAGAGCGTACCTGGTACGCGTCTGGAAGTGCCGCACGTCGCTTTTCACACACACACACACGTACACACTCGCACACTCGTTCCCACAGGATTGTTATAGACATTATCCACACGCACACGCACACACACACACACACACACACACACACACACACACACACACACACACACTACGCACCACCTTATTTTAACTCCAGTTACAGCTCCAGACAAACAAACCACCCTGGCTGGTCTTTGCATGCCACACTGCTCACTACCAAACAGACTGCTGGTTGACCTGATCTGTCAGTAGAGGGAACCAGCTGTGATGAGAGTGCGTGTGCGTGCCTCAGTGAGTGAGTGAGTGAGTGAGTGAGTGAGTGAGCGAGTGTGTGAGTGAGCGAGTGCGTGAGTGAGCGAGTGCGTGAGTGAGTGAGTAAGTGAGCGAGCGAGCGAGTGAGTGAGTGAGTGAGTGAGTGAGTGAGTAGATGGATAAGACTTTATTGACCTCCCCCCCCCCCCCCCCACGGGGGACATTCAAAAGCGGGAGTGAGTGCGAGGGTGAGTCTTCTGCGTCCACCACCAGTGTCCCCCCCCCCCCCCCCTGCTCAGGTAAAGGTGTGGAGGGACTCCTGTCACTCATGTGTTCTGCCACGCCCCTCGTGTCCCTCGTCAGACGCTCAGTCTTCCACGGTGACGCGGGGTTTCCATGTCATCTCATTTTGTATTCCTGTGCCTGTTCCTGAGCACAGAACCCCCCCCCCCCCCTCTCTCCCCCCGGGATATGGGGGGGTGGGGCGGGGGGGCATTCGGGGAACCATGTGTGTTGTGATGTGTGTGATGTATGGCTGGGTAATCCATCTGACACCGGCCCGGTGTGCTGCCACAAGCGGAGCGACCGCTTCCCTCCGCAGCGCCGGCTGATCCGGGGGGGGCTAGGGGGGTGGGGTGGGGGGGGTGAGGGGCGAGGGGGGGGGGGGGGGGTTACGGTCGCTGTAAACACTCTGCAGAACAGAGGCAGCGGCTGATTTGATAAAGAGCGTGTATTCTCTGTACACAGATGTCTGGGCTGCAGAAAAAAGAAAAAAAAACATTTAGGAAAGGTATAATGTCACACGCAACGTCACCTTGTTCCACTTAGCGTGTGTGTGCGTGCTGTGTGTGTGTGTGTGTGTGTGTGCATGTGTGTGTCACAGTGTAAATGCATAGGGCTCAGTAGGGGAGAGAGTATAACAAAGCGTCTCTCTTCATCTCCGTGCCGGTGAAAAACAAATCCACCGGCAAACTGACAGAAAGCATGCAGAGAAAAGGAAGGGGGGGGGGAAGAAGGAGAATAACCTTTGCTTATCGAAAACACATTACACAGTGTCCCACAGAAGTCTGGTCGGGGGGGGGGCGGGGGGGGGGAAAGGGGTGCAAGCGAGTCACGGATGTTAACGCACTATTTCAGCCAGGGGAGGCCGGGGGAGTAAGCCCTACTACCCTCCTACTGTTTAGAAATAGGCCATCATTTGCAGCTGGCTACTCTCCCGTTCCCCCCTACACCAATGGAGCTCGTGAGTGATGACATCCAGGGAACGTAAAGCCGCTAAAACAGCGCTTCGCCTGGCCCCCGGGGGCCCCAGGAGGAGGAGAGGCGAGATGTGCCAGATTATCTTCTTCCCTTTGCTCGCGGGATTTGCTCGTGTGCAAATTCGAGATCCTGAATTGCAAAAATGGCTCGGAGACTCGCGTGAACAGAGACATCCTACCCCGGAGAGGAATAATCGCGGCTACGCTGAAGGCAACTTGACAACATTCCGACCGGTCCAAACCTCAGAGAAGGTCTTGTTCCACAGCACCATATTGTACAACAGGGAAGCACATTGAGGCTGACGAGATGTTAGGCCGTACCTAATGCATTCCAGGCCCTTCTAGGTGTGTGTGTGTGTGTGTGTGCGTGTGTGTGCACATGTGGATGTTTTTATGTGTATGTGCCTGTGTGTGAATGTGTGTCTCTGTGCAAATGTGTGTCTGTGAATGTATGGGTCTGTGCGTGTGTGTGTGTGTGTGTGTGTGTGTGTGCGTGTTCATGTGCAGGTCTGTGTGTGTGTGCGTGGGTGCATGTGTGTATTGCCCAGCCCTGGGTGCAGACAAGACGATGAGTGCATCGGAGCGAGAGCAGAGACAGATAACACAGTCGCTTATTGGCTGCCCATCGTAAAAGTCTCGTTACAGCCTGATAGTGAAAAGGAGGAGGAGGTGGAGGAGGAACAGCAAAAGACACAGATAAAGGCCGGGGTGGGGGGAGGGTGGGGTAGAAGAGACAGACAGCGACAGTGGTTTTGAAGATGGCAGCCGTACCATGCTGTGTGAGCCTCCCCTCCATCCCTCCCCTCTCTCCCCTCCCTCCCCTCTCTACCCCCCTCCCTCCCCCCTCTCCCCTCTCTCCCTCCCCGCGCTCGACCTCGACCGCGGCGTTCGCGGGAGCGTAGGAGTGCCGAGTGAAGCCATTAAACTGCCATCGTGGAATCTCCCGATGCCACAACGGGGTCTGCTTATCAAAGGGATCGGGGCGGCGATCCGCCACGCTTCCTGATAAATCTTTAAGCTGGGAGGGGGGGGGGGGGGGGCGGCTCCCATAAGCTTCTCATAACGTGCGTGGGGGGGGGGGGGGGAGGAATGCCGGCCCCTTGATCCTGCTCTGGACCAGCGTGGAGCGAGCGAGCTGCGCCGTCAGTCTACTAATGGGCCCCGGTGACCGCAGGCTGGCGACGGACGGCCTGTGGGGTCGGAGGCCTGTTTGTGCGTGCGGCGCGAGGGGAAGGTAACAGGCTTTAAGGGAGGGGTTCACGGAGGAGCCAGAGCTCAGTGTACCTGAGGTCACGCTGGATCACAGGCACACACACAAGCACGTACACACACAACGACGTAGCATCTGGGACACGCACACTTGAGAGCACGAGAGAGAGAGAGAGAGAGATTAAAAGTGCTTTCAACGAGAAACACCGCTATCTATTGCAAACCGTAAATCTGGCCGTAGTGGCCAAACACATGGCGGTCAGCCCATCTCTGACCCCCTTGCTCAGGACAGAGTGTACAGAGGGAATCCGTCAGCCGAGGCAAACATCAACAGGAATATAATGTATACACCCCTGCACTAATAAAAGTTCAAGGCGAGCACGCGGGGCGAAAAAGGAGAAGTGGGTGAGTCACACACTATCAACACACCTGAGAATGAATAAACTATTGTGAGGAGAAAAACAACAACAGAAAGGAGTGAAACGGGGTGATAAACCCGCGGGTTGGGAGTGATGTGAACACGGGCTAATGGCGGTCGGGTCTGTGTGGCGTTAACACCGCTTCCACCGGCCCTGTTTCCCGGGGGATTTTTTAGGGGGGGCAGCTGTGTGCACGGACCTTCCTTTGCTCCCCCTCTCAGCCTCCTCCTCCGAGCCTCTTCCTGCACACTGTAACCGTAGCAACCGTCGTAACCGTAGTAACCATAGTAACCGTACTAACCTCCGTAACTGTAGTAACCGTCGTTACCGTAGTAATTGTAGTAACCATGGTAACCGTAGTAACCGTGGTAACCATGGTAACCGTAGTAACCGTCATAACCGTAGTAATTGTAGTAACCATAGTAACCGTTGTAACCGTAGCAACTGTAGCATGGTGCCAACGGGGGGAGGAGGAGGAGGAGGAGGAGGAGGAGGAGGCTGGGTAGGGGCAGGGATGCAGCTCTCCCTCATCCCTCCATGTCCGTCCCTCCGTCTTTGTCCCCAGCGGGCCTGGGCCGGCCAGTGGGCCCAAGGCCCGCTCAGCCAGTGCTGTTGGAACGGCGCCGGCCGGCTCTGGATCTCATTAGCTTGTTTGCTTTCTATAGGCCGACGAGAGGGAAGCTCCCCTGCCGGTCGCCCCCCCCCACCCCCCCCAACAGGCAACAGCCCCCCGCCCCGCCCCCCCCACCCACCCCGCCTCCTCCACGTCCCAGGACCAGATAGTCCCAGTCCTGGTCCCAGTGCGTCACACCTACTGGTCATCGACTGGAGGACACGTACACACACACACACACACACACACGCACACACACACACACACACGGCAGGAACTAATGTCCACAGAGAGGAGGAACATGAGATGTTTCCAGACACGCATACATACACACACACACACACACAAACACGTACCCGAGGGAAGTATGAATGCAAAAATGGAAGCATACCACACACACACGCACACACACACACACACAATCTGTCCCAAGAAACACAAGAACAACACGTGGAACAAAAGGCCGAGAGACAAGCAGACACAGATACACAGGAGCCTGCGCACAGACAGACGGGGACCACAGAGGCGGCAAACCAACACTCATTCACAGACCAGAACAAAGATGGGGGCCAAAAACCGAAAAATCAACAAGTTAAACTGACAAAAAAAAAAGAGTAAGAAGTCTCTTGTTCCCTTCGCGTTGCTACACCGACAAGAACCAATACTTGCGTAATGCTGGAATCTGGTGAAACACACCGCAGGCGCAGGGTAGCCGCAAATAGCTCCTAATACAATTCCCCATTATCCACAGCAGGAATGCACTGTACACAAAGGCCAAGGCCAGGCATGGCTAGCATACCTGCGGTGAACGCATGATTAAGAGCTCAGGGGAGTGTCTCCGTTTGCCCTTCCAGAACATTTTTTTTTTTTTGCGCCCGTTCACCGGGGGTCACAGTGAAGACGCTGTGGGAACCTTTGAGTGCGTACGCTGCGGAGGCTAGCCTCCACACACACACACACGGTTCCTTCCCGGTTTCTGGTTTTCCAATAACGAAAAAAAGTACAAGCACTGGTAATTAGAAACAGTGCAAACCAAAGAGCGTGGTTGAAGCCATTTCTCTAGCGTACATACTTCTGGCCACTGTCATTTGTCAGCACTATTTACGTCAGCTCATTAAGCGAGACGCGGGTTCGACTCGCTTGCCTCCTTAAGGAACAGCCGCTGAGCTTGTCGGAGCTAAAAGTTCCCCCAAGCTCCGTTGACCTGCCCTCGGGGCGAGAAATGAGAACACAAGATGGTGTCCCCTGAAAAAACACTGTGATGTGATGTTTCCAGGTACGGCCACGGTGGGAAGCGTTTCCGAAGCATTTGGCCTCCGTCGGCTTCATCCGGCGCTGGAACGCTGCCGTTCTGCCTGAGGCAGGGTACCACCTGCCGGACCCGCTGGCACACAGCAGACCGGGCCGTGCTCCAGGGACCGTACATTAAGGGGGGGCCGCGCGTTGAGGAGACCCTGCTGGAGGGGGACGGCGTGGTGAGGGGGGTTTGGCATCGGGGATTAGTGTTACAGTCTATTTGTCACAGGTCAGCGGATTGCGCCGAGTTAATGACGACCTGAGGTGCATTCTGGGATGTGGAGCCTCTCGGGTAGCCCCCCCCCCAAGGGTCTGGAGATGGTTAGCTATAGCATCGCGATGAAGATGGTATGAATGACATGGAGGCAATATGAAATATTGTATAGGGTAAAGGGGGCATTTGGCAGACGCTTTTGTCCAAAGCGACTTACAATCAGTACATGTGAGGGGTTCGACATGTGGACAGTTGGAGGAGGAGGGGAAACAAGGGAATCGAACCGCCGACCCTAGGGTTAGTGGACGACCCGCTCTGAAGAAGAATTACTCTTTTGATCCCGTGAGGGAGATTTGGTCTCTGCATTTAACCCAATCGTGAATTAGTGGAAATACACTCAGCACACAGTGATGGTGAGGCACACAGTGAGGTGAAGCACACTAATCCCGAGGCAGTGAGCTGCCAACAGCGGTGCTCGGGGAGCAGTGAGGGGTTAGGTGCCTTGCTCACAGGCACTTCAGCCATTCGTACTGGTCGGGATTCGAACTCCGGTTACAAGTCCGAAGCCCTAACCAGTAGGCCGCGGCTGCCCCCTGTCCACCCGCTCTACCCGCTGAGCTACTGCTGCCCCATATTGTTCAAACTGGGACAGCAGAGCCCTGGCCAGGTATGCACGTTCCAATGCGGTCTTCTCTCTCTGTCTCTCTCTCTCTCTCTGTCTCTCTCTCTCTCTCTCTGTGTTTGTGTGAATGTGTGTTTAAAGCATTTTTCGGTGGCGAGGACACCACCACCACAAGGCTTTGGGTTGGGCTGCGATGGCAGGGCCCGGTGCCCGCAGGCGCCCCGGTCTGTGGACTGGGTCCTGTGGTCCAGTCGGAGTGGTGGTGGAGAGCTGAAGAGAGCCCTCAAGGCTGGGTGCAGCGGGGTGGGGTGGGAGGGGTGGGAGGGGGGGAGACCTCAGGCTGGTCGCACGTCTCCAGAACAGTAGCTGGAGACCAGACTGATATTTATTTAGCCATTCAGAAGAAGAAGAAGAAGAAGAAGAAAAAAAAAAGAAGAAGTATGAAACACTTAAGTAGGTCCCGCGCAGAGCGAGCCAAGCGACGCGACATTGTTCAGGAGGTCTGCGAAAAAAGAAAGACCGGGCGTCAGCGCAAATAACTCCTCTACCTCGGGTTCCAAGAACCTCCGACCGCTAAGCCCCGGCTCCGGCCCAGCTCTAGGGGCGGGCGCAGCAGAACCTGGCGTCCCCGTCCCCGGGGACCCTGTCTCAAGAACACACCCGCCGCCGCCGCCGCCGCTGGCTAAACAACACGCGACTCGGACCAGAGTTATCAACTAAACAAAAGGAAACCATAATGAGTCGCAGCCCGGGCCTTGTAGAGCGATGTTTATTGGTCCCCCCCCCCCTCCCCCCACAAAAAAAAATCGTTTTTTACTTTCTTCTTTGTGGATTTCTATATTCAGCCTTCTTCCCCCCTTTTCCAGCCGTGTGCTGGTAATGTCTCCACATCTAATGGCCCTCTGGCTTCCCCGACTCCATGGCTTCTCCCTCCCATGCTCCCTTTGTCGACTACTCCCTCCCCCCCTCCCCCCCCCTCTCTCTCTCTCCTTCCTCTCCCTCTCTCTCTCATATATTCGAGGTGTTTCTGGGATGCATGAGGGGAACTCACTCACTCAGACGTTGGTCTGGAGGAAGGGTTTCCTACAGACCCTTGGCGTGTCCCCGTTTACCCGAGAAATGGGGAAGAATGGGGGGTCACTACAGCTGCATGAACCTCCCATCAAACAAAAGTGAAGGTGATTGTTTAAAAATAAAACAGTGGAGCAGCCGTGCTGGGTGCTCTCACGTGGAAGCAGCGGAGGTCTTCATGTTAATGCCTTCCGGTGGAGTTCATAAACCTGGGTAATAATAAACAGACCCCCACCCCCATCTGATCTCTGGTGAACGTCATGGACCTTCAGGAAACTTGGAGGGGAGATGATTTGGTTCCTGGGCCAAATACGGGCAAAATGTATCCGCAAAGATAAGAATGCAGACGTAGAAAATGTGGATATCTACTCGAATACTCCCCCCCCCCCCCCCCCCCCGCCAAACACACACACGCACACACACACACACACACACACACACACACCCACGCACACACACACACACCGTAGCCATATTTAATTTCTCTGCTAAGGTTCGATCCTGCAGGCATATGGTAGTGTTCAGTCACACCAATTGGTATTGACACAGTGAAGCAATAAACTCTGAAACCGTCAGCCCCCCCCCCTGTGTGAGTGAAGGAAGCAGAGGAACAGCCATTACATCATGTAAGTACTCCACAATCAACCTAAAACAACAGCGGAGCGCGCGGAGGTCACGGCGTCCCTTCAAACGGGGGCTCCGTGGACTCCGGGCCCGGGGTGAACCGCACAGCTTAACCTGTAAGGTAATCGGGCCTCAGTGGACTAACCAGAGCCTCCCCAGGGATAACACGTCCAACACGAGAGAAAAACACTCTCTGTGGAACGTCCCATCGACTCCTCCAGTGATGTTGTCGGGGCGACATGTGTTGGTTGGGATGGAGGAGATGACGAGATGCTCGGAATATTCACGGGACCGGGCAGTGGGACGGGCCAGCGCACCATCACACATGTGTTGAAGTGAGACACACGGACTGCGTGTGTGTGTAAACGGGGAGCTCCGCGGCACGCAGCCGCCCTGGACGCGATGGCCAGCGTGAGCCTCGGTGATGCTGGGGGCCAAGGCGGCTGACCCCTGTTTACTCTCGCAACACGCAACACAAAAGCACTTGTTTACCCCAGAGAGACACAGAGAGAGAGAGAGAGAGAGAGAGAAAGAGAGAGAGAGAGGACGTTAAGAGAAATTACTCAAATGAGAAACATCCTCAGAGAGGCTGACGTGTCTGAGCACTGAAATACCTCCCGGGCACGTGACAGAGCAGGTCCCCGCTGAGGAAACAGCGAGGAGGTGGTGGTGGTGGTGGTGGTGGTGGTGGTGAGGTGGGGTTGAGAAGCAAGGTTTCAGTTTCAATATTTCGTCTTCCTCCGAGTGCATCTTAATTTGTGTCATCCCACCACTGGGAGGCTCCGTCTGGATAAACATCCCATACATTTCACAAATCCAGCTTGATTGCTGCAACCACCATCCTGTCATTAAGGACACCTCTTCTGATCCCTCTGCTGTCTGGATTGTTGCTCCCAACTGCTCGTTGCCCCGGAAGACAGGAGGAGGACAGGAGGAGAGACAGGAGAAGAAGGTGGAGGAGAAGGAGGAGACGGAGGGAGTAGCAGGGAGCACACTGTGTGCCTTGTGTCCCGGTGTCCAGAATTGGAACTTGGACCGGGATGAAACGGCGGAGAAGTTGTGGCTTCATCCACGTCCTGAGGGGGAGGGGGTAGGGTGGTGGTGGTGGTGGTGGTGGTGGTGGTGGTGGTGGGGGAGGGGCAGAGATCCTTTGATGAGGACACATCGCTTCTAATTCACTCCGTAAGAGAGAGGTCCCTCAAAACCCCTGGGAGACTGGGAGGCCGGGCTGGAGGGGGGGTGGGGGAGGAGGTGGGGTGGGGTAAGGGGGGAGGAGGTGGGGAGTGGGGTAGACACTGACTTTGAGACATCTTGTGAACGTTAGTGTTAAGAGTATCCTGAGAGCATCTCGGGGTATGGGGTGGAGCGGGCCTGCTGCCAGGCGGGCCGATGGGGCCTCTCTCTGAGCGGTATCTCTTGGCCGACGTCGGGGC
>JAXIVH010000016.1:4471604-4473157 GCA_036785325.1 Urophycis tenuis | reverse complement strand
AAACAGTTGCCGTGGCCTTCCCGCAAACAAATTATCATCGGAAGGGTAAACAGGGATGTGCAGACGGATAAATAACGTGACCCTCACATTTTATTACTCTGGGATGCTCGTGTCCACGGGGTTGTGTACGGTTGTGGGGGGGAGGATGGGGGCGGGGCTTGTGATTTATGAGATCTGTAGTTCATCAGCGGCCATGAAATGTGGAGCTCTGTTGCGAAACCCATGAATGAAGTCAACGATGGTGGAGCAATCCTTCGTGCAGCAGCAGTCCACCACTGATCCTAAAAGTCTCCATAAAAACAACCCCAAAACAAATTCTGAATCACAGAATTAATTATGATAATTAATCATTAATCATCAGGAGTAACCTAGTGGTTAGTGGCCTGTTGAGACATTAATTGTATTATTATTGTATTGTATTAGTATTATTAATAGAAGTACCAGTATATTGTAAACAGTTGTTGTTCGAGGCGGGTTGGGTGAGGAAAAGAGATCTTTTTCTTTCTCATCACATGAATGATTTTCTTCTAGTTATTCTACCACATGTGTCTAAACTTCCTGTGTCTTCTGTTCAGGGCCCACCTGGACCCCCTGGGCCTTCAGGTGTCCAAGGGGAGAAGGTTAGCATTCATTTAAACACCTGAGCTGAAGTGCTCCGAGCATGTTTCAGTCCTTCATTACATTCATTTGCTCACAACAAGAAAACAACATGATTTAAGATTAGGCTGTAATCGGATGCGAACGCAAGCCCAAATCAGCCGTGTCAACGCAAATCCTTTTTGTCTTCTACCTCAGGGTGAGCTTGGCTTACCTGGCCCATCAGGACTGGATGGGGAGAAGGTTAGTTTCCTGTCCACACTTGACCTGTCGTTTGCTCTTGTGGTGGAAACAACAAGTGTTCCTCTTCTTCTCATAGGGCCCCAAAGGGGACACTGGTGAGGTGGGACCCAGTGGAGACAGAGGAGAGAAGGGAGAGATGGGACTGTCTGGTCCTCCTGTGAGTATATCATCGGCCACACGAATGGAGGACTTGAATGCTGTGCTCACAGGGAGCAATCGCAGGCTTGGAGACTCCATGTGTCTGAATGGCTGGACTTCTCTGTTGGACAGGGTATGGACGGACGAAAAGGAGAGAAAGGCGAATGCAGACTAGAAGATAACCTGGTCAGTGCAACACAACATGTATCCCTCTCTCTCTCTCTCTCTCTCTCTCTCTCTCTCTCTCTCTCTCTCTCTCTCTCTCTCTCTCTCTCTCTCATGCTCGCTCTTTCGCTCTCTCTCCATCACACACACTTCTCATATATATATATATAACCCTATATATATATATCAGCATACACACAAATCTATTGCTCTCTCTATTGCTCTTTCTAAAGTTCCTGTGTTGGAGACCAGGCACATATGATATGATATTAGCGTGGTACACGGCTTTACAAAACCCTGTGAGGTTCTTACCTGTGTGCCCGTGGCGGGTCTTCAGGTGCCGATGATCGCCCAGCCTGGGCCCCCGGGACCCCCTGGCCCGCAGGGATACATGGTGAGTTCACCACCTG
>JAXIVH010000016.1:4414104-4466604 GCA_036785325.1 Urophycis tenuis | reverse complement strand
GACAGAAAGGAGACGTAGACGGACAGGAGAGCACATGGGGCTACGCTAAACTCTGGGAGGCAGAGCAAGCCACGGAAGGCCGTTTGTGGCACACTCAACACTCAGATCCGCTGTGACAGACGCTCACCAGGAGGGGGCGACAGATAACACGCCATTTCCACATTCACCGAGGAGGACACGAGCACCCACGTCTGATATGATTGCATTACTAGCTTGGTGGTAAAACAGCTTTGCTCCGGGTCATTGAGGTCACTGGCACATACAGAGAGGATTAACCAAGCAGAATTTATTGAACTAGTCGTGGCTAATCTATTGGTTTATGCATTTACGGAAACAGTTTGATTGTGGAGATCCATTGTGATGTCATTCTTACAGCTCATATTACATGGTCTCTCTCCTTGCAAACCAAACCCCTTAAGCTATTCTAGTTATATTTTATTTTCAATACAAGTCTTTCACATTCTTTACATTCAACCTGGCCATAGGTTTTTCTGTTCTTGAGGACTTTAGTCCATGCCTTGATTTGTGGTGTTTTGTATTGTGTAGTTGCATTCTTATCGACTCATGTAACATGTTGCATTCCTGTGCATGTATGTTTTTGTATAGAATACTCAAACTGAGTATTTGAGTCAAAGCCAGTACTGAAGTAACCATATACAGTATTTAGAACGATGCAGAGCTGTGTCGGATCTAAGCAGATCAATTGTTTGGTTCATTCTTCTCCGTCTTCCTTTTTTTGCTCAAAATAGTATTGTATGGAATGCTTGTTGGTCAAGTATTGTGTATTTTGATTGACCTATATTTTAATCATAGGTTAAAACGTGTTATGTTGCCATGGCATTTGATCACCACAATAATTTCTTGCTGTGTTTTTGTGAGAAACCGTTCTGGGTTTATAATACATAAATGTTATGATTACACACTTGGATGCACATTCTTATTGTGTCTCTATTTAACTCTTTCACACACAGTGAAACACACACACACACACACACAAACACATTTTCTGGGGAATGACAACAAAGAGGGATTGCATCAGGCATGTTGTGTTTTCAAGTGTCTTCTTAGCCTGTACAAACAAGATGAATGTTTGAAATTGCTTGTTGTTTTCCCTGTTTTGTTTTTTTTAACTTAAAGATGATTACATTTGTATTCATTAATAGGCATTGTTTGGCAGTATAAACTAGTATGTAACTACTAGATGGACTACCATTTGGGGTTTGAGGTCAGCACTCAACCATTGATAGGAAAGATAAATATTTTTTTCAGAACATTTGTAGAAATGTGTTTATTAGTTGGACGTAGTTGACTATGGTGATGCAACCACAGCATCTTATTAATGGTTATTCATGTTTAGAATGATCAGTTACTCATCATGTTCGTTTGTTTTTATATTTAATAACAATTAGTAATTGTAGGCCTATTTCACCAGCAATACATAGGCTATAATTGATCTATATAGGCCAATTCAAATTTTGTTTGCATAACTCATCATTTTTTGAGTAGCAGGGTAATTGTTATAGCTACAAGCTAGTGGCAAGATCAATTGTAAATTGTCTTCATTGCACAACTGCGAACATACCAGATATGTTCATCAAAATGTCCTTCCTTGTGAAGTCTGATCGCGACTTGTAAATCAAAAGTGCCATGACTACCATTATTAAAGTCCATATAGGCCAAATTCAAAAAAAATATGCTATTGTGTTTTAAAGAGTTGTCAGATATCTTCGAATTTGTTTGAATTGCAAATGTAGATTAATCACCCAGTTTTATATTTGAATGTGGAGTGCATCTGAAAATCATGGCATGCTAAAGAATTAGGACTGGAAATGGGGTCAACAATTCAGCAAATTCTGAATGACAGTCGTACATTTGCCCATTTGATTGAAATCTGATAGTTATCTGTCACCTACATCATGTGTTTATTTCTTTAACAGATTCTACCAGACTGTTTTCAGTGGGTCTATATGCAACATCTGATTGGACTTTTTTTTTTAAAGAAACAATTTCAGTATTATTTTTTGACTTGTATGTTTATTTGGTTGTGCACGGATGTAAAAGTATTGAGCTATTTTTGTAATTAATCAACTTTGCTTAACGAACATTCTGGTCGACTCAAAATGTAGACTGAAATAAATAATACCGTGTCTAAAACAGTTTGTGTACGGAATAAACATTTGAGTTAAATAACAATACATGTTTTGTTATTCATTACATCGACTTTTTTGCAATAACAATAGGAGCAACAGTGAGAAGAAATAATTTAATTATCTAAAATAAGGATTGATAGGATAGGTGAATGTGTCCAATAGAATCACTGACTGCTCTGACAGCTCATAAATGATGTAAACCTACTTTTACCAACAATATGACACAATCACGCGTCTGGCTTGGTTACAATAAAACACAAGCGTATTAAAAAGTGTTGGTTATGTAGCCTGTGTTATTTTAATAATACAACTTTCGCTTAACGTAGTTATTCTGCTTGCTGTTGAGGAGCCGCCAACATTAGCACACAACAAAAGAACGAGCACTTCCGGACTCCCAGCATCCTTCGCGGCTCTCCTCGACCCCTCAAAGGTTTTGCATCCGGCTACGAACTTCCTTTTTCTCTGTGTCCCTATTGCGATGAGGACCTAGGGCGACCTGTACCTCGAAAGAAATCTAAGTCCATCTTAGCAAAAGACACCACAAAACGTCGCCAAGATGACCGAGCAGATGACAGTGAGGGGTACCCTTAAGGGGCATAACGACTGGGTCACCCAAATCGCGACTACTCCCCAGTTTCCCGACATGATTCTCTCTGCCTCCCGAGGTGAGCATTTCAACCGGAGCTTAGCCCGCTATGCTAACGTTAACGTGCTCGCCTTAACCAAGGTACTTGAGTTGTGGCTCTTTGCCGATTCTGTGTTCGTTATGAAACGCTAAAATGGTATGCGTCCTCCGTGTAAAGGTGGTTCACGACCCGTAGTCTTGATTACTTGACCCGCGTCTCGTCGGAGGCATCGAGGCCTACCGGCGGCCCCAGCAATGCTTTCACAGTCTTGTCTCATTTCTAGTGCAGCAACGTAATAAGCGGGACACGTGTGCTAAAATGCCTAGGAATAATTGTATGTTGCAGAGGGAAGCATTTGGACCCACTAATGCGTGTGGTACCATCTGCCACCATTACACTAACGCTAGTGCATTCACTGCAATTCCTCAGCCTGTTACATTTGTGAGCTAGTGAAGTGTTGAAAGTGCCATGTCCGATGTGTACCAATTCTAGCTGTATTGTCACTGTTTTCCAGACAAAACTGTCATTATGTGGAAGTTGACCCGTGATGAGACCAGCTATGGTACGCCCCAGCGTTCTTTGAAGGGCCACTCTCACTTTGTGAGTGACGTTGTCATCTCCTCCGACGGACAGTTTGCCCTGTCCGGGTCCTGGGACGGCACCCTGAGACTGTGGGACCTCAGCACGTATGTCAAAGTATTTTGTGTTTCTGTGTTCTGTTTATATACCTCCAGGCCCTTTATTGGCCAGTAAAGGGTAGCTTAGCCCCAGTTAACACTTAATGTTTGTTACAATGTTTTTCGCTTTAATACTGGCCTACATTCAAGTTTCCATGGACTTTGGCTCGTGCAATGTACCGCCCCTACATCGCAGGAGTGGATTTGGTGTATGAAGGTCCCATACTCCTACATGCGTGTTGACATGAGTGTTTCTTTCTCCCCCCCCCCCTGTCCAGTGGCTGCACCACCCGTCGCTTCGTCGGCCACTCCAAGGATGTGCTGAGTGTCGCCTTCTCCGCTGACAACCGGCAGATCGTGTCCGGTTCTCGTGACAAGACGGTGAAGCTGTGGAACACCCTGGGCGTCTGCAAGTACACCATCCAGGTACGTTGTCAGCTTGTTGTCCAGCCCTGGCATACGGGGACTGTCCTGCAGAACCGCCTCATTCGGATGAGGTAGCCCTGGCTTTGACAGTATTCCCTAGAAGCGTATTTGAGGTGTTACTGTGTTTTGACCTTTTTGATACCTTCAATCCCTTTTCAGGATGAGAGCCACTCTGAGTGGGTGTCCTGCGTGCGTTTCTCCCCCAACAGCAGCAACCCCATCATTGTCTCTTGTGGCTGGGACAAAATGGTTAAGGTAAGGTTTTGTTCAGAACAAATTGGAACCGTGTGTGTGAGATCTTTGCCCGATGATGACAAACAATTTGCATGTATTACCTGAACTCTGTGATGACAAACTAGTATGAGGGCAGCGCACACAAGATGAGATGGATTTTGAAGCGTTGGTATTTGGTGCTAACG
Source organism: Urophycis tenuis (assembly GCA_036785325.1). Classification (NCBI taxonomy): domain Eukaryota; kingdom Metazoa; phylum Chordata; class Actinopteri; order Gadiformes; family Phycidae; genus Urophycis; species Urophycis tenuis. Next base: position 4,462,306 of record JAXIVH010000016.1, on the reverse strand, counting down.
TAGTGCTTTCTCCTAGGTTTGGAACCTGGCCAACTGCAAGCTGAAGACCAATCACATTGGCCATACCGGCTTCCTGAACACAGTCACAGTTTCCCCTGATGGTTCCCTGTGTGCTTCCGGTGGAAAGGTATGTGTAGGAATAAGCCTAGCTGCTACATGGATGGATAACTGCCATTTCATATACTTGTGTCAAGGGTGCAGGGTACAGTTGTGATGGAAAACATCATAATGCATCTGCTTTACAGTGATGATAAAAGAGGCTGTTTCTGAACTTGACCCGCACCTTTAACAAAAGTTTGACTTTCTTGCATTCATCAGTCCAGGAACGATACACGTTACGTTGCACTGATTTTGATTCTAACAATCTTGATCGCTTGCATCCAGGACGGTCAGGCAATGCTGTGGGACCTGAATGAAGGCAAGCACTTGTACACCCTGGACAGTGGTGACAACATCAATGCCCTCTGCTTCAGCCCCAACCGATACTGGCTATGTGCGGCTACAGGTCCCAGCATCAAGATCTGGGTAGGTGGCCATCTTGGAGCCTCACTTCAGTGTAATTTTGTGCAAAGAACCCCAGAAGGAGCGGTGATGAAATCCATCTTTGCCTACTGTATTTTCTATGATGATAAAAGAGGCTGTTTCTGAGCTCAAACCTAACTTTGTCTTTATAACATGTTGTGATGTGTTTCCCCTCTTGCCCCATTACTAATGTACGACGTGTTTTGAATGTTGTGTGTTTTTAGGATCTCGAAGGCAAGATCATTGTCGATGAGCTGAGGCAGGAGGTGATCAGCACCAACAGCAAGGCCGAGCCCCCACAGTGTACTTGCCTGGCCTGGTCTGCTGATGGACAGGTAATGTGGACTTGGCTGTTGATCAGATTCATTCCTCTTCCCCAAAGATTATAACTTTTCACATAATATTCTGATGTCTAATGGTGACACACCTGCAAATATGAGGGGAAACCTGTAACTCATTTTCACATTTTGCTTTTTTTTTTAATGCATGTATACTATTTAAAAATGTGTATTCCTGTTTCCTCAGACCCTGTTTGCTGGCTACACTGACAACCTGATCAGAGTGTGGCAGGTCACCATTGGAACCCGATAAAGGTGTTCCTGAGATGATTGGTTAAATAAAAGACAGACTTTGAAAAGAATTTGTGTGATGTGGTTTTGCTGCCTGTGCATTTCTTCATGCCAATGTGCTCAATCAGTTTAGGGTTGTTGATGTATATTGATGGTTGACTATTGTATTTAAATAAGCCTAAGGCCCAATCTCAATTCTCTATCATACCCCTTCCCCTACGTCTTGGCCCTTGAAACAGAGGGTTAAGGGCTAACGTTCGCATATCGATTTTCAAAAAAGTTTCGATTAAAAACATGGTTGCAAATATATAGGTACAGGACTGTTTAGAGCACAAAACAATACTGTCGTAAATTTTCAATCAATTATTTCAGCCGAAAATACTTACATTTATGGAACTCTCGTGAAGATCTGGCCGCGATTGTTGCCGGTTGCGCATTGTAATGGGTACCCCTTGGTTTCAATGGGTGTCTAGTCAGTCAAAAGCCTTTATTGTCATTATATGACAGTGCATACAATGAAATTTGGAGCGCTGCTCCTCTTGGTGTATTAATAAAAATAAAATAATAAGACTAACAGTATAACAAAACAGAAGAAAAGAAGAAAGGACGGTAAGCTCAATATAAATAATTGTCCAAAATTTAAGGTACGTGACAATATATAATATAGGACAATATAGACACTATAATATAAATATATATATATATAATATAATAAATAATATATATAGTACAATATAATATAGGACAATATAAAAGGCATAAACAATCTAAAACAACACACACACAACCCTACACTACCCCTTCCCCTTGGCCCTACCCCTCGATCGAATTGAGAATTGAGATAGATACAAACCGGGTACCTCCCACTTTTTTGACACATCCGGGCATTTTTAGGTGAAACTACCCGGAAATATTTGAATGGGGGTCTATGAGAATTTCAGTGCATTACATTTCTGAACTTTACCCAAGTATTATACATAGCCATTTATACCGATCTAATGCTATGGCCAGCCAGCAGACCAGTTATACCAACTCTGTTCCAAGTCCTGACCGGTTTCGCTCTTTAGAAAAACTTAAATTAATCGGCAATGTCAGATGTCCCTTCACGCTGGAATCTGGTCTCGGGGCGAACGAGACGAGTGGCCATGAGGTGGACTACGGAACTACCTAAGCAATGAATGTATGAATCATGAATGAAGATGAGGGCACCAAAACAATCTATTTTCATTCAAGTCAAGTCACTTATTTTAATAGCGCATTTAACATGCAGAGTGCAACCATGATAGCACTAGTGCTAGGTGGTGCAGGCTAACTCGGAGCTGAACTATGACATGTAATCACAGCTCCTATTAGTTCGCAAAGTTTCATTCATTCCTTTATTTTAGATTAGGCATCTTTAAAAACGAACATCAACTGATTTTAGCTACTAATCTGTAACGAAGTGTTTGCCGCAGACGTAAACAAATGTAGACGCCGGGTCCCACAGCCTCCCATCGGGATTCTCCCGATTGCCTGGCGCCACAAAACCCTTCTTTTCCATTCCCTTTCTTTTTGTGGCAACATACTAAATCGCAAATCCTAATTTTTTGTTGTTAGCATTGTGAAATACAACACAGCAGCTTTTGGGGATGGTGCCTGCTCATGGAAATAGCCTACTGTTCTATCAACAGTAATAGTACTATGTCAAAGTTTGCTGACATAGTACTAGTCTTTAAGATCTTTCATGGCTTAGCCCCACCTCCACTTAATGAGTTCATCACGCAAAATCAAAACACAAGCACAAGATCTTCTTCTAGAGGGGACTGCAAAATACCATACAGAAAAACAACTTTTGCCCAGTCAGCCTTCTCTTACCGAGCTGCACACATTGGAATACCATACCAATACAGTACAGGAGCTATACAACCATAAACCAATTCACTAAATCCATAAAACAATGGCTACTGGACAAACAAATTTGCACCCATAAGTAATATGGTTTCACTACCTTTTTGTCTGTGATTGTGAGCTGTCTAACTGTTGTGTAAGCTCTGTGTTTTATCTGTTCTTTGTTTTTTGTCTTTTATTTTTCCTTTTTACTCTTTTATGCTGGTATGTTCCTACATCTGTCATCCTTGTCTGTCTCTTTGTCCATGTCAGTATGCATTACTTGTATTACTTGTAATTGTATGTTTGCATGCCTATTTTATGTCTTTTTTTTCATCTGTCTCCTCTTCTAAACATCAAACCTGCCAGGGACTGCAGATGAAAATTAGTCTGTGACTAAATCTGATGCATTTACATGTCTTTAAGGCCATGTCAATTAATGTACATTGTCCCTTTCTTAAAAAAAAAAAAATATATATATATATATATAGCAGAGTGCCTACTTCCTTCACCTAAAAGAGGGCGTGGACGTTCTGGGACTCATTAGCATATCGCTGCCCTTCGTCTCACCTGAACGCGCAAAACCAAGGGGAAGGGGTAAAGGGAAGGGGTAACTTCGGGTAAGATAGAGAATTGAGATTGTGCCTAAGTCTCAAAACTATTCTATTAAAAAAAAAAGTGTATTTTTCAGTTAGTTCAAGTAACTTTATTGTCAAGTGTGCTACATGGCAGGCATATAGCACAGATGAAATTGCAGTCCTCTCCGACCTGTGGTGCAAAATGGACAATCAGACAGACAAACAGACATTGTACAGACAACACAGAAAAATACAAGTACGAGGTTTGCGTTACAGTGCGTTAATGACTTGCGACCTACGAGCGTCAGACGGCATGTTGAGGAATTCCACTGATGCCAACCTTTGGCGGTGGGGAAGTTTTTCTAATTGAATTTTTTCCAGTATCTGTTAAGTTAAAAAAAAAAAAAAATTGCCGTGTTATCGGTAGACTGAGTAAGGCCCAATCTCAAGACTACCGTAGTTGGTCCTTTAATCATTTTTTTAAACTACTTTAACTATCCGCAACCAAGTCTAAAATGAAATGGTTACAAGGGTCTACTAAAAGTTTTAAAGCAGTTTATCTTGTCAAAGTACCAGAGGTGCGTGGTCTGCTCGAGAGGACGATGCGTGAGGTGGGGTCCTCGCGGCGTCGTGTCGGGTTGGTACCCTAGCAACATCCGTTGTGTCCGCTTGGTAACCTAGCAACACGTGTTGTGCTCGCGGATAGCCGCTCAACGTAACGGGAGATCAACCGCGCTGCCCCTTGGCTGAACCGGGTTCGACCATCAAAGACTTTAGCTAATGTGCGGCTGCGTGTCGCGCCTTGGTCGTGTCCAGTGACCTCGAGGGACGGCCGGAGGATGGATGACCCCACCGTGGCACCACCAGGGTGCTGTACTGGCGTTTATGTCGAGCGAACCCTCGCACTTATAAAACCGGATGCCGTTCACCTGGCGGAGGAGATCGAGGCGATCATCCTCAAATCTGGCTTCACTATTCTACAGGTTGGTACCCACCCGTAGGCTTCTCGTAGCAACAGTAAGTTATGCCACAAGCGCACACTACCGCACGAAATCAAGTAAAATCAAAACTCAAGATATAAAAGGCATTTTGTTCTTAGTAAGGGGTTTGTGCGGTCGCTCCATACGCTGATACGCTAACTCCGTTTTTTGACAGAAACGGAGGCTGCAGCTCAGCCCCGAGCAATGCAGCGACTTCTACGCAGAGCACTACGGGAGACTGTCTTTCCCCAGCCTGACGGTCTACATGAGCTCTGGGCCAATCGTTGCCATGGCGCTAGCCCGCGATAATGCAATCGCCCATTGGAAAGCCATTATTGGACCAGCCAGCAGAGCCAGAGCGACACACCCTGAATGGTCAGTCAAAGTCAAAGTCTCTCTCTCTCTCTCTCTCTCTCTCTCTCTCTCTCTCTCTCTCTCTCTCTCTCTCTCTCTCTCTCTCTCTCTCTCTCTCTCTCTCTCTCTCTCTCTCTCTCTCTCTCTCTCTCTCTCTCTCTCTCTCTCTCTCTCTCTCTCTCTCTCTCTCTCTCTCTCTCTCTCTCTCTCTGTATAGCTTGCACAAATGTAATACCTTGATGAATGTCATGTATAAATATTAACTATTTATCGAACCTGGGCTACACCCTGATCCTAGGTCAAGGGTAATTTCCTGTGGTTCAATGTCCTCAACTAAGTCAACAATTAATTGTCATCGAAAGCTAAAATGCATGTAAAAAAATAAAAGAATGCCACGGAAACAAAATCATGCATTATTGCATGAGTCAAACAATATTAATATATGTATTTTCTTAATTCATGCTGCACTGAATGTCTTCACACATCCCCTGCAGCCTGAGAGCCAAGTATGGCTCGTCTGACCTGCGAAATGCACTCCATGGCAGTGAGTCCATAAGTGCCGCCCAGAGAGAAATGAAGTACATGTTCCCAAACTGTAAGTCATTCACAGAACAGGCTTCGTCTTTCAGGATCGGCACTTGACTTAATTAAACCCTTAAATAACCTGTCTGTGTAACTTTACCAACCATCACCGCCCCCCCCCCCCCCCCCCCCCCCCCCCCACGCACGCACGCACGCACGCACACACACACATACACACACACCACCTTATTTCACTCCAGCTGTGACTGAGCCGATTCCGATGGCAGAAGCAGCAAGAGAATACTTATCGAAATACGTGAACCCAACTCTGCTCATTGGACTCACTGAGCTCTGCAGGCAGAAGCCTCTCAACCCCTATGTAAGTTTTCCCTCGCCATGCTGGGTATGTTTGTATGTTTGATTTGTTTGTGTCCCCTGTTGCTGGATGTTGGCTAATACACCCCTCATGTCTTTAGTCATTTATATCTGCCCCCATGTCCTCAATAGACATGGCTGTCTGACTGGCTGATGAAGAATAATCCAAACCAGCCCAAAATAGACGATGCTGCTCTGGTTGAAGAAACCGAGTAGACGAGAGGAAAAGAGAGAAGAATGCACACCAAGAAAATCACGTCTATCGTTAATAAAATGGTTTTCCACTTGGTTTTAGTTTTGTTTTCATGAACAGGAAATCAATCATAGGGGACAACTGCCATTCAAATGTTTTCTACTGATTCTAAAAGTTATGGTTTGATGCCATGTAAAGATCCTCAACCATCTGCATCCCAGAATGTATTTTCTAGATCAGCCCTTTCAGTTAAGAAGAGCCATGCAACAATAAATTACTTTCAATTATTCTTCAAAGAGCCAAAGAAGATTTCACATAATGTTAGGGAATACATTCATTCATTGCAACTTACATTATCTACTCTCATTGTGGTATTATAGTAAATGTGTTTTTGTTGTTTGTGACTTTGTCTTAAGAAAATGTAGATTTGTATCACAGAAGGACATTTATATAAACGGTTGCGTAAAATGACATTACTTTTTGAGTAATACAATCTATTTTTTATTTTAAACATAAGCAATGAAAGAGCCAGATATGGCCCTAGAGCCAAATGCTATGACCTCTGATTTAGACAATTAAAGGGTTTCAACGTCATCTCTCGAATCCAAAATCAATGATATTATTCGCCAACTAAGAATCTTAAAATGTAGCATTATTTGAGAATTTCGTTGAACCCCAGAATTGACACTAATCAAGTGAAACGGCTTGTAATTAAAATTATGAATTGAAGTGCTAAAGACCTTGATATGTAATATACAGGGATGTTTACTCACATTCAAACAAAAACATCCGTTTTTGCTCAACTTTTATTATGTTTAAGAAATGACAATGTAATGCATCAGAATGATGCTGTGATGCAGTTATGAAAGGCAGGACAGACAGATACTGAGAGGGCGTGAACAATTGATCAAAAGTAGCACTCACATGCCGATGCATCATCAGACTCCAGATTCAGCGCCCTGGATCGAACGGTGTTCGAATGGGATAATCCATCTTGAAGAGAGCTCCCTGTGGTACCTTTAAGCTGCTGTGCTGGGATCCATTACGCTTGTTTTCATAATTGCATTATTCTGTAAGTACCTCGCTATAATTAGGTCACTATTTAGTTGAATTTAACCAGGGTTTCGTTTCAGCTATTAAAGTAACGAAGCATGCAATGGTAGGCCTAAGCACAGTTTGGTTCGGTTTCGTTTCGTGCTTGGTTTCGTTAATGTGATAAAGAGTCGTTTTTAGATGGGTTGAGTATGCTTGGCAAGCTTGCAAGCAAGCATTGTTGATATTATTTCTGTCGATGTCAGCACAAATTCTTCATAACATTCTAAACATAGCTTGAACTGGACAGTATCACTTCTGCTCCAAAACGGCAAAAGCGACATTGCCCTCCTATAAACTTGTTCTTCACTTTTGGGATTGGGGTACATGGGTGATTCCCTGTGGTAATTCTGCATAATAAAGTGAGGGGTTATATGAAGTCCAAGACTTGGAATGTGTAGTGTATGTATGTAATTGTTTCTGACTGAGGTACCGTGGGCCGTTTGATAATACGGTGGTCAATATTTTCAACGGTAACGTGGTTATTAAGTTTTGTACATTTCTCCTCATATCTGCCTTGCTGTAAATTGATCTTTTACTTACTTTGCAAAGTTTTGGTCATTCTGATTCAGTCTTTGCCTCAGGTTTCCTTAAATAACTGAGGGACATCTCTAAAACAGGTGTATCATATTGAAATTATGATTATTTATTCTGAACCATGATTATTATTCACTACAACTAATTATGTTGCATCTGAAGGTAACATTGTATGTCAAATTTAATTGAGGTTTACCTCAAGTAAAGGGGTGGAATACTTTTGCAAATAGCATATTCCATCTTTCATTGTCTCCCCCCCCCAAAAAAAATAAATAAATAAATAAATAAAGTAAGAAATCAATAACATGTACTCACTAGCATACCATAAATGCTTTGTTACACAACCACTAAAACACTGTCGTTTTCAGGTCAAAGGAATCGTAGTGGCTCAAAACAATGTCTGACACCGAGCAACAGTTCACGGAGACATCAGAAAACGGTCACGAAGAGGAGGAGGAATTTAACGGCGCCGGGCACAGCGAGGAGGGGAACGGAGGCGAGGCGGTGAGCGGGTCCGAGGGCGCCGGGCCCGAAGGAACGGACGCCGATTCTCAAAACGGCGCGTCGAACGGCGCCCAGATCAATGCCGGCAAGTGCGAGGAGGTTGCAGGGTACGTCACGGTTCACCGCGTGTGTGGAAACGGGAGCTGGCCTTTGTCGGCGCCACGGGCAACGCTGCGAGGGACGGGCGTGCTGCTGGCGGGCTGCAAAAACAACCACAACAAGCACCGGCTGATCCTTTGGCACTTTTGACTCCAAAAAAAAACAACCGAATGCGGTGTGGAGGAGTCAGCCACTCCATTGTCCTTCTGTGTCATCATGGCAACAGATTGAGCGCCTCAGTGACTCGAGCGCTTGCCGGACATATTTGACCATGTCTCTCTACCCCTTTTTTGCTAGGAAAATGTTTGTCGGGGGTCTCAGCTGGCACACTAGTCAGAAGTGTCTCAAGGATTACTTCTCTAAATTTGGTGAGGTAACTGACTGCACCATTAAGATGGACCAGCAGACAGGCCGATCAAGAGGCTTCGGCTTCATTCTCTTCAAAGACGCAGCAAGTGTAGAACGGGTGAGTTGTGGAGTGTGTTGCTGTTTGTAAACAGTTTTGGGGGGCCACACACTGAACAGAGCCAACTAACCCTTATCTGCTCTGCCCAGGTTTTGGAACAGAAGGAGCACCGGCTAGATGGCCGACAGATTGACCCCAAGAAGGCCACGGCGATGAAGAAACAAGCGAAGAGAAGGATAGACATCCGCATAAAGCAGTTACTTGATTGCCTGGGCTTACCTTAAGTTGCCGTTCCTTCGTCCTTGCTGAGGGCAGCTTGGGCAGTGTTCCTTTTTAAGGGCCAAATGGTTCTCCAGGGCCTACCGCCAACCGAAAGACCTGCGCCATAGCCTCTCCAAACTCCTCCCACGCTCTCCACTTTTCTTCCTGCACAACCAATGCAGCCGTTTTCACTGGTGACTTCACAGGGCACACTGTTTACTTACTACTGTCACTTCACTTTAGAACACCAGCTTCATTTTGTTGTCTTTGTACATGTACTCTGCACAATGACAATAAAGTTGAATCTAATGTAATCTTACCCATCGACATCCATCAGTTGGGTCAGGAGTGCCTGATCACTTTGCATCACTCATCGGAATTGAACTATGTACACAGTAGGTAAATGTGGTGATTTGATTAGAAGCTTACAGCAGTGCTACCTGTAGGAATCAGGAGAGGACGCACTGTTCTGAAGCTCGATGACTCGTAAAACAGATTAAAGTAACATTGATCGTGCACTTTATGTCTTGTAGTGGTACATGGGTATCGTACTGTCAATATCAAATATGTAATGAAAAACCTAGGATCTAGGCTACGATAACTGAGTCTTCTCAAGATGGTGGACCAAACAAAAAAACAAAAAGTCCCATGGTGCATTCTGACTGCATTCAGCTTGGCTTTTCAAGTGGCCAACGTTCTTTCCACAATACTTTAAACAAAACACAACCCCCAGAGGGAGTTGGAGCAGACGAGCCAGGACGATTCAGTCTAGGCGGGATGTTCTCATATCTAGAAGCTTACAGATTCCCTGCATGGGACTATCTGCATACTTGGATCATATCTCTTGATTCATCATGATGTTCTGCTTCACATCTGTTATCACACCAATTATTTGTCTCTTCAATGATAAAAAAAAAAAAAAACCACAATGTTAATAGAACCAATATTAGTGGGAGGAATATTGATGAGGACAAATAAGATTCAAGATTCAAGTATCTTTATTGTCAAATGTGCTACATGGCAGGCATATAGCACAGATGAAATTTCAGTCCTCTCAGACCTGGTGCAAAATAAACAATGGACAGACAAACGGACACCGTACAGACAAAAACACAGAAACACAGAAAAGTACGAAAAAGTGAGGTAGTGCTTTGATAAATGGAAAATGGAAAATTGAATAGTGCAAAAAAGTAGTGCAAAATATATATATATATATAACAGTCAAAGGACAATTTTAAAGTTACAGTCAGGATGAGAGTTTGTGAGTGGTGGCGGGAGGGCAATGGTCCGAGGTGGGTGCAGAGTTAAGAGTCTGTGGCAGGGGGGCAGAGGAGGGGGGGGGGCAGGGGCAGAACAGGGAGGGAGTTGAGCCTCCGGACAGCCTGGTGAAAGAAGCTGTCCTTGAGCCTGCTGGTTCTGGCCCGCAGACTCCGCAGTCTCCTCCCCGACGGCAGAAAACTGAAGATACTGTGGGATGGGTGGGTGGGGTCACCAGCAATCCTGATGGCTTTGCCGGTGAGGCGGGTGTTGTAAATGTCCAAAATGGGGGGGAGAGAGACACCGATGATCCTCTCAGCTGCTCTCACTATGCGCTGCAGTGTCTTGCGGCAGGACACGGTGCAGGCACCGTACCACACAGTGATGCAGCTGGTCAGGAGGCTCTCGATGGTGCCTCTGTAGAAGGTGTGCATAATGGTGGATGAGGCCCCAGCTCTTTTCAGTTTGCGCTGACACTAATGACTGATCATTGGTGTATCAAATTGATCATCCATAGTTTTTAAATTGAAATGATCATTCTCACCATCATCAATAAAGACATGCTAATAAAATGGCGTTATTGTGAATTTATTTTGGCTGTATGAAAGAATGACTAACTGGCACTTTGTGACAACATGATGTTTGTGTATATATTCTGTCCTGCGTTCATTTCGACAGCCAGATAAACACAGGTCTTTAATTCAAAGACTCTTCTCCCAGGTGTACTGAATTTCAGAAAGTTGGAATCTGAACAAGTGGGATAGGCTATATGTAGACAATATGAATCACATGTAAATATTGAAACATTTATTCACATCATACTATGAATGATAGAAGAGAACACCGGCTTCCGTACGGCTTGCACAAACGTATTACCTCGATTAATATCATGCCTGCCCAATTATGTGCCCAATACCAATTCTACTAAGGATAGGTTACATCTATGGTTACATCTTGATCCTAGGTCAAGGGTAATTTCCTGTGGTTCAATGTTCTAAGTCAACCACTAGGTGTCGTTAAAAACTAAAATGCATGTATAACATAACAGAATGCAACGGAAACAGAACGATATATCCTGTTATTTTTTATTTTTTGTGCTGCACTGAATGTCCTCACACCTCATCTACAGCCTGAGGGTCAAGTATGGCTCGTCTGACCTGCGAAATGCACTCCATAGCAGTGAGACGATGAGTGTCGCTCAGAGATACATTAAGTACATGTTACCAAACTGTAAGTCATTCACACAACAGGCTTCTTCGTCTTTCAAGATCGGCACTCGGATAACTCGTAGTTAACCGATCTGTAAAACCAGATAGGTATTGATTGTGCCTGTTTTCCGACGAAAATGTCGATTTGTATTACATTTATACAAACGGTTGCATACATTGTAATTGCATTTTGATGCAATACAATCTATTGTCATCCGTGTTTGCCAGCCAGCCATATGCAATGCAATCATTGAGAGTCAAGTGTGGCCCGAGAGCCATATGTTATGACCTCTGATCGAGACAATCAAAGCGTATGAACGCGCTCAATATTGATTTATCACAATATTCTATTCTGCCACTATATTTCCCTACGTGGGCTATGCGAACAGACTCCATGTATGTTGCCATGTTGGATCACATTATCTCAGGAATCGCAAATGATAATGTTGGCCTGCCAAGCATCTTAAAATGTGGCATGTTTTAAGATGGGGGACAATAGCTTCAACCCCATACTTTACACTAAACAAGTGAAATAGCCTGTGATTCAAATAATTACCCTAACTACCCTACTACTCATTCAGACATTGTTGATCAACAAAACATTCATACTTGAACATAAATTCGAACAAAAACATCACTGTCTTTGCTCGACCACGATCATTTAAAATATCTCCAAGTGAAAACGTAATGAAACAGAATAGTGTGGTATTAGGCAGAAAAGGACTGCGAGTTCCAAGTGAAAAGGGCGTGAACCAGTAACATACGAAAAATGAACACTTAAATATCATTGGTCGGTACGTCGAGTGGCAGCATTGCTCGACCAATCCCGTGGCTTCCTGGATGTAATGGCGATTTTCCTACCGGTTGTATAAAACTAACCACGAGTTGGCGTCGAATGGGAGAATCCATCTTGAAGAGAGCTCTCCGACCGTGTGGCCAGTAAGCGGATTTTCAAGCAGCCATTACGCTTGTTTTCATAATTTTATTATTCTGTAAGTACCTCGCTATCATTAGATCACTCTTTAGTGGAAAGACGGGGGGGTTTGTCGTAGCATTTGAAGTAACTAAGCATGCAACGGTGAGCACGGCCTCCGCATTACGTAACTGCGAATCTGGTTTGGTAGTCTGAGTCCCGCTCCGTTTCGTCAGTGCGATAGCGAGTTACACCGTCGCAGGTGTTTTGTTTCAGTTTTAAAAGGCATGGCAATGCTCGACCAGTTCGACATTGAGCCAAACCGCTCATTCGATCACATCCAGTCATGATATAATCGCGGTTTTCTTTGCCTGTACGGGATGCCATCGAGCCGGCCAAGATGGTGGAGCAGGCGTACTGCCGTGACACCGACCAGGCAGCAATGGCGTGCCGTGCACAACGTCTGTTACACAACCAACTAAAACACTGTCGTTTTTCAGGTTAAAGGAATCGGTAGTAGCTCCAAAACAATGTCTGACACTGAGCAACAGTTTATGGAGACATCAGAAAACGGTCACGAAGGGGAGGAGGAATATAACGGCGCCGGGCACACCGAGGAGGGGAACGGAGGCGAGGCGGTGAGCGAGTGCGAGGGCGCCGGGCCCGAGGCCTGTGCGGAAGAAGGGACGGACGCCGATTCTCAGAATGGAGCATCGGAAGGCGGCCAGATCAACGCCAGCAAGGGCGAGGAGGATGCAGGGTATGTTACATTTCACTACATTTGTGGGGAAACGGCGAACGCGTCTTTAGCCCCCGGATCCTTTGTTCAGTCGGTCTTTGTTGGCGCCATGTGCAAAGCGGAGGGGGGATGGGCGTCCTGGCAGGGATCAAAACCCAACAAGCACCGACTGTTACTTCATGCATGCACCCGTGCTCAGGGGCCTTTGCGTGCAAATTTCACGCACGTAGGCATGGTTGACTTCAAAAATTAAACCGAATGCGGGCGTACAGTAAGCGATTCCGTTGCCTTTCTACGTCATCGGCGGCAACAGATGCGCCCCAGTACACGGGGAGCGCTTGTCGTACATGCAGTCCCGCAAAAAGCGGCCGCTGTGTTAAAATGTGACCATAATTTCCCCGTCTTTTTGTTAGGAAAATGTTTGTCGGCGGTCTCAGTTGGGACACTAGTAAGAAGGATCTCAAAGATTACTTCTCTAAATTTGGTGAGGTAACTGACTGCACCATTAAGATGGACCAGCAGACCGGCCGATCAAGAGGCTTCGGCTTCATTCTCTTCAAAGAAGCAGCAAGTGTAGAACGGGTGAGTTGTGGAGTGTGTTGCTGTTTGTAAACCGTTTTGGGGGGCCACACACTGAACAGAGCCAACTAACCCTTATCTGCTCTGCCCAGGTTTTGGAACAGAAGGAGCACCGGCTAGATGGCCGACAGATTGACCCCAAGAAGGCCATGGCGATGAAGAAGGAGCCAGTGAAGAAAATCTTTGTAGGGGGCCTCAACCCAGACACAGAAAAAGATGTCATCCAGGAGTACTTTGGAACATTTGGAGAGGTATGTGGTTCTCGTCGTCACTGCGTTTCAGGTTCTTCTCGTTACCGTGTTTAGGGTTCATAACGGTGGTTCTTCTGGCCTTGCCGTTCAACGGAACAAGCTTTGTGCTTCTATCTCACGAAACAAACCTCTTCCCCCCCCCCCCCAAAAAAAAACGCTCAGATTGAGACAATCGAGCTTCCACAGGACCCAAAGACAGACAAGAGGAGGGGCTTTGTATTCATCACATACAAGGAAGAGACCCCCGTCAAGAAGGTTCTGGAAAAGAAATTCCATAACGTCAGCGGAAGCAAGGTGAACCACCGTGCGAGCACACACAGACACAGGCACGCACACACATTTTAAGTTGCGTGATGCAGTCTTCTAAGTCTCAGTGCATTTTGTGAGCATTGAGGGGTAACTTGGTGTCATTGTGTGTGTGTGTGCTGCTCCAGTGTGAGATTAAAATAGCCCAGCCCAAAGAGGTGTACCAGCAGCAGCAGTACGGCAGCCGTGGCAGCGGATATGGTGGGGGTCGTGGCAGGGGTCGCGGGGGTAAGTATCCCTGTGTGTGTGTGTGTGTGCGCGTGCGAGACACAGACACACGCTGAAAAAGCCTAGCAGAGCTTCTGTGGTCCCGTGTTGACAATGGCTGACCATCGGCGGTTGCAATGTGCTGTTTGTTCAGGCCAGGGGGGGCAGAACTGGAACCAGGGCTACAACAACTACTGGAACCAGGGCTACAACCAGGGCTACAGCGGCTACGGACAGCAGGGCTACGGGCCCTACGGCGCCTACGGAAACTATGACTACTCGTATTACGGCTATGGGGGTGGCTATGACTACAGTAAGCGATAACTGCCCCCCAGAAAGAGAAGCGAATGAGAGAAACTTTATTTTTCTTGGTCCTCCTTGTTGTACAGAAGAACTCAGTCCCTTTTTCTCTTGTCCTCCAGACCAGGGCAATACAAGCTATGGGAAAACTCCAAGACGTGGAGGCCACCAGAGTAGCTACAAGCCATACTGATCACATGTAGTGCAGGTATGCATTTTTGCATCATCTACGGTAATGACAACCTAGCTGTAACCATTAGTGCCTTTTTGACTCAAAATTTCTCCATCTAGTCTAAATCCATTCAAACATTGTGTTGGAAAGGGGCGGGGGCGGGGTTCGCTGTGCCTCGGGGGGTCTGTAATCATTAAAGATGGATTCATTCCATGTGCCAACCATTTTAAGATGCATCCCTACAAACACTACTGGATCAATAAGGGTTGAGATGGTGGTGGTTTAGATTCAAAGAATGAGGGGCCCTTTTTCAGTGGGGGTGCTAGGTGTGGCAGCTAGTGGCCCCTTTCCCCCCTCTTTCTGTGTGTCTGTGTCCATTTTAGCTGATGTGTAAATGACATCCATACACGTGTCTTGTCATTTGACTGCATGCCGTGTGTTGCGTATCGACTGAGTAACGTTAAGCATCGTGTTTTTCTTTTAAGGTCTAAAGTAAGTAAGACAAGGAACCCATGGTCTGACCACAGCGAACATGGGCTCTGGCTTTTCCTTTGGAGTTGGCTGAAATTTGGACTCATGCTCCATTTGTACAGATCAAGTGAGGAACTGGGGAAGCAAATGTCACTTTTCCACTTTTTATTTTATATTGTTTTGTGTCCATTTACATTTCCAGAGA
Source organism: Urophycis tenuis (assembly GCA_036785325.1). Classification (NCBI taxonomy): domain Eukaryota; kingdom Metazoa; phylum Chordata; class Actinopteri; order Gadiformes; family Phycidae; genus Urophycis; species Urophycis tenuis. The sequence continues at coordinate 4,446,840 of JAXIVH010000016.1, read as the reverse complement.
TGGAAGTGTTATTTTTACTGTACTTTTTGGTACCTTTTTGAATCTAATGTATTGTATGGTTGTATTTTACATGTCTACTGGATTTACCAACACACAGGAGCTGGAGCTTTTAAAGCTCATGAAATAAAACAATTTTGCTTATTTTTCCTTTTTGGTGGTTCTAGATGTTTAGTTACTTTTCTTTTTTTTTCCCTCTGGTGCTGGCTGAGAGATGCATGGCCTAGGTTGTGGGGTGAAGCAGGATAAGGGATTAAAAGACTCAACGGTTTCATTGTAAGCGTGTTAAGTGAATGTTTGCAGTTTGGCAAAGTAGACAGACAACCAGCATTTGTAATTTCTTTTTTTTTTTTTTTTTTTGGCTTTTAAGGAAATTCTTCCCCCTTTTCATGTTTGCAATTTTAAGTGGCTTTACTAGTGTAATTATATACCCTAAAGCGCAAGCCTGTTAAATGTAAGAGGGCACTCCCTCGCTCACTGGAAACTCATTCCTCTAGTGTCTTGGGCAAATTGGTAGAAATAAACTTTTCGTTTATATTACACACGGATCCCTTTGTTATTATTTGTAAAACTAATGTTAAATGTTTTTGTACTGTTAAATGGCTTGCGTGTTCTTTCTCGGTAATGCTAAAACCTCAACAGCTGGAACGCAACGACAGAGGGCTCCGCTGCCTGTGCAATGACTTGAGTTCCAGTAGTCAGCCCACTAGCTAGCTGCGAGACATGGGTGTTGGTGGGGGCCCAGGGCCCTAAAAAGATTGAAGGTAGTGCTCTGGTAAGTGCATAATACAAATGGCTCTTGGGATCTCTTACAAAGGCATCTTAAGTCTGGTCATTTGGGGGAATGTGCCATGGATAAATAGTGATGCAAGGGTAGTGAGGTATACTTAAACAGACAATGTTTTTTTTTTAGTATTGGTTTTAATATGATGACTTAACCAACTGATGTGGCAGGAGCCGTAGTAGTATTCCGCAGTCATCATTGGTTTTGGATTCTGGATTCCAGTTAGGGAGTGATCACTGGCATATGTCTAAAAAAAGAAAGTCATGCATTAAGTTTGAGCATAGTATTCAACATTTACAATATTAACTACATAGAGCTATTTGCTCTGCTTTATATTTATTGAAGTTTTGTCTAGAAAATATAGCTGAAAGCTGAGGGATAGGATGTTACTTTTGCAAAAGTGAAAATTACAAGAATATTTAATTCCTTTTGTTGAAACCTAGTGAGGCATTACGTATTTTCACATTTCTACCTCTGAACCTCCTGAATGTGACCATCGAACAATGTCTAATGCTATTAAAGTTTTTCTACAGGTTTATCGAACATTAGATGTCCTTTTTTTTTTTCCTCGAGTTGAGTGGCTTTTTAAAAAATATCCTAACTATCAATGGGTCATCATTTTGCTGTACTAGTGCGGCGTTGTGGTCTTGCTGATTTCCTATGGAAAGTTTTTGTAAGGCGGTTAAATAACTTCCTCGCTTATTCTTGACTTACCTGTGAGAATACTGTCCATTTTCTCCACCACGAGCTCTGCGTCCTCCATGCTGAAGCACATCGGGGGCTTGAATTTGATGACACTCTCAAAGGGGCCATCTGTACTGACACAGATCCTCTCCTTTTTTAACCTGTTCCGAGCAGATGCAATGTTACTGGCCAAGTGTGGCCGTTGCAGCAAAGCTGGGAACGTACCAATGTGTGTCACTGACATTATGAGGTCCTTTGTGTTGATCATGCATGAGCGGTTGTTACATGTGGAGTAAATGGTGCAGAATGGTTTCAATACTTGGCCCTGAGGCCAAACTCGCATACGTCCTGCATCCTTACCTCTTCACCACCATCGCTGCTACATCAGTGGCTGGGGTCTTAAGCTCTCTGTCGGTCACCAGTTCCAGACCAACAAAAAGCCCGGCCCCTCTGTTCATAAATGAAACGTTATGGAATTAACATGTGCAGATGGTGAATAACATTCACTTGAATACACTGACTTATTAACTAATGTCCACTAGAGGGAGTGTTGATACAGTAACTGTCCTCTGGTAAGCATTAAATTGAGGATATTTATGAAACTTGAGGTAAATGTATTGACCATGTATGATTTCCAAATTATACTTATCATACTGTTGGGGTTTAAAAGGTTCATGGCTCCATGTCAGCGATTTCTCTAAAAAAAAAAACTGTTTAAACCAGCTCTTCTGGAATTTCTCTTCACCGAGTAGATACAACTTTTCCTCGTGCACTATTTGTTATTCAAATAGTCTGTTGGCATTCAATATGCAATGCGGTGGGTGAGTTACCCACCGGACATCCCCCACTATCTGGTGTTTGGCCTGAAGCTTGGTGAGCAGCCCCTTCAGGTGTGTCCCCACCCTGGAGGCGTTCCCCCTCAGGTCCTCCTGCTCTATGACCTTCAGGACCGCCAGGCCGATGGCACAAGATACTGGGTTCCCGCCAAACTGCATGGGATGTAAGAGATCAGACCAATCAGGTAAGAGAAGATGAGAAGGGTGAGATTTATTTGTCCTGCAAACAGGGGGGAATTCACAGTCACAGTGGTTTAGACACAGGAATATAGAAACAGTTTAAATACAGAATAAGATGCAGAGATAAAAAGAAAGACGAGGTATATTTTTAAAATACTGCGCTGGAGAATACAATAAATAAATCTATCTTAATACAAATTATACAGTGAAATGTATTGGATAGGTGTATAATGTTCAGTGAGATTGTTTATGGTGAGCAGTGCCGATTGAAGAGTCTGACAGACACAGAAAGGAGGGATCTGTGGTACCCCTCCTTCACACCTGGGGTAAATCGCTACTCAAATGGTGGGCAGAGTTTCCGACTAGGTAAAAAAATGGCTCAATGGTGTAATTGAAGATTCTTTCTGGGAACGTTGTTTTGTTTTTTTAAATACCTAAAAGGTTTTCAAACACACAAAATGCATGCTTGCAACAGCGTCTTGTCACCGTGTTAAAGTACTCCACTCCGGTGGCGGTGAAAGCCCTGGCTATGTCCTCCGTGGTGGCCACGCATGCCAGTGGATGACCGTTCCCCATGGGCTTCCCCATGGTCACTATGTCGGGGCACAACGTCTCCCCTTGCATCTGGAAGGCCCAGAAGTGAGTCCCAACCCGACCGAACCCTGTCTGCACTTCGTCCACCACCAGCACTCCCCCTGCCGAGCGCACGTACCTGTGGTCAAAAGAGAAGCGGCGCCCCCGTTCTGTTACTGTATACGTTGGTTTGGGGTGTTTGTTTACGGGCGGTTTGTCTTGGTGGAGCCATTACTCACTCTGAAGCTTTAGTTAAGTATCCTTGCGGCAAAATGATTTGACCTCCAACACTTGGCAATGACTCACAAAAGAATGCAGAGATCTAGGAACAGGAACACGAAAAGGGGTTAGGAGAACATACATTGACATTTAGCGACTTATAATAAGCACATTTGAGTAAATGGTGTGGAGTAAATGGCTGTATCAACAGCTTGACTGTATCAACAGCTTCTGTATCAACAGAAGCTGTTGATACAGTAAGCAAGTCACCAGAACAAGTTGCAAGCATTACAATTGCTGGGAAAACCATATACAACATCTCTGGCCTATGATGCTGAGTGCTAAATTACAAAGAGCAATCATAAAGTGCTCAGCCAACATACAGGTGCATGGGGAGAGGGTTAGGTAGAGGATGGATGTTATCTCGATGCTTCACTTATGGTATGTTTCATCACGGCTTATGTAGGCTTTATTGACTACCTTCCGCCCTTTGCTGTGCACGTCATCGATCACATCTTTGACAGTGTCTGCATATGCTTCCCCTGGGTTTGGGTGGTCCTCTCTGTAGAGTCCCCTGTAGGTGTCAGGCAAGGGTGCCTGCGAGGAAGAGATGGTACCCAACCGTTGTTGGTAAAAATGCCACACTACTGTTTTCTCAGAGGTTTGTGAAATGGTTGTTACAGAAGGATACACACCACATGAACCCAATCTTTCTGCCCTGCCAATTTTCGGAACTTGTACGGACTTATGTCGATGAGGGACTTGAGATGCCCATGGTATGCACTGGCACAGAAGAGTTGGGTTGTAACCAATATGCTAGTCTGGAATCCGAAAATGTAAAACTCTGTACAACCCTTAATAGAAAAAAAAAAAAAAAAAAAAAAAAACTTACTGGTCTAGAACAATGACATCCTCGTGTTGGGTGTACTGCTGAGCCAAGCGCAGAGCCAGATCGTTGGCCTCAGAACTGCCAAATCAATGTGCAATCTATGTCAAACCAATGTTAAATGAAGACTTCTTCGAATGATATGGCACGGGGTTATGCAGAAAGTTTCTACTCACCCTGAATTAACAAAGTAGAAAACGCTGAGTTTTTCGGGCAGAGTCGCAGACAGTCGACTTGCATATGAGATGATGTTGTCGTGCAGAAAGCGAGAGTTTGTGTTGAGGAGCTCCATCTGAGCCGTTGCGGCTTGGGTGACGCTTGGGTGACAGTGGCCCACTGTAAAGAGGAGTGAAATAGTAGAGAGGAGCCATGACCTTTAGATATCCGTGGACGTATTACGTTTATGATAGTTGAATTGGTTAATAGTTTACCATGGTGGACGTTGCTGATGCAGTCCAAGTAGCGCTGGTCTTTCTCGTCATACAAGTATTGTCCTCGAGCTCTTACTATTTTTATAGGGTCGTCTGAATAAAATAATTTTATGGATTGCCTACAAAATAGAGAAAACCCATAGGCTATAACAGAATGTAGGCCTTATCCATTGCACAATTCTGAAATATGAATTAGTAGTAGACATAAGTCTACTAATGCATTGAAGTTGCGAGGGACTACAAGTTAAAATATCTGCAAAGCAAATGATACGGTCTACATACCCAATCAATTTCCTTCTCATGGAGAGAGTCTCGTCTTTCCTAAACGTTTCTTTGGCCATGTCTAAACCACTTTCCACCATAGACTGTATACTTTCCACGTAGGTATTTGGGCTGCTCCCGTGACCCTCTCACCGTTAGGTGTCTGATTCAGCACAACTCTGAATCTCTGACGTCACGTGATCACGTTGACGTGCTCGGTGTGTTCCGGTTTACGGCTTCCGCATCAAATGCTAAAATCACACCACACAGTATCCATTAACGTGTGGTAACCATATGCGTTGTGCGGTTCTGGCGTGAACAGAACAATTTGCATCTCTGTGATGAGCAAGGCACACATGGCACCATATTGTGTAAATTAGCACACACACAACTCGACTCGAAGAGTAATCTGCAATACACAGACCGCTTTTCGGTTCATAGTTTTTTTTTTTTTAATGCATGCTGCTTGTTGTAGTTGTGTAAAGTCAAAAACACAATATCAATCGCTTATAGCATGGTTATAACAGCGACTTGTGTGCAGATGTCTGTAGATTTCTTCGATGAGAGAGGCTAACTGGATTGACTTCCTTCCAGGACCTGGGGTGTCGTGATGTACATACCCTGTGAACGTCAAAAACACATCTGGAAACAGGTAGGTGAATTATAAATGTCGATTCAATAAATATTTTCTTGATTGTCTGAAGGGAGACTTTGGAAAAATATATTGATTTGGACTGTATTGTTATTTTCGTTCACCCCTGTATTGGTATCGTCCAGAGTGTATAAATACTCGGTGAGCTCCCTTGCCCTCCTGTGCAGCTTTCGGTTGCTAAGGAAACACGGAATGCAGGTAATACATTAGGACAGCTGTAGCATGCTAGCTATCAAGCTAGCACTGAACACTATTATTAGTATACCAGGGCTACATTGAGGGAAACAAAGCAAGCGGTCGTTTGCTTCATTGTCATTCTTTCGGAATTTGTCACCATGTATTTTATATTAACGTTTGCGAGTGAGACTTTTGACAGAGTAGTAAACAGGCCAGAGAGCGAGTTAGCAAGATGTTAGCTCCTCGGCTTCAAGTTAGCTTCCAGCCACACTGCAGCCTTGCAACGCCTGATCTTTTCACAGGAGCTGCATCATGTTTCCTTATGTAACCACATGGTTCTTCTGTAGGGATGAATGCCTATTTAATTATTATTCGAGATGTAGTTAAGTTATCCAGCCGTCGTGTTTTCATGGTGTCATTGAAAAAAGTGCAACAAGCTAAATGTAATTGACATCCAATCTTAATGTAATAACTTTAGCACCATGAATGTTGACTTGTTTTCTATTGAGCCTCCAATGATCGCTTTAAATGTCTTACAAATGTAACGTTTGGTTTATTATCAAAATTATCATTAGGCCATGTCGACTTATGTTGTTAACTTGTTTGTGAACCTATATTTAATTTATAGAAAAGTGTCTTAATATTGTCTTAAACATTCATCACTATCATTTTATCAGGGTTTTTTTTATCCATATTTATTTATTAGGCCAGGTGTACTTTATGTACTTTATTTATGGCTTGTCTCATTTTACCTCAGATCAGACCATTCAAAACTTTGTAATGACTTTCCCTGGATTTGGTATTTGGCACTAGCGTGTATGTAGCATACACATGTAGTATATATGCTCAACGTTTGCCCCCTGGAGCAGTGCAGTGAGGTTTTCATTGAAATGATATGTAGTTGTACTGCCATTTTGAAGTCCCATTAGCATTGTGCTTTTAGAAATGTGCCGTATAGGCCAGTGCAAAGGTTGAGCTGGGTAGTCAGTGCGTTGTATGTGTGCCAGGGCAACACCGGCCAAAGTTGCCCTGGAGTACTCCTAACAGGTTTGTATGCGGCGTGTCTTCACATGCCGTAGTCTGGTAGCCAAGGATGTCTTGTTGGCTCCCGGTGAGCTCTGTAAATTTGGTCGTTCGCCGTGGTAAACTGGAGGCCCTTTAAAGTCTATTGTCCGTTCTCCTTTGCCCTTTTGTCTGCTTTGCAAAGACGCTAGCGCATGCCTCCAGCCCCGCTCCGCCTGCGTCTTCACACTCACAGCATCCTCCCCCTCTTCGTCCTCTTTCCATTTTCTCTCCACCATATGCAGTGGCTTAGCTCCTACCCACTTGTCTTTACTGGGAACCAGTTTACTTTTTTTGATAACCGCCCCTATACCCCCATAGTGCCCAACTTTGCAATAGTACCTTTTCTTTTTCCTTACATTTATCTTTTTGCTTCAAAATGGTTTGTAGTGTGATTGTGCATGGAATGTGAAGCGTTTTTTTTTGTCTCCACGTGTGCCCTCTGATGTTGCCTCTTTCAATGCCTTTCAAACATGTTGAGCAATGTATAGATCGTGGCCCTTGTTTTGTCACGGTGCTACATAGCTGAGGCTTTGGAAAGTTGTCTGACGTTTTAACAGTGTATTGACGTGCTTTTGTTGTCCACATTTGCATAGGCCATGACCAATTTGCCTCATGTCTCCACCCAGTGTACTATCTAGGACCTGAAGATGACTAGTGTAAGGGGATAGTTGGTCAGGCTGGCTGTTTGAGGTGCAGAGGGGACGCCGCAAACCACGCCAGGTTTCTGACAGACAAAACCTCCCCCGATACCTCCACCCGCCCCCTCCCCCACTCCCCAGTCATCTTCATGACTTCACCTCAGTCTGGGCTACAGCTATGGTGACGCTTATTACAGAGCAGCTACACAAGCAGAGTTTGGAGGATCCTTATCAGAAGGCATTCTCGTTCAATGTGAACGTGGTAAGTGGCCGCAACTCAAATCTATACTTCTAGGGGCATCCTGCTGTAAAAAATAAAAAAATAAAAAATACAATAGATAAAATTACAATAATAGTGCAACAAAATTGATCCATATACATGTGTTTCAGCCATTGCCTGCCGTTGGTTCTAGTCCGACAGTGTCTTTGAGCACATATGGATCCACACCAGGTAAGTGAGTGAAAAAGATGCGACCGGCATGTATCATGTTGATTGATGAGACCGTCTCATGGTGATGTTTGCCTTCCCAGAGAGCAGTTTGGCCACCTACCCGTCATGCAAGACCCATCTCCTAAACGCGTCCTCTGCCCTGCTGCCCCTCGGGCTCCCCGTCCCAGTTGGAGAGCCTCTGTATCAAACTCCCATTCCCAGCGCCTCCGTCACAGACCTGTCCTTCCACGGCTCCCCCCCACCGCCTCCGAAGCGCCACTGCCGCTCACTGTCTGTCCCGGAAGACCTGTCCCGCTGTCGCTCCACATGGCGCCCCAGCGCTTCCAGGGTCTGGACCCCCGTCAGGCACCGCTGCCAGAGCGGCAGCGTGGCCAGCCTGTCCACGGCAAGCTCTCTCCCCCTCCGTGGCCGCAGCTCCTCCGTCACCACCTCCTCCCTGCACTCGTCGTCCAGCCCCATGTTTGTCAGCCTGGCGCTGAACTCTGACTCCCCGATACCGTGGAGCTTCCCCTGGGACCCCTGCGACACGCTGAGGGGTGCCTGCTCCTCCTTCCGCCCCGCGCCTTCCTCCTGCTCCTCGTCCCCCGCGCCGCCGGTCTCCTCTCGTTCGCTGCTCCAGCGGCGCTTCTCCCTGTCGCCCGTGCACACGCAGGACGCCTCCATGCTGCTGCTGCCCTGCGAGGCCTTCGCCCCCGCCACCCCTTTAACGGGCCTCCCCGCCATGGAGCACCCGGCTCCCTCTCCGTCGCCCAGCTCGGCCTGCAGCACCCCCTCGTCTTCGAGGCGCGTCTTGAGGCCGGCCCTCCCACGATGCCACTCGCAGCCCTGCGACATGCGGAGGCCTTATTTGAAAAGACGCCACGACCCGGATGTTCTGCCCTGCTCTAGGCCGGGACTCGACTTCAGCAAGATGACTCAGGTGAGGAAATGTACCGTGATTGGGCCTCCGTGCTGTTGATTCACCGACTCCTTTCAGGGTTTTCTTATGGGTTTCTTCCTTTGCTTTCAAATATTACCAGTTACAAGCAGGTCTGCGATCTCTTTTCATAAAGTAACAGGAGGGCCTACAATCTCAGTGTACCGGGGAGGTGGAGTGCCCCGAGATCAGATTAGTTTGTAGTTAGTTTGTAGAATGGACATTACATTCTGACAACTCTCGACTATTTCCCCCCCCACCCCAAGCCTGCCACTAAACATGATACTTTGGCATCTGTGAAACTGTTATAAAATTGTCTTTTTAGAGATGTTTTTTCACAGCATGGGCATTTTCTTAATTGTTTAAAAACACTGAAATGGGGTTTAATTCTGCATTTCTAGTTTTGGAAGATAAGTAGTAAAGTGTGTGTGTGTGTGTGTGTGTGTGTGTCTCTGTCTCTGTCTCTGTCTCTGTCTCTGTCTCTCATGTGCAGATCGGTACGGGGGAGTCTCTTGGCAGTGCGAGTGTCTGCATGTTTGCGAGGCCTGCCCAGGGCGATGGCCTCTCTGCCTTCTCCCCTGCAGAGTTCCTGGGCCGGAGCAGCATCGGACCCCTGAGCGAAAGCGAAGAGGACAACAATAAGAGAAAAGGGACCGCGGTGGAGGGCGGGATCTTCTTTGAGCGCGATTGCACTGAACTGGACTTGAACCTCATTGAGGAGAACTGAGCGGCACCCCCCCCCCCCCTCGGTGCGTCCTCCTCTTCCTCGACTTGACGGTGTACAGTCGACATGTTGACCACACATGTAGGCTGCGTACACACTATACGGCAGATTTTCTTTGTTTGGGAGCCCGCTGCCCTCCTAACGCACATGTAGAGATCCTTTTTAGTAAGGAGAAAATGCAGATATCAAAAATACAATATTATCATTGTAACTCTTGAGCAAAAATCTATTAGCATTTCATAAGAATGTAATGGTGCCTGCCTATTCAGCAACCCATCAGCTACAAAGCACACACACGTTAATGTAAGGCACACAGTATTCTAGCTTATGGACCATAATGTGATTAAGTCTTAATCAGCAAATGCTGTTTTATGCATCTCTAATCCACATCTCTAATGACCTGGCACACATTAATTAGGTGGATATTTTGTATACTACAACAGAAATAACTTGCACAGATGGCTTGAGCCAGCAGTAAACGAGCTTGCAAGGAGGACTTGCTGTTCACGTGCGTTTCTCATCCTCGACATTGGCCTACTATGTTTATTTAAGACGCATGAAATGAACCTGATACATTGTTGGATGTTTTTGTTTTTTCTTGGAAAGATGGTCGTTTGATTGCTTCAAAAACAGTGAATACATTCCAGAATGTCCAAGTTGTTCAAAGACCACCGATGTAAAGCAAGCTCTTTGGGAAGCACATCTAATCTAATGGCTGCGGTGCTGTCATGCATTTTATCTGACCCGGTGGAATATCCCCACATCAGCAAAGATTCACTTTGCTTAGCTTTTCTTGTAATAGAAAAAAAAATAAGTGTGGGCTCCCTCTCATTTTTTTGGAAATTAATGTAACTTTTGTCAACATTAATTACGTGTTTTAAGCTATACTTTATATTGGTCATGCCTTAAGCTGTAAGGGCAATATCCGATGGCTTATTTTTGTTTGTGTTATTTAGTGTTCAAGTGAGATGTTGTCTTTGGACTCATTAACATCAATGCAATGACAGAGTTGCACATGCACTATAATAAACAATACATTAGCCTATGCTGCAGGTTGATCCAATAGGGATCATTGTATAAACATGGTGTACAATATTGTGCCTATTCTGTGAGTTCTAGGGAATAAGAAGAAGTGATGCTAAGTATTGGTGGCCTTTAGAGATGATTTTTTTAATGCGTTTTCAAATGGACAAAATTACACAATTTGTGTACAAATAAAGTTGAATAGAGAATGGCTTTTTCCATGTCATGTCATATCTTGTTCAAGCATAATGAATGGACATTATTCTCTTGCAGCATTGTCGTGGCGTATCCAGTTGTAATTATTGTTTGATATCCATTAATGGTGACATCTAGTGGTAACATTTTGCGTAGGTTGGTTTTTGCCAAAATCTATCAGACCGTCCAATTAATGACTCGATCTCCTCACCAACGTCTTCCTCGCCAGTGTAACGTGGCTGACGGAAGGCCTTTGATGTCTTCGTCAACGTTTGAGTCACGTTGAATTGACCTATATATGGCCATACACAACGGTATCCTTTTAACACGTCAGTGAAAACTCGAGCTCGAATCGATTCAAGTGGAAGCGACATTACACAATGTACACACACACACGTCGGCACCACTAACAACTACCACCACCACCGCTGCCTCCACTACGCTTCACATTCCTTGTGACAATTGCTGTTCCGCCGTCAAGGCGGGGGCGCTCCTCCCGATTCTCGACTGCCTCTTCTCGAACCGTGTGACCTCCCTCGAACAAACGACTTCCTCTATTTTTATTTCATGGCGATCGGGAGAGAGGGAACACCGCCGACGCACGCACACTGTTTCAGCACTCCTCAAAGAGTTGAATCGGGGTAAATAATTCACCATTAATGCATGATCCGGTGACTCGGGGGTAACGAATGCCACTCGTCGACACCCGACTAGAAAGGTTTCCGACGTGCCCCCCTGTTGTTTGAGTGAGTCTCACGTGTTAATACAGAGTATTAATTCACGTTGTAGCGCCACACTCCGCGCTGATAACAACTCGGACCGCGACGAGGCTCCCGTTAGCCCGTCGCTCACACACGCACTGGGATGCTAGCTCACGTTAGCTAGCCGTTAGCAATGGGGTGCGAACGCTCCACCGGGTTCTGTTGATTACAATAAAACGAGCGGTGTTGTTCTTTGCTTGTTTAAGTCCCCATATTTACCGGTGGTTTATGGGTGTGTTGTGCTACGTCGTTGTGAACAATAACACCAGCGTGTGTGTTTGTGCAGCCAGCGGTAGCGTGAACGTTAGCAGTAGCATTAGCTCCATGCTCTGTAAAAAGTTTAACAACTTAATGCTAACGTCCCGTCTGATGTGAGTTTGAGTGGTATTTGGGTCCGAACTAATGCGTATATGTGTGATATTTGCATTCGTTGTTAAAAAAGCGTGTTTAGCATGTGACGGGGTACTTTTTTCCCGGGTTATTTGTTTTTTACACACAGGTTTTAGCCTTCGCGCTACTAAGTTTTGAGGCTAAGGCTAGCCTGTTTAGCTTCGCTGCAGACTAACGGGCGCATCGCCCAACAGTCGTAGTTTTTGAGTTTGTTTGTTTGTTTAACTTAAGTTAAAGTTAGTTGAGCTGTGTCTTGACTTGTGAATCCATTATTTATTCTGTGGTTCGGCATTACTTTGGTAAGCGTGAGCAATATTCCGCCAACTTTGTATTCATGTTTTTTTTTTTTAATGAGTCTTTGAGCGTCTCCTAAGTCAGACAAAACACACGCTGGTGCTGCTTATGTGGCGTACTGTCCCAAATATAGTGTATATGTGGATATCGATACGGATATTTTGTATTTAGGCACTATCTGCTTCCAAGATTGTATCTTGGACCAAATGCTGACTTTATTTGCATAATTTCTGTTAACAGGGCGAACTCGACTGTGGGCTCCATTGGCACTGGGACATATCCAGGACTGTTCTGCTGGTAAGTCAAAGCGATTTAGGTGGGCATTTGTTGTGGAGTCTTGCAGCAAGACTCTATTAAGTTGCAAAAGGTATTGCAACGTGTTTGTGTGTACAGATAATGTGGTTTCCAATATTTTCAGAATTCGTTTTTGAAATCAAGAGTGTTATTGCAGCAGACTTGAAATTTGTGTGTCTAAATATTGTCTTTGTTACTTTGTTCGCAGGTGTAGTTAAGCTGACTGCATTGGAGTTGCTTCACTTGTATTTGGATTTGACCTATTCTGCTCTGTCCTGGGTTAAGACTATTTAGTCTATGGCTCTGATGGACAAACACAAAGTAAAGCGGCAGAGACTGGACCGCATCTGTGAGGGTGAGTTCTCAAGCACAACTTTGAAAACGTCTGGTGCTCAATAGATGACCATCACATTCACTGGTTATTTGAGTGTATTGAGTAGTTACACAAATGTTGTTTATTAAATGGTATTGAACAGCTAGACCCAACATGTACAGTGTTTAGTAATGGACTAAGCCTTGTACAGATGTATTTGGAATAAATGTTTTTGTTTACGTATCAACTGATCTTATCGTTGAGGTTTAGATTTTGATGAAACAACTTGTTTGGACAAGACTTGGAACACATTTTGAAGTTTATTTTGCATAATTGTGTATTGGACTAAAAAATAGTTTATTGAGACCCATGCAGTCTGGCATTTTATGTTGCTTTTACAAAATATCTGTTAATGGGGAATGGATGGAAACAAAAAAAAAGCCAAGCACTACATAATCATGATGTGTATAGTTATTTTAGACATGTGAACTTCATTAAGGCCATTTATCACCAATCTACAATGTCCCCATTTACAACACTGGTCAAATAAGCTGAGGTTTGCAAAACAATTTACCCAATTGCCACCAGCACAGATGGGCAACTGCACATTTGACATTACATAGCCCACTTTGGACAGCTAATTTACTACAGCACCATCTACAATGACCGTTTGCTATGCTTGCTGAACTATTGAGGAAATATGAACATTTTGAAGCATTACGTTTTTCTGTCATCAGAACAAATGATTCTGCTATGCAAACAAAATACAGAATACATTTTCATATAAGCACAATATGAAATCTCTTGTTTGCAATGTTCTTCAACTTGATAGTGTGGATATGTGTTCTTGTGGTGCAATATTTCCACTAGCATTTTGAGATCTTCCTCTATATTTTCATATGTGTGTATGTATATATATATGTAATTATTCACACACATACATTCACTCCTGTTACCTCAAATAGATACTTTGTAATCAAAGTATTTGTTTGTGGTATGGTATAACCAATATAAATTTTATTGGGAACCTGTTTATTTTGTGTGTTGTGTATTTATCAAGCAATACTAATCTTTTCAGCTAATTGAAAACCTCAGCAGTAAGTGTGTGTATATAACTATATACATATATATAATAATATTCTTTTTTTGCTACTGCTGTTCCATAACCAACCACATCACAGTCATGTTTCCTAAACAGTGATGGCTGAAGTGGCTGAAGTGTTGTTTGTCGCATCTCGAGCGTCTAGATTCAGAGGAAGACATTAGTGTTCTGGTCCTCCCGGGGCAGTTTCTTGTTTCTTATCCCCGGGCCACTGCACCTGTGTGCTGCTGGTTTGTCCCCACACGGTGTACTTGTCCCCCTCAAAGCAGCTTCAGCTAGATGGCAATTACCGAAACACAATTTAGCGCTAAATGTGTGGGGAGTTTTTTAATTAGGGTTTCCCCCGTCTTGTGTGTTAGTGAATCAGATGTTTAATCACAAACTTGGCGTGCGCGTGTGTGTGTTAGCCTCAAGCTCTTTGGACAGGATAAGGGACTATTTGTTGGCTATTTGTTGTAAAGCGTGGCTTATCTCATGGTTCTTTAACACGCAAGCTCATGTTGGGATCAATGCTGCTGTGCTAGCTGTGCAGTCTATGTAATGTTAAAGACTAATAAGGAGCAGGCTGGGATTATTGATTTTTCCATCCAAGTTAACCTGGGGGCCCCCCACAGTATCTCTCAGTAGCATTGCATTTCATTACCAAAACACATGTGAGCTATGTATGTGTTTGTGTAGATATAGATTTATCGATTCAAGTTCAAGAAGGAATTTAATGGAGTAAAAAGTATTTTATTCGTCTGACCCATATAGCATGCTGTTTTTAATGTCTGTTTTTTTTCTTAAATTCTCTTTTAATACTCGTCACTCGGCCACAAGAACACATGCTAATCTAATCCAGGCTCACGTATCACACCGCACTCATTGTGATATTAAAAGTAATGCTTCATATCTGCTCGTACATGCCCTTTTTTGTTGGGAAGCTGAAGGTTTGGTTTTCTTTCAGTAAGACAACCAGCAATTTGCAGAGGTGAAATGCCTTGGAAACATACACACAATTATCAATAATTGAGATCAGTGTGGAATGAAGCTTTTTTTTGTGGTGGCATTTTAGCAGATGTGCAAGTGGCACAAATAATTCCTCTTTCTGCAGTGTGGTAGCAGTATGTCAGGCTGCGTATCTTCTCATTTACATTGTAGGGAATGCTCTGGACTCCTTTCACTGATAACCACGGCCAAGTCGGGGCAACCTGATATTCCTCACATATTCGTCATAGACATGTATTTTGATATATTGGCAAGTAATTGATATAGAGGCTTGATGGTTCTATTGTGGTGCTAGATACTGCATCGTTTTCTGCAAAGCTACGGCTTTCCTGCAGACCAAGAACACGGATTAATTTTTTATCAAATGTAGTTCTCACTGGTTTAGATTTTACAATTAAAAAAAAAAAGACGGATATAATTATTTTGTGTTCAATACAAAAAAATATAGTGGCAAAATATTTTTCTCAGACGCCAGCTATGTTATTGCAAAAAAAAAAAAAAAAAATTAAAGTATTAAGATTGTGGAGTAACCAGTGTAGCTCAGGCATAATGGAGAACTAAAATGGAGGGAACGGTCTGGGAGTCTCTGGAGACGAGCTAGAGGGAGAGGACGAGGTGAAGGGTCGTGGCCGCAGCTACAGGGAAACGGGCCAGCTGTCTCTTTAAAAAACGACAACAGCCAAACCGCCCTCGGTCGCAGACTGGTTATGCTAATGAGGTTATTGCTGGTTGGCTGGCCTTCAATGGAGAACCCTGTGATTGGTGGCTGCGTCTGGGGGAGGGGCTGGGTGTGGATGACAGCTGGGATCCAGCCAGCCAAGAACAGTCTGACAGAGAGAGGGGGGGGAAAAAGAACGATAGAGGGAGAGCAAGGCCACAGAGAGAGAGAGTGAGAGAGAGAGAGAGAGAGGAAGACAGGCCGACTGACTTCATAATGCAAGGTTCGGTGCTTGTATGTTTTTAAACTGTGTCTTTGAAGCTATGTGTGTACGGCCGATGGCTGCTTTGGGCGTAGCACAGCGGCCGTGTGTGCAGTTTCCCTTTTCTGCTCGCTGCGTTTGTGTGTGTGTGCGTCGTTGTAGCCGTTAAAAAGGAATTGAATTACTGTGTGTGTGTGTGTGTCTGGGTGGAGTACCGCTGCTTGCTGCATTATCATCATTCCCTGCCCCTCCCCCTCCTCCTTCCTTTCTGCCTTTTGCTTTCTCTCCCTCTCTCGCCCGCCCGCCCGCTCGCTCGCTCGCTCATATTCCTCCAACCATGGCCGGAGGAAGAGAGGAGGAGAGAGCGAGAGAGAGGGGGGAGGGAGACTGGGTGGGAGGGAGAATGAATGAATCACTGAATGAATAGCATTGTGTGTGCCGCCATGCTTGTGCCTCGGCAGGGCCTTGACAACGTCGCCGTCTCTCCACCTCTGTGCGCACGCCTGCTTGGATCTTTCCACGGTGTGTGCGTGTGCCTGCCTGTGTGTGTGTGTGTGTGTGTGTGTTTTTCAGAAGCGGTTTCTTTGTCTTGCTCGGTGCACAGGGGGGCCCCCGTGCAGCAGCGTCTCTCTCTCTCTCTCTCTCTCTCTCTCTGCACGGGGGAGTGTGTCGTCGAGACAAAGCTGGGCCCGTGTGCCGCGGCTCTCCTCCAGCTAGCTATGACTTGCCCCGACAAACGGAGCGCGCACCATATTGTTCATCAGCCAGCCAGCCGCCGCCGCCGCCGCCACCGTCACCAGGCCCACTGGGCGTGTTGCTGTTGTGCCTGTGCCGGCGTGTCTCTCTTACCGCTGGTATTGTGTGTGTGTGTGTGTGTGTGTGCGCGCGCGCGCCTGTGTGCGAGTGTGTGTGTGTGCGCCTGTGAGTGTGTGAGTGCGCTTTTTTTAAGTGTTCCTACGTCAGAGGAAGTATTCACAAATATTTGTTTTCCACCCCCTGCTGCCCTCTCCCTCGCGGCCAGCTTCTCTCCCTCCTCCTCCACATTTCCACTGTTACCTCTCGCTCGTCCGCGCCCCCCCCCCCCCCCCCCCCCCCTCCCCTTTCAGACGTCAGCAGCAGGACATTTTCTTACTCTCGTCTTTATCGCGTGTGTGTGCTCCGCCACACCGTGCCCCTGCCAGGCCTAAATGGGAAGAAGATTTTAAAAAGGATTTCAGTGTGTAGCCGTCCCCCCGGCTGCTTCAGATTAACCATTAACTTGGCCGGGCCGGTTGGCCCAAAAAGGCCGTATTTCAATAGTGTCGTGATTCGGAAAATCCTCATCCCCGGCTCTTGGCAATTGCACACATGTGCTACATAGATGGATGTACCGCTGTGTGTGTGTGTGTGTCTGTGCGCGTGTGTGTTATTGTTCGTACGTGCACCTGGTTTTGTTTTGGTTTTTCTTCTTCTCAGGAGTGGGTTGTTTTGAGTGTGTGTGGGGTGGGGGGTGTTATATTGGAGAATTTGGGTCATGACTCAGACTTCCGTGAACCAACACCGCCACCACCTCTCCGAGACCCTGCAATTATTTTCTCCTCCCCTCCCCCCCCTCCCGTTCCTCACACACTCCACCACTCTCCTCCTCCCCCCCCCTCCGTGTGCTCATCATCTCGTACAGTGACTTGGCCCAGGTTCTCTCTTCCGTCCTGTGGTGACGGGCTCCGAGTGTCGTCATGCTTATTGCTCTCGTCTTAATCTCCGGCGGCCCCCGGTAACGCTGCTGCGTCTGTGTGCAAGCCGAGACGCGGGATGCCAGGAAGCCCCCCCCCCCACCCCCAACCCCCTCCCCATTCAGCGTACGCCATCACAGATTCAGTTACAGCACTGCATTATCGTAACCATAGAGTAACCACCGCCAAATGCAGCACACAGGCGAAGACGCACGTATGCACGCTGTGTGTGTGTGTGTGTGTGTGTGTGTGTGTGTGTGTGTGTGTGTGTGTGTGTGTGTGTGTGTGTGTGTGTGTGTGTGTGTGTGTGTGTGTGTGTGTGTGTGTGTGTGTGTGTGTGTGTGTGTGTGTGTGTGTGTGTGTGTGTGTGTGTGTGTGTGTGTGTGTGTGTGTGTGTGTGTGTGTGAGAGAAAAAATATGGAACTAGGAATTTACCCGTCAGTCAGTTGCCGTTATGAGATGTTCTTTTTTTTATTTTATTATTGTATGTATTTTATTTTTGCGTGTGTTAGTGTTGTTGGCCATTTTGTGGGGGGATAACTTATCGCTCACATGGCCTTTGTTGGTGCAGCTCGATGGAGATATGGAAACCGTTTGTTCCACCCGGAATCTGTATTCCACCTGGAAAGTCGATTTAGTTATTGTTTTCATTTTTTTTTTATTTTTTTTTTTATCTGAGATAAATGAATGATTGCTCTGTGTGCTCTGGAACTGTGATGATGGCGCATGCGCGCACACACACATACACACACCTACACACACACACACACACACACACACACACACCTACACCTACACACACACACACACACACACCTACACACACACACACACACACACACCTACACACACACACACACCTACACACACCTACACACACACACACACACCTACACACACACCTACACACACACCTACACACACACCTACACACACACACCTACACAGACAGTCTACACGCACACACAGGTATCGTTGATGAGCCCCCTCTCTCGTGATGTCACCACGCCTCTTACGACGCCTCCCCCCCCCTCTTCTCTACAGGCATTCGCCCCCCCATCCTCAACGGCCCGATGCACCCCCGCCCACTGGTGGCGCTGCTGGACGGGCGCGACTGCACGGTGGAGATGCCCATCCTGAAGGACGTGGCCACGGTGGCCTTCTGCGACGCCCAGTCCACGCAGGAGATCCACGAGAAGGTACGGGGCCCGCGCACGCCCTCTGGTGATGTCATCACAGGGGGGATGTGTGCGCGTGCGCGTGTGTACATACACCCACGCGAGTGGTGTTTGAATGCCACTTCTGATTGGGCCCACGCTGCTGAATCATGACTGGCAGACTCCCACTCCGTCTGCGTTCTCTGTCCAGAAATATGTCCCCCCTCCTCTGAGTTATTTACAATTTGTACCAGTGCGCTCCTCATCTGGGCTGGTTAAATGTCGGAGCCTTTATTTAGACTGTTGCATAGTTCATCAAAAACAATGAAGTAAGGTGTGGTTATTTTCACAATTTACAGTGAAAAGCTTTTGTAAACCTTAAAAGGGATTAGGATGTCACTTCATTAGACTAAAATGTATCTATGGATTACTTACCACAAAAAAAACCCCAAGTTCATCATTTCCAGGAAGTTGTCAGTCTCTTACGGTGCCATCTTAGGTTCATAGTCCATTAACTAAATAAATACGATAATCAACTATTCATACACTACATCCTGCTCTGAACCCACCTTCCCATCCATTCCTATTGTATGGGTGTGGTGCTTCAATAAAAAAAAAAAATCTATATCAATATAAAATGTTATGTGTGTGTGCGTGCACGCGTGTGTGTGTGTGCGTGTGTGTGTGTGCGTCCGTCCGTCCGTGCGTGCGTGCGTGCGCGTCCATCCGTCCCTCCAGGTGCTGAACGAGGCGGTGGGGGCCCTGCTCTACCACACCATCACCCTGTCCAGAGACGACCTGGACAAGTTCAAAGGCCTGCGGGTCATCGTGCGCATCGGCTCCGGCTTCGACAACGTGGACATCAAAGCGGCCGCCGAGCTCGGTGAGGCCGGCCGCCGCCCCCGCGCCGCGCAACAAAGGAAGCCCTCAGCGGCGCCTCACAGGGTCTCACCGCGTGACCGCCGACGCCACTGCGCCCTCTGGCCAGGGGCAGCCGCGGCCTACCGGTTAGGGCTTCGGACTTGTAACCGGAGGGTCGCCAGTTCGAACCCCGACCAGTACGAACGGCCGGAGTGCCCTTGAGCAAGGCACCTAACCCCTCACTGCTCCCCGAGCGCCGCTGTTGCAGGCAGCTCACTGCATCGGGTTTAAGTGTGTGCTTCACCTCACTGTGTGCCTCACCATCACTGTGTTCTGAGTGTGTCACTAATTCACGATTGGGTTAAATGCAGAGACCAAATTTCCCTCACGAGATCAAAAAGAGTAATTCTTCTTCTTCGGGGCGGGTGTGGCACGGTGGGGCAGTGGGCGGGGCCGGTTTGGGCTCAGAGGCTGTGACGGGCGGGCGGGCTTCCCCTTCCGGCCGCGGTCTTCGCGTTGCAGAAAGCGTGTTTCCACACGGTAGCACTTAGCAGGACGCTGTACAGCATCCTGTGCAACGGATCCAATCAATGCAGACATTTAGGAAACAGGTTTTAGATGTGTGTGACCAATGATCGGTTCAGGGGTTGGGCATCCTATTCAGAGATTCTTACACAGTGACTGTGTTGGCATCATAGTAAGAGATGCTTACACGGTGACTGTGTTGGCATCCTACTACGTGATACCCACACAGTGACTGTTTGCATGCCATGGCTCTCCTGGTCATTTTCCTTTCTGTCCCGAGACTCCTTTTCTTCCAGTGCATCTGTTTTTTTGTGAATGGAAAAGGCCTGTTTTGCCACCAGGTGTGAGTGATTAGCCATTACAAGCTGTTTCACAATCTGCCCCCCTGACAAACGTGGGAGTGTCTGCCCAGACACAGGCTAGATGAGCCCACCGGTCGCTACAGTCCACTGGGTAGGCTGCTGGGCTGATCTATCTAGCAAACAAGTCAAAGGGCACATTTAAAAATGGCTGGTGGCAGCTTATCACAATCAATGAACCGCAGGCCTTTTAATGCCGCTGTAGGTAAGATTACAGAGAAAATGGAGAGAAAGTGTTTCACGCACCTGTGATTGACATTGACAAGATTGATTCCCTGAACCAATCAGCGAAAATGGGCCTTAATTGGCCAGGAACGAGCCGGGAACTGTCCAGAATCTTAACTCTGCTCGCACGGCCGCAGTCAACTCAAACGCCGACGCTCTCACATTGTGTTGGCTCTGCCTTTTCAGTCGCCCTTGCGTCCCAGCAGCAGCAGCAGCATGACACTCTCCCTCCCTCCCCCTTCCAGGCATCGCGGTGTGCAACGTGCCGGCCTCCTCGGTGGAGGAGACGGCGGACACGTCGCTGTGTCTGATCCTCAACCTGTACCGGCGGGTCACCTGGATGCACCAGGCCCTGCGCGAGGGCACGCGCGCCGCCAGCGTGGAGCAGATCCGCGAGGTGGCCGGCGGCGCCGCCCGCATCCGGGGCGAGACGCTGGGGATCATCGGCCTGGGTGAGTACCGGGGAGGTTCTCCATCCAGAACGTATGGGGGAGGGGGGGGGGAGGGGCTGGTTCCACTCCGCTGTCATGGCGTCAGAATAGAGTGGAGGAGGGCTACGTTGTGTAGTTTTTATGTCATGAAGATGTAATCTCTGTGCTGCTGATAATGGACTTGCAAAGGCAAGCGCGAGAACAAAAGGATAAAGATGGATATTTTTCGTTGAGAATGGCGATTCTTGGGTGAATCGATTTTTTTTTCTTTCTCTACCCTGGTGAGTGAACGCTGCAGAACACACTCTTGTGTTTTCTTTGTTTAAAAAAGATGTCAATTTACCACGTAGTCAGATGCTCTTCTCTAAAACCAATAGGTGATTTGGAAGACATGTTTCCACCGCTAAACGGGCTCCGCAGGGGGCGTCGCGACACCTTTCTTTGTACATTGAACACAACCAGAGCTATAAGTCTGATAGATGGGTGACTCAACAGACCAGGGCTGTGAAAACACCTTCGGTCGGTTGTTACAGCAGACGCACTCAGTAGACACGTCACTGATTGCTCTGGTGCAGTTAGGATTCGTCAACAAGTTAAAGGCTGAGTTATGCTTCCGGGTAGGGATTACGTAGTGGTCACGCAATGGCCACGCAGTTGCTCGGATGCAGTCATGAGCCCATGATGGTTCTGCGTGGGGTTTACATGTCGAAATGCAATTAAATGCCACATCGGTAGAGAGACCAGAATGACCATTCTGGTCATTAGATATGGATTACTAGCGAGTAAAAAAAAAAAGTTTACAGAAATGAAGGCAAAAGTTATATATATATATACATATATATATATATATATGTTGTCGCCAGTCAGTCGAAGCATTTATCACACCGTAGCGGTGTTTACGAGTGGAAACCGGAAAAGCGATCTCCAGTGACCAATCACAGCTAAAGCCGCTGCGTTGGTGTTGCGTCGCCTCGACGCGCGTCTAGGATTTTTGGGAGGTGCACATCAGGCCCTTGCGGTGGACGCAAGGGGGGAGTAAAGGGTCCGTAACCTCCCAGCGTTGCATCAATGCGGAAGCATAAATGAAGCATAACCCAGCCTTAAGATGCACTGCCTGAAGACGGGAAGGAATCTGCATCGAAAACATGCACCCATACAGCTTAAACTCCATAGAGTGAAAACTTTATTTTCCATATGGGTTTCACCGACACTAATGAGTCCTCCCCTTTCGTCCCGGCTCCTCCCCTTCCCTCCGCCTCCTCCCCTTCGTCCCGGCTCCTCCCCCCCCCCCCCCCCCCCCCCCCCCCCAGGTCGCGTGGGCCAGGCGGTGGCCCTCCGCGCCAAGGCCTTCGGGTTCGGGGTGATCTTCTACGACCCCTACCTGCCCGACGGCGTGGAGCGCTCGCTGGGCCTGCAGCGCATGGCCACCCTGCAGGACCTGCTCATCCACTCGGACTGCGTGTCCCTCCACTGCAGCCTCAACGAGCACAACCACCACCTCATCAACGACTTCACCATCAAACAGGTGGGCGGGCCGTGAGCGAGCACCTACACACACACACACACACACATGGCATAGTGCAGCTGCCTGAGGCCTCGCTTATAGCGCACTGTGACCCGTAGAATAGCGCACAGCGCGGACACACACACACGCACACACACATATGTGTTTGGTACACATGCACGCACACACATAGATATATGCACACAAATGCGTGCGCACACGTTCACACGTATGTGTTTGGTACACATGCACGCACACACATAGACATATGCACACAAATGCGTGCGCACACGTACACACGCATGCATGCATACGCACACACGCATACGCACGCACGCACACACACACACACACACACACACACGGCCGCGCACACACACACACACACGTGTGCTGCCGTTGGACAATGATCACATGTTGGAGGTTTTATTGGCATAAAGCACAACTCGGATAAATGTATTTAATGATTAGCAATGACATACTTTAATTTTTGGGTACTTTTACATTTTGTGATGCATGCATGTCTTTTTCAACACGGGCACCTGCCTCTGTGTGTGTGTGTGTGTGTGTGTAGATGCGTCAAGGTGCTTTCCTGGTGAACACATCCAGAGGGGGGCTGGTGGACGAGAAGGCTCTGGCCCAGGCCCTGAAGGAGGGCCGGATACGAGGGGCCGCCCTGGACGTCCACGAGACAGAGCCCTTCAGGTACCTTCTGAGTGTGCAGCAGACTCTGGTTCTCAGTCACCGGAAAGGGAAGGTTACTACGACAGGAAATCCTCTGGTTGCATGTGTCTTGAGGGGACGGATGAAAAGGGCGAGTGTAAATCTCAGTCCATATTAGGGCTAGACCCTTTTTTTAGTGTGTTTGGCGGATGTGTCGTGCATTACACTGGAGACACTTTTAGACACACACCTCCCTTATGGGTCCCCCTGAACCAAGTCTTCTACATTTACATCGAGGGCATTTAGCAGAATAATCTATTTATCCAATGTGACTTACAATGAGTACCTTGGTCCGAAGCAGGTGAAACGCTTCATTGCTGCCGACACAGTAATAAGCGAGTCACCGGGGACCCGTTTCTGAGCGTCCCCGTTGCTATGGTAACCGTGGCGCTCTCCCCCCCCCCTGCAGCTTCTCGACAGGCCCTCTGAAGGACGCCCCCAACCTGATCTGCACCCCCCACACGTCCTGGTACAGTGAGCAGGCCTCCGTGGAGGCCCGCGAAGAGGCGGCACGGGAGGTGCGCCGGGCCATCACTGGTAAGACCCCCCGGGGAGGAGGAGGAGGAGGAGGGGCCGTAGGTGGTCAAAAGTAGGCCTGCACAATTAATCGAATTTTCATCGTCATCGCGAAGTGAACGTTCGCGATAAACACATTGCAAAAGCTGGTCTGTGATGCGATAAGTTCGCCACGCACACTTGGGCCATCCTCAAAAATATTTTGGGTTTGCCTTAACCCGACCGACCCTGTCAATTTAGGACCGACCCATATTTTTTTTTTTTCCCTTTTAGTCCGACCGACTGGCCGGTTGTAAACTCGCGTTAAGACCGACCGTTGTTTTTTTGCTCTTCAAACAACTAACGCAAATACAATTAAACCCTATTGATTATATTTTAGAAAGTATCGCAAATATAAATTGCCCACATACACACGTAGGCTACGTTGTTTCTTTTATATTCGCTTCATTTCATCAATGGTTCACTCGTCTGTTATGATGGCTGCGGCTGCAGTAAAGAAAATGTTTCGGTCACCGTTCAAAGTTATAGAAGGTTATAGTTATAACTTTGGGTTCAGGCACCGTAGCAATAGGTCCTACATAAAAAAAAATGCATTGAAATATCTCGACACCGCTGTGACGTGTCGACTGATGTCAAGGAGACCACTTAACTTTTACGGGTTGGAGACCCAGTCAGTGACGTCACGATATGCTAATTTGTTTAAATTCATACTGACGTATTCACCATGACCAAAATGTTACTTTCTTTTTTATTCTTTTCTTATTTATCGCAAGTCAAATTGTCATCGCAATATTGAACAGTGTGATCGCACATCGCACATTTTGCTGATATATCGTGCAGGCCTAGTTGAAAGGCCCCGGCCCCCCTGCCCCGCCCCGCCCCACATCGCCTTAGCGTGGCTGCGTCGCGCGGCAGGCCGGAGCCCTTAGCGCTGTGGTCTCTCCCCGTCTCTGCAGGGCGCATCCCGGACAGCCTGAAGAACTGTGTGAATAAGGAGTACCTGATGGCCGCCTCGCAGTGGCCCAGCATGGAGGCCGCCGCCGTTCACCCGGAGCTCAACGGAGCCGCCGCGTACAGGTACGCCCCGGGCCCCGCCCCGCTGCATGCTGCACCCCCCGCCGCCGCCGACGTACCCCCGAAGCCAGGGCGGCCCCCCCAACCCCCACCCCACCCCCCAGTGACAGGACCCCAGGACAGGCTGGCGTAGTGCTCACCGCCTCTTATCCGGTTTCCGCGTCGCGGTCCTACTCTCTTGTATGAACGCGGGCGCCATTTCTTGTATGAACGCGGGCGCCATTTCTTGTATGAACGCGGGCGCCATTCCCCCCCCCCCCCCGAAGACGAGGTTTTTGACTCGTCCTCTCAGACGCAGCTGCTGGGCGCCACCACATCGCGACGCAACACG
Organism: Urophycis tenuis; assembly: GCA_036785325.1. Taxonomy (NCBI): domain Eukaryota; kingdom Metazoa; phylum Chordata; class Actinopteri; order Gadiformes; family Phycidae; genus Urophycis; species Urophycis tenuis. The sequence goes on along the minus strand of JAXIVH010000016.1, from coordinate 4,421,669 downwards.
CGCGTCGCGCCTCAGCTCACCTCGTGTGAGTCGTCTCGCGGCACGCCTTGGCGTCAGTGCGCCACAGGAAGTGAGCGCGGCGTGCCTTGCCTCTTAAAGCGGCGGCGCGGGGCTCCTTCCTGTCAGCGCGTGCGACGCTCGCTCTCCGTTCTGTGTTATTGTTGTTGTTGTTGTTGTTGAAGTTTGACCGTGATATTCAACATCAGCGGAGGATACTAAAAACGTATCCTCTATCCTATTTTGCGCGCTGAAAGCCTCCCCGTCCCTGAAATGTCCGGCGACAGGGGTATTTGAAACACCGTGTCGCAGAGGATTTGGAAAGGAACTCGAAACCAAATATTAAAGAGGCCAACCCCCCCTTGGTCATTATTTTACCCACACTTACAGTTCAGTCCATAATAATAACAATAAAGGGGGTTTTCAAACATCAAGCACCAGCCAGGGCCATCGCCCTCCGCGCGTCGCTCATCGCCCCAGTCAGCATGTCATTATCATTTCAGAGCAGCGGTCCGTCGGCGTGTCTTCGCTCGACCCGTCGTCTCGATCGACCCAAAACACACTGGGCTCTCGGGGAACTCCGCTGTGGAGGAAGGGGCCTCTCGATATGCAGCTGTTTCTGACAGATGCGCCGTCAAAGGGGCGATGCCAAGGCGCGTTGCGTATTAAAACCCATCGACCGCACGATCCGTCACCAGAAGCATGTCGGCACTCCTCCGCGTCCGCCCCCTTTTGTCCCCGTTAGCAGAGCTGTGACGCTGTCCCAAGCCCGGCAGCGCCTGTGTTTATCAGTACATGCATGTAGTCCTAGCTAGTACTAGAAGTGGTTTGAGCAGTGAAAAAGTGGTTGCTCGTTTAACAGCTATTGCTTACACTTTACACTTACTAGTGTCGGCTTTCTCATGCCAGCGGGGTTGCTGTGACAAGCGACCATCATATACTGTGACAGTACATTGATATGGTAATGAAAGCACCACATTCCTGTTGATGGCAAACATAGAAGCTTTTTTTTTGTTTTCGCAAAATATGAAAAGCATGTGACATGCCAGATTTTTAGTTTTACCAGTGTCTTGAATGGGAGTTCAAATTGTATAACGGTCTCTATCTCTGTCTGTCTGTCTCTCTGTTTCTCTCCATCTCCCTCTCTGTCTCTGTGTCTCTCTGTATCTCTCTCTCTCTTTGTCTTGCTCTCTCTCTCTCTCTCTCTCCCTCTCTCTGTCTCTCTGTCTCTGTCTCTATCTGTCCTTGTCTGTCTCTCTGTTTCTCTCCATCTCCCTCTCTGTCTCTGTATCTGTCTCTCTTTGTCTTGCTCTCTCTCTCTCTCTCTCTGTCTGTCTGTCTCTGCCTCTCTCTCTGTCTCTCTCTCTCTCTCTCTCTCTCTCTCTTGCTCTCTGTCTCTCACCCGCTCGCTCTCTCTCTCTCGCTCTCTCTCTCTGTCTCTGTCTCTGTTTCTCTCTCTCTCTCTCTCTCTCTCTCTCTCTCTCTGTCTCTGTCTCTGTCTCTGTTCTCTCTCTCTCTCTCTCTCTCTCTCTCTCTCTCTCTCTCTCGCTCTCGCTCTCTGTCTCTCTCCCCCTCTCTCTCCCTCCCCCCCTCTCTCTGTGTCTCTATCAGATTTCCTCCGGGTCTGATCAGTGTGGCTGGGGCCGGGGGTGCTGGGGTGGAGGGTCTGGTCCAGGGCTCCCTGGCGCATGGCATCGCCCCCGTCTCCCACCCCCCCCATGCCCCCTCCCCAGGGCAGCCCACTAAGGCCGAAGCCGACAACAGAGAAAACCCCTCCGACCAATAGCCCCCTCCGCCGCGTCAACACATTCCGTTGCCCCTGGAAACCAGCCCCCTCCCCCCCAAGCCCCGCCCCTCCATGCCAAGCCCCGCCTCCTCCCCCACCACAATACCTCCCATCTACATCAGCAGCCCCTCCCTCCAGTACATTGACATTGTGGCACTGGTTGGATACAATTGGAAATGCACCCATCCCCGCCAAAACCCAGTCCCTCCGATGCCGTGACCCCGCCCACATCCCCTCCCCGACTCTGTGACCTCACATCCTGTCACACCTCCACCACCAACCACCACCTCCTCCTCTCCCCCCCCACCACCACCACCACCACCCAGCCAGCCCCCTCGTCAGTCCTTCACAACGTCAGCAATAACTCTTTCTCAAGGATGATTGGATTGGTGTGTTTCCTTTTTAATCCGCTGGAGAAGTTTTAATCGGAGAAGAGAGGTGTTTTTGTTTTTGTCCTGTTGGTCTTTCATGGTTCTTGCTGTTCGGTCTGTTTTTTTAATCTTTTTTTTTGTTTTTTTGTTTTTTTTTTGTACAATAGCATTCTGAAATTAGGCTTTTCTGCGAGCCACGCCCTGCCCCACTCCCTCCCCGGTTCAGGGCGGGACGGGCGAAGGCCCCAGCGTGTGAGTCTGTCTGTGTGTGTGTGTGTGTGTGTGTGTGTGTGTGTGTGCGTGTGTGTGTGTGTGTGTGCACGTTCATGGGTAATGTTAACTGCCATTAATTTTCTCTCCTTTCATTTACCCCCACCCTCCCTCACCCCACCCCCCACCCCCACCCATCTTTTGTTCTCTCCGTTCCCACCGCGCTGCGGGGGGGGGGCGCAACGTGTGTGTGTGTGTGTGTGTGTGTGTGTGCGCGTTAAAGTAAACCAGACGACCCGCAATCACTGACGGTACATCCAGTCCTGCTTGACCTGACTGCACCCAGATAGTCCCATCAGACTCCACATAGACTCCACAGCCCAGACCCTGGCCCGCCTTCTCACGGCTGACACACACACACACACACTCAGACACACACACACACACACACTCAGACACACACACTCAGAGACACACACACACACACACAGACACACTATATCCCCTCAGTTGATGTTCCCATCAGATCAGTCAACCCATGCCACTGTGATTGTTGATTATCTATACTTTATCACCGGTCTCTTCCATCACTGAGCCCCGCGCTTCATCATCACTGAGCCCCCGCGACGCTCCACGCTGCCGTGTGACCGTGTATCAAACGTCTCCCCATCGCCAGCGCTCCCTGTCCCGTGCAGTCTCTCACCACGGCCGTGTATATCAGACGTTTCCTGGTTGCTTTTTTTGTGCCGCGGGGGGGGGGGGGGGGGGGGGGGGTCCCCCCTTCCAGGCGCCGTTGGCACCGCACCGCGCCACGCACACAGCCGGGCCGTTGTTTACAAGACGGAGCCTGCGCCCCCCCCCCCCCCCCCCCCCCCCCCACGCCCCGGTGGTCCGGGCAGAACAACAACAGCACCTCCACCACCACCAGGGGGCAGCGCCTGAGCGCTCAGAGCCCAGGTCCGAGGCAGCGCCGGTGCTGGGCGGGCCAGACGGGACGCAGGGGGGGGGGGGTCACCGAGAGGAAGCGACGGTGCGAGGAGCACCCTGGACCCCCCGGGGGGGGCTCACCCCACCCGGTATATTCTTCTTCTTCTTCTTTTTTTACTTTCTTTATAACCTGCTTAGTGTGCACGCTGTACACCCCAACCCCCGCGCCCCCACATATCGGCCGGGCGACGCCCCGCGGGACGTCCACCCCAGCCCCGCAAAGCCCCACAAAAAACAAGTAAATCCCCCCGCCCCCAGAACAACAAGGGCCGATGTCCCCCCCCCCCCCTGTGAGGACAGAGGGCCTCCCAGCGGTGGTGACCCCCCCCCGCCTCCTCTCCTCACCCCGTCTCGTTAACAAGGGGTCGTCCTTCCAAAGGAGCAGTCCTGGGAGCCACGCCCACCTCCTCCACCTCCACACAACCTCCTCCACCACCACCACCACCACCCTGTGGTGCGAAGGGAACCCCCCCCATCTAGTACCTCAGTAACAGATATTGAATGTACCGTGCATACCTGTTTCTCTATTTTTCCCTTCATATACACACGTCTATAGATCTGTAGACGTGTGTATATTTATATATATATATATATATATATATATACATGTATAATAAAATCACACAATTTGTAGACCGTTAAAACCAGAATGGTTCTAGAAACGTTGTAGCATTGGTAATACCGTAAAACTAAAAGTGAAGCGTTTGAAAAATAAAAATAAGCTCCCAAAAATTGCCGTTAGTTTGGCGTCGCAGGAAGGCCGCTGTGCAGATGTGGGGGGGGGGGGGACTGCTTGTTTGTTTTTGTACATTGTTGAAGATGAGCACAAATCCTCGGCGATCGCTTTCCCTGCACTCCTGGCTGATATCTGCGTGTCTCTGGCCGTGTCCCGCCCCTACGGCCCAAGACATACGGGGGGGGTTATAAAAAAAATACCTGGAGGAAGTGGGTGGGCGTGGCCTGCTCTCGTATAAAGAACTGTAGATGTAGAAGCTGATTCTTCTTACTTTGGCTCTTATTGTTTTGGTCTCATTGCCCGTGCTATGCCGCTCTCTAGTGCACGTGAGTTGTATTTTCTGTAGGGCAGAAGCTGTTTGCTTAAAAGAAATCTGTGTAATTTCGTCGTCTCCCCCCTCCACCCCACCCCCTCCACCCAGACCCCCACCCAGACCCCCTGTCCCAGCCAGTGTTTGACTCTCCCTCTTATTGCCATTTTGTGATGGTAAGTCTCCAGTGATGTATAGTTTTCCCTCAGAGTCTATGAGCGACATGGAAGGGTGTCTGTGTCCAGAGATTTTAGACTCCCATGTCATGTGATGAGTATATATTTTAAAAATAACTCCCATATAGTTTGGAATATGCGCATAATAGTAATCTTAAATTTGCCGTCGATGACTATGATGATAACGTTTGTCTTTCAGTTCAGCAGTGCACTGTGTTATGAAAACGTTTTACGTAGATTGTAGAAGTTTTCCCCTTTTTTTTGTATTTGCTTTTTGTGTTCCACATGTTGTACTGAAACATTTCAGAGAAAACAAGAGATCTCCCTGTGAAACAGTTTTGCTTTCATTTCCCACCCCCCCACCCCCCTACCCCCACATCCCCCTTTTTAGTAATGTCTGTTTGTTTCCTTTTAATATATAAATCTATATATCCTCGCGTAGCTGCCCTATCCAGATGCTATTGTCTGGGCCTTATCTTTCCCCCGTTCAAGTAGCTACGATAGCATGTCGCCATGGAAAACACTCACTGCCTTAAAAACAGTTGACCAGAGTAGGTGGGCCGCGCTAGGAGACGCACAGCCGCCAGCCAGCCAGCCAGCCAGCCAGCCAGCCAGCCAGCCAGTCACGAGGTGTGTTTCAGGGGCGCCCCCCCCCCCCCCCCCCCTCCGGACGCCTCCTCGCCAGGTCTCACCCTGACACAGCAGCACTCCTCATCCTCCTCCTCCTCCTCCACATCTTAGGAGTTGTCTTTTATTTAGTGGGGGTGGTGGGGTTGGGGACCCCCCCCCCAACCTAATACCCCGGCCCCCTCCTGCAGGGGGGGTTGTTGGAACCCGGGTGCTGCTGTTGTGTCGCCATCTTGTCTGTGAGCCGCCAGGCCCCGCCCCCCCCCAGCCGGCCGGGGCTGTGCTATCAGAGGGCCGCAGGCGGCGTCCAGTGGGGGGGTGAGGTCGTTGTCGTGCCCCCCCCTCCCCCGGCCCATCCTTTGGGGGAGGCGGGTGACACCTCGTGTAGTCTGAAAGAGTGGGAACTACTAATAATAAAATTGGACCAGAATCGGTCACTTTTTTTTTTTCTCTCTCTCTATCTCTCAGGGTTCAAATGCACCATATCCTCCCCCCCCCCCCCCCTCAGTCACACTCACCACTCACACCACCCCGCTCTCTCTATCTCTGTCTCTGTCTCTCACTCTTTCTCTCTCTCTCCCGTAGTCCACCCTCAGAATGTAGAACTGCCTCCCACGTTCCACAGCCCTCCCCTCCCCTCCGCACAGTGAGTTTTGTATGTTAAAGGTTTGCTTTGTATTTCTTTTATATCTTTTGTTTCTTATCTTTTTTTTTCCTCCCCCCCCCCCCCCCCCTCCCTTTTTTTTCTTTGGCACTGAAGTCGAACCATCCTTAAGAGGAATGCGTGTTGAGTGAATGTTTATGGTGACTGTATTGTTGAAATGTATTTCTACAACATGTGAACATGTCCCCCCCCCCCCCCTCCCCCCCCCCCCCTCTCACCTCTCGTTGTGAATTAATTGATTTTCTTTTTTCTTTCACCAGACTGCAAAAACCACAAAAGCGATTAAAATTTGTCCTGTAACTAGACTCTTAAGCTTTATTTTTGTTTTGTTTACTTTTTTATTAGAAACAATCATGTTTGTGATGGTAACTTCCGATGGTAAACTCCACACCGTATTTTTAATAAAATCCTAAAAAATAGCCGGCCTCACTCGTGGTTTGTTGTTCAGGAGCGCGGAGCCCCGGCCGTTTCCATCCCTCCTCCGATTCGCTGGCGTTTAACGAAGCTCTGATTACGCTTGGCCGGTCCAGGGCGGCCCGCTTCCAAAGGCCGTACCCACAACAAATTGTTGACATCTGCCATGTTTGTTGCTTATTGTCTGAGAGCCACAGGGCGTGAAGCGAGGAGTGGGAATACCAGCCTCACAGAAATTGCTACCACATGCCATGATCTAACCAGGCGTAGGATCAAGTGCGGGTTCTCTAAATTAGGGTTTTGGGTCCGGAGCTCGCTGCCTAGTGTAGGGGTGGGGGTGGGGGTGGGGGGTGCAGGGGCATGCCTGGGGAGAAAGGCTCACGTTGGGAGTTGTCCAACAGGGGTAGGAGGGATCTGAAGATCCTGTCACTTGACCTCAACAAATGAGGTCAAGTGACAGATCAACCAAAGATACGGTAGACAGATCTACCAAAGACATCAGTTTAATTTTTATGTCAGAGATTTTAGATTTAGAGGTGTTAATTCTGTTCAGGCAGTACATCCCCCCCCTCCTCCTCCCCGCCAGGTCTTGACTGGGAGGGGCTTCCTGCCAGCGACCAGCCGATTACATAACGGCAGCGCCGCGCGTTAGCGTTGAGGAGGCCCCAAGCTCGCAAACAAGATATTCACACCAGGGGGGGAAGGGGGGATGGGGGGGGGGGGGGGGGGGGGGCTGTACTGCGTGGACCGTCACTTCCAGGTTCCAGGTTCCAGCCCCCCGCACTCTGACCCAGGGTAGCCCACATGCTTGTCTTTTATTGGGGGGCTCAGTCAGGGGGTGGCCTCTGGGTACTCCGTGTGTCTTGAAGGGTTCCCTGGCGCTAAAGATCTTGGCACACAATGACCGCAGATGTAAAGTTGAGCACCCAGATACATAAAGACGTTCAGTGAAGACCCGCGTCTACAGGGTCCACACACACCGTGGACCGTGACTGTGAGAGCTGCTCTTTGCAACGGGTTCACACTGGTTTAGGTAAACACCTCTTTTGTTATGGTGTGTGTGGGACAACCGAAAGTGGGTCAAGCGGGTCCCGAGCAGATTGACGTCAGCCCACCCAATCATTATTCAACTCTTAATGGAAAAGACGAAGACTACAGAGAGGAAGGAGGTGGGATATTTATGTGTGTGTGGGTGAAATGGCCACATGTGTTCAAACTGCTCCATGTTGTGCTTGAGTCCCTGGAGAGCGAGGCCACCGTCACTGAAGACATCGCCACGGCAAACCA
>JAXIVH010000016.1:4368685-4413904 GCA_036785325.1 Urophycis tenuis | reverse complement strand
ACACACAGACACACACACACACACACACACACAGACACGCACATACACACACACACACACACACACACACACACAGACGCACACACAGACGCACACCACACACACACACACACACACACACACACACACACACACACAGACACACACACACACACACCACACACACACACACACACACACACACACATACACAGACGCACACGCACACGCACACACACACACACACACTCTCACACACACACACACACACACACACACACACACACACACACATACACAGACGCACACGCACACGCACACGCACACACACACAAACATGCATACGCAATGCGTCAATAATCCCCAACACATATGACTCCGATCTGAAGTGCCCCGCGGCCCTCTCTTAACAGCCATTACTGCCAAATGTGTAATTTAAAACAGCCAAAAAAACACCAACGTACAATGCAGAGTCTCACTTTATTAGAGTATGTTTGCAATTATCCGGGTATTCTGACAGAGTATTCTAACAACAGCGACCAGACGGTCGGGTTGTCAGCTTTTCGTGTCTATTCCTCTTCTGAGGCCCCTGGGGACGTGCACTTGAATGGGGGGGGGGGGAGTTTCATACCTTAAATAGATATGTTAGTATTCATAACCCTCTATGGTTTCTATGTAAACCAGCGTTAAGAGCCATCAAGACAGGACCCGGAGAGAGACTCCCCAGCAGCTAGCTTAAACGAATGGCCCAATGAATATAGCAGGAGGGGTTCTTGGAAAACCCTCGCGAGGAGACAAGAGAGGAACACAAGGACAAGCAGCAGAAGGAAGGAAGGAAGGGAGGAAGCGAGGGATAAAGGAGAGAGAGAGAGGGGGGTCAGGGGAGAGAGTTTCTAGAATGGATGCAGCAGCTCGGTTCGGTTCTCCTCGTCTCCCTCTCCCCTCTCTCCCCCCCCCCTCTCTCCCCCCCTCTCTCCCCTCTCTCCCCTCTCTCTCCCCCCCTGTCTCCCCTCTCTCTCCCCTCCGCTGGGACGACTCCCGGTGCCATGTATCACTAGCTGGAAGCGGATCCCATCTGACGCTACCTGCCTCCCGTCTCCGTTGCTATGTTCCAAACAGATGTCCCGGGTTTGATGTGTGTTCCAGCCCGGGTCCTCCTCGCCAACCTGTCCCGGCCCCCCCCCCACTCCCCCCCCCCCCCCCTCCCCCCTCGCCATCCAGTAGAGCTCAGCCTCTCCCCCCTCAGAGGCCGCCGCCGCCGCCGCTGCCGCCGCCCGCCATCTGCATGCGCGGCGCTGCCGGGGTCGCGGTGTGTGATTAGAGAGGCGCTGCTGGTGCGGCGCAGGGGGACTTTTTTTTATGCGTGGCTTTCTGGGCGTCTGCCACCGCAGCAGTGCAGTGACCCCTGTTTAACTTCCTGGATGAGGTCACCGGCTCTCAGGAAACATCCATCACACAGAATAGGGGAGTATAGTTTTAACCCTGCACAGGAAAAGGTGGGAGTACGCAAAACTTACTAACAAACTCACACACTGTGCACGCATGCGCGCGCGCGCCCGCGCACACACACACACACAGAAAGACATCATCATCACCCTATGAGAGGAAAGTACACAGATGAATCAAAGTATGCATGTGTCTCAGCCGTGGCTACTTTGTTTTCATGTGTTGTGCTTTATTTGTGCCGGATTTGTTCACATTTTTGCCTAAAGTCCCCCTCTCTCTCTCTCTCTCTCTCTCTGTCTCTCTCTCCCTCGCTCTCTCCCTTTGTCTCTCCCCATGTGTTTCTCTCTGTCCTTGCCTCGTTTTGTTCCGCCGTCTCCATCTGTCTGGACGACAGCTCTCCCTGATGGTGAAGGTGATTCCAAGCCCTGATTGGTTCGTTGGCGTGGACAGCCTCAGCCTCTGCGAAGGGGGCCAGTGGAAACAGGAAGTGACCCTCGACCTCCAGCCGTTTGACGCGGGGACCGACAGTGGCTTCACCTTCTCCTCTCCCAATTTCCCTACCAGCCCCGCGGAGAACGTCACCCGGGTGAGCCTCGCCGCTCTGTCGGCGCTGCCGCCGCCGCCGCCATCCTGCGTGTCGCGTAGCACAGTCCACAACCGCGGGGCGCCACCCGCGGTTGTGGACAAATTCGCCTCGTGTAGCCCCCCCCCCCCACAGCCACCAGCCACGCGGCACATGATAACGTCATACGAACCCCTGCCTTGACAGGCGTGCCGAAGGCGACATGGAAAATGAGGCAGAACCCATGTTCTGTGTGGAAAAGGTTAGCACCACATATGGGGATTTGGATACCAACGCCGCACAGACACACACACACACACACACACTTAAGTAACCGCTTGGCCCGGCCGCACGTCTGGCCCCGAGAGTTTCAAAGTTAAACACCCCCCACCCCCCCCCAGCAGACCGCCGCTCCTCACTCCCTCAGGCCCGCTGTTTATTTTCACGGCGGGTTCTTGTTTACCCGAGCTTCCATTTGGTCCGGTCCTCTTGTTTGCTCTGACCGCACGCCGCCACCGCTGTCTCTCCCCCCGCGCAGATCACCTCCCAGCTGCCCAACCACCCCGCCAACTCCTTCTACTACCCGCGGCTCCGCGAGCTGCCGCCCATCGCCAGCGTCAAGGCCATCCGGCAGGATCGCTCGCCGTCGCGCCAGGTGCCCCTGTCCAACCACATCCTGCCCAACTCCATCAGCCCCCAGAGGTTCTCAGGTGGGTTCCCCGCGGGCGTCCCCCCCCCCCCCCCCCAGAGGGCAGAGTGGGTCCGGGGTGATACGTTGTGTCCTGTGTGGAGGGTTTTTTTTTTTTTTTTGTGACTTGTGCGTTTGAAGTGGAGATTTGAGCCAGGATCAATCTGTGTGACCATGTAAGCCTTTGCTGTCTCTGTTCATTTACAGTTGTTCAGGGTTTGGTTTTCCTGTACGCATTTGAGTTTTTACAGTATACCCTCGAAATACAGTATATAGCAAGATATAAACCCAATCACATTACATAAGACATTTCATGAAAAGAGATAAACAATGAATGAAAAGGGAGATATAGGGGGGGATGGATTGTCTCATGTTTAAGGTGTTTGAGTCCCAGTTTGTGGGACTGTAGCTCATGCCAGACCTACAGGCCACACCCCTGACCTGCTCATTAATGACATCTATACTGTATGTTGGATTAGACAATAGGGTCTGCTGGATTAGAAGTCATTTAGCAGACCTCTTATCTAGTCCTAAGAAAGAGAAAGAAAGAAAGAAAGAAAGAAAGAAAGAAAGAAAGAAAGAAAGAAAGAAAGAAAGAAAGAAAGAAAGAAAGAAAGAAAGAAAGACAGACAGACAGACAGACAGACAGACAGACAGACAGACAGACAGACAGACAGACAGACAGAAAAAAGAAAGAAAGAAAGACAGAAAAGTCAAAAGTATATAAAGTGTGTGCAGATCCAAAACCTACCTGACAGTCACATGATTCATGACTCCGGCGGCCCTCCTACGACAGACCTTATTTATGAGACGGCGCGCGCGTTGACGTATCAACAGTCAATCATCCACAACCCCCCCCCCCCACCCCCGTCCAACCTTCTGTCCTCTGCTGTCTCCCCCCCCCACCACCTCAGAGACGCCCCTGGACTGCGAGGTGTCCCTGTGGTCCTCCTGGGGCCTGTGTCTGGGCTCCTGCTCCAGGGGAGGCGTCCGCCACCGCACCCGCTACATCCTGCTGCGGCCGGCCAACGCGGGCACCCCCTGCCCCGAGCTGGAGGAGCAGGCCGAGTGCACGCAGCACCACTGCCTGAAGCGGCAGTAAGGGCCCCCCCGCGGAGCCCCCCGGAGAACCGCGGAGCCCCCCGGAGAACCACAGAGCCAGTGACGCAACACTGGGGCTGCTATTGTTAATACTGCTGGACGGAGACGACCACAATGATGTAGAGGACGAGGAGGAGGAGGAGGAGGAGGAGGAGGAGGATGATGAAGATGATGCTAATGATGAAGATGATGATGATGATGACGATGATGATGACAACGATGATGATGTTGGTGATGATGCGACTTAGGTGTCTTAATCGGAAAAAAGGTGGGAGGGACATTATCACTTCTCGGGCGATGATATGCAGACTTGGTGGCTGTAGTTTCGTCAGCCCCTTTAGGATGAGGACAACGGCTGCATTTAGTGGTGGTTTGCTTGGAAGGGCTGCTGGGAGATGCTTATTTGTGTTCCTTTGTATCCCAAGAAGATTAGATAAATAGTAGTTCCACTTGTTGCTCCCCAGAGGTTCAGATGAGGCCATTGTAAAGGGATTTCTAGAAATGTCTCGAAAACTCGTGGAAACTCGTAAAAATTCAGACTCACATCAAGTCAATTGCGTTTGTATATCCCTTAATCACAGTCGCAGTCTCAAAGGGCTTAAGAGGCCAACATTAGACAGCACCCCCTACCCCCACTACCGGGCAGGGAAAACCTCCCTGAATCCAAGGGAAGAAGCCTGGGGAAGGGAAACAGGAGACGCTTTCCTCCTTCCAGAGAAGAAAAGATGGATGATCAAGGTTTTTCTTCAGTGGCCCATACATGTATAGTTGCTAGTTGTTTAGCAACACAAACAACATTAACACATCGACCAGGATGCACACTAGGACACACACACACACACACACACACACACACACACACACACACACACACACACACACACACACACACACACACACACACATACACACACACACACACACACACACACACACACACACACACACACACACACACAATCACACACACACACACACACACACACACACACACACACACACACAAAATGGTCCTTTACATTCTCGCAGGTTTTGCACATGGGGTCACTAGTTTACATAGGTAACCTATAGGCCTATATGCAGTGCTTTCAAAATAACCCCTGCCTGATTTATAAATATCATCACAAGGAACATCTCATTGCTCTTGTTGACATAGAAACGCCTGTTCGGAATTTCTAGCCCACTTGAAAAAGAAGTGCAGGGTTTTATAGCTGATTATAGATTTATAGATTTGTATTTATCACTTTTGATATAGGAAACAATGTTGAGATTTTGTACATACTTCATAGTGTATCTTGTATATTTCATAAATAAATGTGGAAGTGGTTATGAAGGTGAGAGCAATGGTGTTTGTGTCTTCATGATGATTCTGATAATTCATCAGGAGGAACATGTTTTTTCATTGTGCCTTCTCACTTGTATTATTATTGTTGTTTTATTTCTGAATGAATGAAAACAGCAGCATTTAGTAGGCCTGCTGTGTTAAAAGTAGGATCTAGTCCATGTAGCCTACAAAATAATATACAAATGTACCCAAGGCTTAGCATTGGGTTAATAATTATTAAGGATATTATTAGTATTAGTAGTAGTATTAGTCTTTTACTAGTATTATTTTAGTATTTTAGTATTTTTATTTTAGTATTATTATTTTAGTATTATTTTATTATTAACGATAAGAATATTTGACCATTTTAATTGGCTATTGTACAGCTAGAAAAAAATATCCAAAGTAGCATAGCGGTCCACACTAATATCAATAGTTAGTTTGCGGCACGTTGGCACCCCCGTCTGGTCAATCAAGGGTTACGTTGACAGGGTTGACAGCAAGTAGTCTACATTTAATTCCCCACCGTAATAGAATTGACTTGATATATTCAAAAAGGCAAATAGGAAACACACACGACAAGATAAAGGGGCAAACCAGGCCTAACTATTAAAACCGAATTTTACTTATGACATTGTGTTATTCCACGAAAACGCGTGCGTGTACAGGACCCCCCGCTAGAGGTCGCCATTGACCCGGAATGGGTCGATGTCTCCGCAGTACTGGGCGACGAGGAGTGCGTTTGATTGTTGCAGGGCTCAATGGCGGACAGAGCGGGATAGGAGCGTTAGCATTGAGGACAATAACATCTATACTCGTTGATTTATTTTGGCTTGACTCGGGGTGCCACCGGGTTATCAGAGAGTGCCCATGTCAAGCTAGACTCATTTGCATTATCAAGTGGTGTGGACGGTACCGCCAGCGCCGGTCGGTCTCTTTAAATTCGGAGCTCCCACCATCACACAAGTCGCGAAGTTGCTCCGTTCATGGTGGCTAGCGGAGCTACCTGCAGCCGTCGTTGCTAACCAGCACAACATGGGAGACTCTCTGGAGTTGATAGGGAAGCGGCTGTTCCTTCTGCTCTCCGAGGGCAGGTCCACCAATGGAGCGAACGGAGCCGAGCCGGAGAAGGCCGGGTCGAACCGGGACTGGCTCCGGGGGACCGTGCGGGCGGTCAGCGTCATCGGCCTGGCGGCTCCCGAGGTCGGCGGGGGAGAAGCCGCGGCGGCAGCGGGGCTCACGGTCTGTTTACATTCACTCGCACATTTTGGGACAGCGAATGGAAACTGTGAATGATTCTGTATGTTTTTTTTTGAGAACGCGGTCTTCCGTTGTGGGTGCCTGGCAGGTTCTCACCCGGTGTAGTTTATGTCTTATGACGGCGATGAACGGGAGACCCTGGTGTGTGTTAGCCGGGTGGGTGTCGCAGTCGTGACGGCAAAGCCGAATTGAGGCCGAGGATTGGGTTGGCCTTTGCTTTGTTAGCGTTTCTTTTAGATGGTGAAAAGTAAAGTACACCGTGAAATGCGCCGTTCTGTTTCTGCAAGACACCACGGTTTATGTGTTTTTTAATCGGGGGTGTTAATTGTTTTCATTCTTGCATTGAGCGGTTTCGCTGTGGTGGCTTTCTCTTGTCACATTTGCAGAAGGCGAGCCTGAGCTCTGCTGCTCGGTTCTCTAACATTGACTCGATTCATTCTGGGCCTTGGAAACAAAGTTAAGGCAAGAATAGGTTTTGATATGTGTTTTGTTTGGGTTTGGGACTCGGATTTTTACAATATTTGCTTTCTGGCCCAAGGTTTGTCGTCAAAGGACATATATTTGTATTGGGATCTCAGACTTTTGCATATAAAGAACCATTCAAACTAGACACAGTTTAATCAATGTCTATATGTGCAACTTAAGAAAAGCAGCTTTCGTCTATGTTTAAATTTGAGCTTTTTTGTTGATTGAGGGGGATTACCAGTTGTAGGCCCTATGTCATTATTTTATTATTTTGGACTAGCAGGTATTTGCATTCACAAGTCATGTATTTTAGCATCATAATCTATACAATTTTAGGTTTTCAGTGTAAAGTGACTACAGCAAAGCTATCCTCATGTTCAAAATCATCACAGGGACCAATTTGGACCAAATAACTTGGGCTTGGCTTTTTCTGTGTGTGAGCGAACAAAGCATGTTTGGGGAAATAACTTATTGTGAAACGTTGATGAAACCCAGCAAATAGAATGGATGAATATTCAAAGTTGGACACTCCCCAACACATGTTTATCAAGTTCTCTGGTTGCAAACAAGCAAATTCTGTGGAATGGTGTGGCCCAACATGCAGTGTTTAAAGGAGAATGCAGAGAATGCTGTGTGTGTATGAATGTGTATTTGCTGGTAGTAATACATTTTGGTGTGGAAACGTCTACCTCAGGTCAATTATTTATCGAGCAGAAGGACTTTTGTATCCGGCCCTTTTTCTTTTTCATTGCTGTATTTAAATCCACATAGCAAACAAATCCTTGAACTCGTACATATTAAGGTTAGCCGTAGGTATATACATTTCCTTGTGGCCAGAGCTACATCGCCAAATATATACATTTGTGTACCTCTTACTCCTGAAATGTTCAGAATCAGAGCTAAAAATGGGAACTTGAAGATATTGTTGTTTGTACGCTAGTATGCTATTAATCCTTGTCTTTAAAAGTATTTCGTTATTATTTTCCACACAAACGTAAAATCTTGCCAATGGCGCCGTTTCATATCGGTGTTGTTTAGCATACCTAGAACCTTTGTATTCGTTGTTCCTAAGTGCAGCAGCTCTCCCTGCTCTCTAATCACATGTGTGTGTGTGTGTGTGTTTTTTTTCCTGTCTGCAGGTGTTTGTGGAGTTTGAGAACGCCGTGCAGCGATGCTCCTGGGTGCAGGTGTACGGAGAAGGTGTCAACGCGGTGCTAGTGGAGGACTCCATTGTCTGGGCCCACCAGAGCGACTGCACCGGGCCGGCTGCTGGTTCGGCAGCTTCTTCGGTCTGGCCCGCGCTGGTGAGCACCTGGACCTGCACCGTTACAGCAGTCGTACAGCAGACACAGTCGTGTCCCGATGCAGTGTGTGGTGGAGTGGGCCGCGTGAGGTTCACCATTGTGGATGGTAGTCAACCCACGTTCGCTGGGTTCAGATTCTACGCTTGTTGTTTCATCATGTCGTCATCGATGGATGTAACGACAACATGTTGGCTGTTGTCGCTTTGGATAAAAGCATCTGCTAAACGCCCTGAATGTAAATGTTTGCGTGCCAGCTGTGCCCTTGGATGTAGCGTCCACGCAGTGGTCTTAAAGTCATTATCGGGTCTGTCGGAAGCTACTTGTACTGTTGTACGTCTAAATAGTAACCTATTGAGAACCGGCTCCTTTCACCCAAGATGGTGGAGGATAACTCGCTGCCCGGCAGTTATTGGTTAGCTTATCCCCTGACGTTTCACAATCATACTGTTGAGCACTTGTGAAATGGCCAATACTTTGTAGTTATATGGACAGATTGGTTCACTGCAGTCGGTGTAGGTTGTAACTGTTTGTCACTCCTTATGACTATAGCCTTGATTTTCAAAGCCAGCATCTGGACATGCAGTCAAAGCAGCAGTCGAGGTCTATGTGACTTAAAAAAAAAAAAGTACATAACCAAGGTTCTCCAGAAATGTGTACCTTTTTTTTATGGGGTGTGAAAATCGTTCAGAGCTCAATGTTGATTCCTACTTTAGGGTCACATGGTCAAACGGTTGTTGCCAAAGGGTTTCCTGAGCGTTCCCAGTGTTTGAACATGCTTTCCTCACGTTCCTCAGACCTTTCGCTCCTTGGTGGACAGAGTTGGTTTGGGTTCTGTGGTTCCTGTGGAGTTCTTCGGAAAAGGGAATTTTGAGTTCCTTCCTGAGAACAAATCCCTCCAGAAATTTGAGGTATGTCGGTCAGTTAAATAAAGAACCTGGAAACGAATATCCCGTTCTTCTGCTGTTGATTTTGACTAATCTAGTAACCTTCTTTTGATTTGTCCTGTTTGATTTGAGCCGTTGAGCCTTTACAATGTACTCAGTCGCCTTCCCTCTGTGCGCGTACAGTTTGATAAAGACTTGAGACACTCGTCAGTGGTGGAGCAGCCTTCCCTGCTGGCGGCCATCTCCAGCTGGCGCAGTGACTTTGAGCTACAGGAGATCTTCCGAAAGGGTGAGTCCACCCCCCCCCTACGTAGCAGTAGGTTCACCTCCAACTCTTGACACGTTACCCATGGGTCTGGTCCGTCTGGGGCCACGTCGGAAGCACGGACACCAAGGAGCGCGCAGTGTCATTCAATGCGTCCCAACGCGTACGACGTACAAACTCAAAACACCGTGTCCGCGTGTGCTCCGTCCCCAGGATCGTACACCATTCAGGGACGCAGGGTTCGGGTTTACCAGCCGGAATTCGAGGAGTGCTGGGCCATAGGACTGGTCTCTCAGCACGACCCTGTGTCACACATCATGGAGATCACCATGGATAAGGTAACCTAAAGACAAACCCCCCCCACGCTGACACGGAATCCAAAATACAATGTTTGGTAATGAATGACTCGGGATGAGGCCACGACTAAAATAAATCAAGGTTGTGTTTTTTTTTTTTCTTCTTGTAATTAAGTGGGTATCGTTGTCTTTGTAGGGCGACGAAAACCAGATGGTAGATCCTCGTGTAATACACGTGATGCTCACAGAGGAGGAGGTAAGTTTGCCGTTAAAACCCAACGCCCTAGAAGTGCAGCTTCCACATTGACACCATTGTTCCGATAATGGGACAGCCCACAAAGTGGCTTATTCCGCTGATGCCACAATCCCCGACAATGCTTAGATATCAGATACTTTAATCTACAACATGTATTTGCATCAACATGTGCAACTGCAAAAAGGCAGAGGTGTGTCCATTTTCTTTTAACACCTCCAAATGATGCACGGAATGCCTTGGAACGCCGTAGACCAATTAGAATCCAGGACTCCAGCACAACGCTGCCGTGCCGTCCCCGCCCCCCCGGTGACCTCTGACCTTGTCCCCAGCTCGGCAAGAACGCCCGCCGCAGGAAGGAGAGCGAGGCGGCGAAAGCGGACAGCGGCCGGCGGCGCCGCTCGGCCTCGGAGGGCGAGGACGAGAAGACCCTGAAGCGCTTCAAGGGCGCCGGAGAGGCCGCCGCCGCTGACGGTGAGGCCGGCCAGGCCTCCGGGGACGTGCCGGGCCCGTGGGCCGGGGAGGGCGCGGTGGCGGCGGCGGCGGCGGCAGACCGAGTCAGCAGCACCACTAAAAACGGGAGTTCCAAATCCCCGGACGGCGCCCCCTCCCTCCAAACGGACCCGTCGCACGCCGCCCGCTTCTCGGGCCAGGTGAAGGAGAACGGGCGCTCCCTGGCCGCGCAGGGCGTGCCGGACTCCACCACGCCGCTGCCTCACACGCCAACCCCCCCGCCCCTCAAGCCCGCGCCCTCCCCGTTCTCCAACACCTCGTTCCCCTCGCTGGGCCAGATGCCCGTCCTGGTCCCCGGGGGCCCCGTGCACAAGGCCTCCCCGGCGCCGCCGTCTGAGCCCGCCTACCCCAGAACGGCGGCGCTGGTGTCGCCCGGGCCCGTCACCATCTCCTCGTCCTCCCACGGCAGCGTTGCCAACGTGGCCCTCTCCCCCACCGTGGCCTTCAGCCCTAAAGCCCCCGCCTGGGGCACCCAGACGGAGGTACGTCTGTGACCACAAACTCTCCCGGAAGTTATTCTGACGCCGTTGATTTATACGTGATGTGTACGCTCTGTTTTGTCTCTTCAGGGCTCCATGACCCCGCTGGGCTTCCGTTCGCCTGCCAGCCTGCCCGTGGCTGCCCCAGTGTTCGGCGAGGTGAGCTCCCAGACCAACGGAGCCTCCAGCACCACCACCACCACCACCACCACCCCCCAGGACCCATCCAGGCCTTTTGGCTTCGGCTTCGGTGGAGACAAGAAGGACGCCCAGCCCCCGCAAGACCAGAACTTGTTTTTCCAGTGCATGACCCAGAACCCCGGCCCCAACCCGGGTCCTATCGCGGTCCAGACCCCGCCCAGGGACACCAACTACTTCACTGCGGTGTCCGAGAGCCTCGGTAAGGAGCCCCCCAGCCTGTTCAAGCCCGCCGAGGGACAGAAAAAGCTGGCGGGGCCCCCGGCCTCCGTGGGGCTGTTCGGGGCCCAGAAGGAGCAGCCCAAAGTGCCTGAGATCCACCCTGCTGGGAACGGTGTGCTCGCTAAGCCCCCAGGAGGAGATAAGGCCGGGCTGCCCTTCCCGGGCCTGAGTGGACCTGGAGGCACTAGAGGAACTGTCCTGGCCAGCCTGGCTCCAGCTTCTGGAGTCCAGGGCGCTGGGAAGAGGGTTGGTAGTAACGGAGCCCCTGCTCCCGTAAGCTTGGGGCTGCTTCCTACCAAGGCCCCTGACAGCCACCAGAACCTGTTCCTCCAGGCCTCCAAAGAGCCCTCAAACCCCTTCCTGGTCTACGGGGACACGACCCCGCCGGCCTCCTTCGCGGGCTTTTCTGGTACTGAAGCGGAGAGCGCGGGCACCGCGTCCGACGGCAAGCCCAACCTGTTCACCATGGCAGAGCCGCCAAAGGGGATCCTGGCGTCTCCTTTCGCGGCCCTGCCGTCCGCAGCGTGCCCCAGCTCCTCCTCCCCGGTGCCCGCCTTCTCCCAGAGGTCACAAAGCGAAGGAGCGAAACCCAAGGAGGAGCCGGACTGTCAGGAGAGGCCCACCTCCACGTCGGGCTGCAGCCCCGGCGGGAACGAGGAGGCCCCCGGCGGCTTTGACCAGAGCCAGGCCCAGAAGTTCAACCTGGAGGACCGGGGCCAGTCCTCCAAGCGCGACTCGGACTCCAGCATCAACAGCGACCTGTCGGACCTGAGCGAGAACGAGGAGGGCCCGGAGCGCGGCCAGGCCCCGGGGAGGCCGCCGGGCCCCGCCAAGGAGGCGGGCATGCTGCAGAAGTCTAAAACCGTGGGCGCGCCCAAGGGCCGTCCGCGCACCAAGCCCTTCAAAGGTAGGTCCCCGTAAACCCACATCGCCCAGTCGGGTCCCCGTGGGCGCCGCCCCCCCCGAGCGTCGACGTAACCCCCCCCCCCCCCCCTGTGTCCCGTGTCCCGCAGTGGGCCAGTCGGTGCTGAAGGACCAGTCCAAGGTGCGGCGGCTGAAGCAGTCCGGGGAGTCCTTCCTGCAGGACGGCTCCTGCATCAACGTGGCCCCCCACCTGCACAAGTGTCGCGAGTGTCGGCTGGAGCGCTACAGGAAGTACCGGGACGAGGACACGGACGGCGACGACGACCCCAACGTGGCCTGCCGCTTCTTCCACTTCCGCAGGTGCGTCTGGCGGGACGGCGTGCGCGCCGCCGCCGTTGCTGTTAGCGTTGTTGTTAGCGTTGCTGTTAGCTTTGCTCTTAGCGTTAGCGTCTTTGAGTCTCACCGGGACAGACTTAGGATGTGTTTTGTCGGTCGCGGTGCCCCGATGTCCAAACGATGTGCTCTCTGTGTGAACGAAAACGTGGAGCGGACCGGAGGGATGGATTTCTGTGTTCCATCGCGGCCTTGAATCTTTGTCAGTTCTGATGTTTTGACGTTACGTCGACCTCGTCTTTGTTTGTTGATTCACGTGTTGGGGCGTGTAAACTGCGGGCCGCTGTGTGGGGGTGCTAAACAGCCAGTACCCCGGCATTGCTCGGCTTCTAGAAGGAAAGTCTGATATATATGATACCCTTTTTTTTTTGTACGGCAATGGCACTAGCCAATCAATTTATTTTCGAAGTGGAGAAGATTGTGCCCTATTGGTCCAGAACAGGGACGCAGTCCCCATAGGACCGCGTCCAAACCCACGCACGGTCCTATGGAGACCCGGACCTATGGCGGATAAATTAGTGAGAATTGTTACATTTTTACGTAGCGGTTTTAGTTTTACCGGAGCAGCTTTTCTGGCCATTGCGGCTCTGGTTGAGGGCCCAGGAATCTCAGATCAATTCCATGCATTGAAAATGCATCCAAATGCATGCAATTCATCACGCGTGACGCTACTCGGCCAATCAGACGCGTGTTGGCGAGTGAGATGATACACAAACAAGCACCGGAGAGACGAGACCGAAACGGTCACAAAACACACGGCTTCTATTCAAGTACGGACTCACGCACGTTCCCTCTTCACACGGGCAGTCCGGGAGCAGTACGTCTCGTATGTTACGAGACGTCTGTACATGTTGACCGTGGTCGGCTCCACCTCACAGCTGTGAGGCAGCTTCCCCCGCCATGAACAACTAAATATTATGAGCAACTATACATGTGTCTTGAGAATGGCCTTGATACCATTCCAGCCCAGATAGACGATAAACTATAGAAATCCTGGCAGGACAAGCTGGAGCACACTTCTCCCCGAATGAGCCAGAGAGGGGGTGTGGGGTATAAGATGGAAAGAAAGGGATGGGAGAAGTCAAAGCTGTCGAAGTGTTACAGTGTGTTGGGATTGTCGATCACATTGGTTGGGGTCATTATGAGTTTGAAAAAAGGAACACTCAAAATAAGCACTTTATTTATAAACTTTAATTATGAACTTTATTTTAAGATGCTAATTCTCCAAAGCTCTGGCTGTTTTGCATTTTATTTTCTTTCATTTTGAAATGCAGCCCTAAGTTTACTTGAAATCAAAAGAACATGTATTTGTTATTAGAGTGCTTATTATCTGTGATCCCTCCTGTTCAATGTGAACAAATTCAGAAGTATTGTAGAAATATGATTGAATTGTGCTTTATTTGATTCAGGTCAGCTGTATACTAGAGACACACTGATACTTCTTGTAGGTTACGTCAATGCATATGGCACTGAATCACAACACAAGCTTCACATCAAGATGTTCCTGGCCTTTTGCTTTAAGAAATATTCTCGAACTGGACCGCTTTGAATTTTTATTGAATACCCCTGGCCTTGAAGGATTCAATATCAGGAACGAACCGTCTAAAGTTCAGCTGCTTTTTGAAACCATTTAAGATGATCCGAAAAAAAGTAGATTGCACAAGTAATGGGCGAAAGCAAAATGCAAACTTTGTCAATAGCTGCTGTCGAATGATTCTCTGTTGGTACTCGGGGCATTTTTGCTGTTCTGCTAAATTGCAGGTTGCCACAGTTGTTCAGTAAACTGACAGACGTCATTCACATGTGTTTTAAATTTAGCAATCAGTCAAACACTGTTGTCTCGATGCTGGTTCGTTGTGGGGGATGTGAACACTGTCCATAATTAGACTGAACAGAGCTCTCTGTCTGCACAGAGGCCAGCCGCTGCTTGATTCCTCAGATAAGAGTATACTAATTACAGAATATTATATTATCATATATTGTGGTATGCAAGTCTAATAGTTGCCTATGTTTGCAGTCAAATTGCATCGGATGCCGATGTTTGCATGAACGGACCAATTGAACGGCCAAGTGGTTATTTTCAGGGTGTAAACCACACAAAGGTCACAGAGAATTAGGCACCATTGTATTGCAAAGAATATTGTGTATGTAATTTAACGGTTGGTCGGGCCTGACAAATAAGATGTGTGTGTGTGTCTGTAATGTCATGCAGTTGTGTTGTATGGATGCACTTAGTTGTTTCGTATTAGATTGCACCATGTGTTCTAGACCAGGTGTTGCCAAACTTGTGGAGGCCCTTTTGGCCCAGGACCCATCAAATATGTCTTCCATTAGCATGTCAAAAAAAGTTTACTTTGAACATCATGAATCCTGTTTATCGACACAGTATTCCTCTTGCATGCTTCTATCCCCCTGTCTATGTAGACGTTTACATTTCCCTTGAGGACATTTAGCAGATGCTTTTTGTCTAAAGCGACTTACAAAGGGTTCAGTGTCCTCCTCAAGGACACTTTGACAGTCAGAGGTGGGGGATCGAACCGCTGACCCTCCGGTTGCCGGACGACCTGCTCCACCCACCGAGCTACTCCCCCTCCCACACATAGCATACCAATTACCAAGTAAAACAGACAGACAGACGTACTTTAATGATCCCTGAGGGAAATTGCATAAAACGACCCACGGCCGTCAGTCCAGTCCTGCAGCTCATCCCCAGTCTCCCTGTGTCACTCCTGTCCAGGCTGGCGTTCACCCGGAAGGGCATACTGCGCGTGGAGGGCTTCCTCAGCCCCCAGCAGAGCGACTCCATGGCCATGGGGCTCTGGCTGCCGGCGCCGGCCGTCCAGGAGGGCCTGGACCTCGACACGTCCAAGTACATCCTGGCCAACGTGGGCGACCAGTTCTGCCAGCTGGTGATGTCCGAGAAGGAGGCCATGATGCTGGTGGAGCCGCACCGTGAGTGTCTCACTCCAGTCCGCATGAGTGTCCACACTAGTCCGTATGAGTGTCTCACACCAGTGTCTCACTCCAGTCCATACTAGTGTCTCACTCCAGTCCGTATGAGTGTCTCACACCAGTGTCTCACTCAAGTCAGTACTAGTGTCTCACTCCAGTCCGTATGAGTGTCTCACATCAGTGTCTCACTCCAGTCCGTATGAGTGTCTCACACCAGTGTCTCACTCCAGTCTGTACGTTTCTCACACCAATGTCTCACTCCAGTCTGTATGAGTGTCTCACACCAGTCTGTATGAGTGTCTCACACCAGTGTCTCACTCCAGTCTGTATGAGTGTCTCACACCAGTCTGTATGAGTGTCTCACACCAGTGTCTCACTCCAGTCTGTATGAGTGTCTCACACCAGTCTGTATGAGTGTCTCACACCAGTCTGTATGAGTGTCTCACACCAGTGTCTCACTCCAGTCCGTATGAGTGTCGCACACCAGTGTCTCACACTGGTCTGTATGAGTGTCTCACACCAGTCTGTATGAGTGTCTCACACCAGTCAGTCCTGAACTCTGGTCCACTGGTGTCATTTGATCTGTCATCTCTGCTGGAAATGTTGATTGAATTCATGTCGTTGAAAATTCAGTGGGAATGTATATATGCACAATGTTAAAAATTCTGTTTTACCCAAAGCAAAATAAAGTTGATGTTAATAAGGATTTTCATTATATTGTACCGGTCGTGTGCAAAACCCTCTTTTAAACATCGTTCCTGGTAAATTACTGGGGTAACCTCGCATGCACCATTTGTGGTCGTCGCTATTTACGTTGTTCAGGGATGTGTGAATCTGCGCGGTACAGAATCACACATGACCCCCATGCATGAAATGTTCCAGAACATTCCTGGTTTAGACTGCATGTGTGAAAAGGACTTAAAATACACGCACAGCCTCCAGAAACTGACTGTTAACAGTCTCCATGTTAAGTCAGTTAAACGCCATCATTGAGAGCATTTCTAAACCTACATCATATTCACTTGCGTTCGTTGTGTTGTGAATCTGTACAGGCCACGGTGCGTCGATAAACCGTTGCCACATGTTTTTTCCTGCGTTTCAGAGAAAGTGGCGTGGAAGCGCGCGGTGCGGGGCGTACGGGAGATGTGTGACGTGTGCGAGACCACCCTGTTCAACATCCACTGGGTGTGTCGCAAGTGTGGCTTCGGGGTCTGCCTGGACTGCTACCGGCTCCGACGGAACCGGCCTCGCGAAGGTGCGTGCGGGAACCCGATGCGTGCGCGCTGTCAGAACTGTGAAATGACGTGGTGTGTTTTAAATCAAGTGTATTCTAAATGTAAGGCGTTCTCCTCCAGATGTCGACGACGGCCCAGACGATGAAGTGTTCTCCTGGCTAAAGTGCGCCAAAGGCCAGCCTCACGAGCCTCAGAACCTCATGCCCACTCAGATCATACCTGGGGCAGGTATGCTGCTCTCCGTGCGCTGTTACACATGTGCTTGAGATGCCCTGCCGTAGATCACCGTGCAACAAATTGATCTGATAGAATCTATTTATTAGTATGTTATTTGTCTACAACATTTGGTATCGACGATATTAAAACGTTGCACTGTGACACAGACAGACAGACAGACAGATACAGAAATACTTTAATAATCCCAGAGGGGAATTGACACACGTGTGACCCTGCACAACGCTCCCCCCCCCCACAGCGCTCTACAACATCGGCGACATGGTGCACTCGGCGCGAGGGAAGTGGGGCATCAAGGCCAACTGTCCGTGTACGAGTCGACACGGCAAGACCCTGGTGCGCCCCAGCGGCCCCAACGGCATATCACAGGTACCGCCCCGTGCCGCTGACCCATGACTCCCCGGACCCATGACTGCTCTGACCCATGAGTGCCCTGACCCATGACCACGCTGACCCATGACCACGCTGACCCATGACTCCCCAGAGCCATGACCACCCTGACCCATTACATGGCTGACCCCTGCTTGCCCTGATCCATGACAGCCCTGACCCATGACAGCTCTGACCCATGACAGCCCTGACCCACATCATTCCTCATTACCGGTACATTACCACCAGACTGATTCGCGCTCATGATGTTGAACTCTCCTGCAGTCCTCCTCCCTCGTAGCGGCTTCTACCTCCGGCTTCGGCCACACCGCGAAATCGGAGGCTGACACGTCGGCGGCGAAAACGGAACCCACGCAGACGGCGGTGACGGCAGACGCCGGCGGCGGCGGTGGTGGCGGCGGCGGTGGCGGCGAGACGGTCGGCAGCACCAGCGGGCCGTCCGCGGCGTTCGGCAGTCAGACCCCCGCCAAGGAGCCCCGCACCTCCACGGGAGAGGGCAACAGCTCGGCGCTGCACTGGCTGGCAGACCTGGCCACACAGAAGGCCAAGGACGACACGAAAGGTAGCCTGGCCGAGCGCCTGCCATCGGAAATGTGGCCGGCGAGGCCCATGTTATTGTCGCTCCGATGTCAAGAAAACATGGTGAATTATAGGGTACCCTCTCTGGCTTCTCATAAAATCTGGGGGTTTAAAAATACATATTTCCAAGCCATAAAACGATTTTAAAGGCATGCAAAAGCTCCGAAACGTAAACTTTATGGGAACCACAATTGTTGTTTCTTATACGTAAGGAGGTAAACCTTGTTTCCTCTACGTGCGTGCGGTTGAAACCGAGGCGTGAAGGACGCAGTGTGACTTTCCACTCCCTCCCTCTCCCTCCCTCTCTCCCTCCCTCCCCCCCTCTCTCCCCCCCTCTCTCCCTCCCTCCCTCTCCCCCTCTCTCCCTCCCTC
The DNA here is from genome assembly GCA_036785325.1 of Urophycis tenuis. Taxonomy (NCBI): domain Eukaryota; kingdom Metazoa; phylum Chordata; class Actinopteri; order Gadiformes; family Phycidae; genus Urophycis; species Urophycis tenuis. The sequence goes on along the minus strand of JAXIVH010000016.1, from coordinate 4,395,646 downwards.
CCCCCCTCCCCTCACCAGAGTCCGGCTCACTTCGCTCCATGATGAACCGGGACGGCCGGCCCCCGTTCGGCCTGGACTCGCTGGGCGCACGGCCCAAGCCCTCGGCCTCCAGCCCCAAGCTCTTCAACAGCCTGCTGCTGGGCACCAGCATGTCCCAGCCCAAACCTGAGGGCTCCAGCCTCCGGGACCTGCTGAACTCCGGCCCCGGCAGGCTACCCCAGGGCCACGGGGAGAGCGGGGTCCCCTTCCCCTCCGTCTTCGCCTCAGGAGGCGTGAGTGTACCGCCGCCGTCTTGTGGTTCTGTGTTTTATGTCGTGGCATGTCGAAGTGTACCTGAGGAACTGACACTGAATCCCAAATTTCCCCCCCGCCCACTGTTTATAGCTGCCACCTGCAAATTAATAATAATAATAATGATAATAACAATATAATAATACATTTTATTTGGGGGCACCTTTCAGGACACCCAAGGACACCTTACAGTGCAGGAGAATAAAACAACAATATAGTTAAATAGGAACTAATAAAATGTTAAGTCGTTTTTGACAAAAGCGTCTGCCAAATGCCCTAAATGTAAATGTAGCGTATAATAGATGTGTATCTATGGAAAAATAACAACCGCAAAATTGATGATGAATCCAGGACCAGGCACTTGAGTAGGTTTGCCGTTAAAGAGCCCTTTAACGAACGGGGCAGTCCCCCTGAAATAATCTGCACAACAACACACGGCTGCGTTCCTCGGGGGGTATTCCCGCTTCCTCAGGGTGGAGCTGTGTCGCCATTTCAAAGGGCAGCTTCTAAGTCGAAAAACGGTCCCCTCGCCCAGAGACCGATTCAGAGATGCGTTCCTCCTGCTGGTACTGAGCCTGTTGTCCTCCCTCTCTGGTGCCCCCCTCAGGGCGACAAGCTGAAGAGCAGCCTGCCAGACTTCCTGGACCACATCATCGCCTCGGTGGTGGAGACCAAGAAGGCGGAGGGGCGCCGCGGGGGGGCCTCCGAGGGCGGCGAGCTTGGCCTGCTGGGGGGCCGGCGGGACGGCGTGATGGGCCTCAGCGTGCTGGACCCCCACACCTCGCACTCCTGGCTCTGCGACGGGCGGCTCCTCTGCCTGCAGGACCCCAGCAACGGCAACAACTGGAAGATCTTCAGGGAGTGCTGGAAGCAGGGGCAGGTGAGGCGTGATGCGTGAGCCAGTCAGCCCTCGTTCGGGGGTTAGGCGCGTGGGGAGACGGATACGTGTTTGGTTATACCTGTGAATATAATGCGACACACGTGTTCATAGGTAAAACAATTTACAGTGTGTCTTGAGTGGATATGTGTCAGGTCATGGAAACTAGGGACACAAGTCGTCCCTGGGGCATTTTGAGTTATTCACAGATTCTGAAAGTGTAGTTTCTAAGCTTTCCAACGATGTGTAACACATGGACATCTGATAATATTTGGAGAAGTTGTGGCTTCTCCGTGATCTCAACTAACAGGTTCTGCAAAAAAAAACGAAAATCACTCCTCTGTTAATTTGCACGAATGTTGTGTTTGCGACTTGTGTCCTTGGTTTTCTACAGATGATTGCCGTGTTCTAATTCTCTATCTCTATCTATCTATTGTATGCATGCACTGGTGATTGTCTATATGATGGTCTTATGAATACGGACACATGCATAGCCTTTTGTGCACTGGGAGGGGCGTTTTTCACCAGAGAAACCTCTGCAAACCTCTGCAGCATGCATAAAGAGAGGTGATTAGGTGTTGGGGGTCGTGTGGATTTACATCAGGGAACTACACTAGAGATACACCAGATATAAACCCTGTCACGACTCAAGAGATGGTTCGCCGGACAGTGGCGGTTCTTCGCTCTTCTCCATAACTTGGAGTGGAGCTGAGTGGCCACACAGCCGTTCTGAATACAAAGGGTCGTTCACTGAAGACCTATTGGTATTAAAATGGAAAAGGGTTGAGGGTAATGGCCGCCCTGTTCTTCAGCCCGTGTTGGTGTCGGGGATACACAAGCGGCTGAAGGGCAACCTGTGGCGGCCGGACGCCTTCAGCAATGAGTTTGGAGACCAGGACGTGGACCTGGTCAACTGTAGGAACTGCTCCATCATCTCGGATGTCAAGGTGCGGGACTTCTGGGACGGCTTCCAAGTCATCACAAGTGAGTCATTTCTGAATGAATAATACATGAACGGTTTTCTATAAAGGTTTGTGTGGTGGCTAATTGTGTGTGTGTGTGTGTGTGTGTGTGTGTGCGTGTGCGTGTGCGTGTGCGACTGCAGAGCGCCTGAAGGGTGCCGACGGGCAGCCCATGGTGCTGAAACTGAAGGACTGGCCTCCGGGAGAAGACTTCCGAGACATGATGCCCACGCGGTGAGCAGACCCAGGCAGCTCTCCACCCTCTACTGCGTTCACACAATGCCCTCCTACAACCCGACCGCTACCTCTGGCCTCCGTCCTGGCTCCCTTGTCCCTTTTTAGTCCTAAGGGGCACGCGATCCATCCCCCTGTTAAATGTCTCTCTCTCTCTCTCTGTCTCTGTCTCTCTCTCTCTCTCTCTCTCCACCTTGGTTCATGTGTGCTCCAGCTTTGAAGACCTGATGGAGAACCTGCCCCTGCCAGAGTACACCAAGCGAGACGGCCGGCTCAACCTGGCCGCCCGCCTGCCCAACTTCTTCGTGCGTCCCGACCTGGGCCCCAAGATGTACAACGCCTACGGTAAGGGATCGGTTCAGAGGGGCCGGGCGCCGGCGCCTCGACAGAACGGGGCCGTCCAACGTCTCTGACCTTGCACCTTCTGTCTCTCTCTCTCTCTCTCTCTCTGTCTCTCGTCCAACGTCTCTGACCTTGCGCCGCCTCTCTCTCTCTCTCTCTCTGTCTCTGTCTCTGTCTCTGTCTCTGTCTGTCTCTGTCTCTCTCCGCCGGTCGCCCCCGGTCCTCGCTACGTCAGGCCTGATCTCCACCGAGGACAGCAAGGTGGGCACCACCAACCTCCACCTGGACGTGTCCGACGCCGTCAACGTGATGGTGTACGTGGGCATTCCACAGGAGGCCGGCGACCACGAGGGTGGTGAGTGACCCGCTGAACGCCAACACGTTGGGTGCCCCCTCCCCATCGCTACGTTTTGACTGTCCGCTTCGCGCCCCGTGTTTCCCGACCGAGACCCCGGTCCACGTCTCTAGGGACCGGTCAGCTCGTCAGTAGCTCAGTCCGTTTTATGAACAAATAGCGCTTTTTGTAGCTAAATCTTATGCCGTAAATTAGCATAACGTGTATAGGTTACTTATTTATATGTAAATCTCTTGACGCCCACTCAGACAAGCTTAGTGAAACACATCTCTTTGTTTGAAGCCATTTTTTTGACAGGCTAAATGACTTATTGATGACCATCTAATGATTGACAGATATACCACCAATGAAGCTAACCCCTCCATAAAACCCTCAATAAATAACACATTTCCACATCTTGCCCCCCCCCCCCACACACACACACCCATATATAAATATGCATAAAGATCAATGTAAACTATTTCTGTCTGCCAATAAATCCTACATAATGTTAGAACAAGGCACTGTATAAAATGCATAAAATCTACATAAAATATTAAGGTCGCCAGCAGGCTCCTCCCACATTCCAGCTGGGTTTCCTGCCGCACGGCGGCCATTTTGCCCCTCCGAACTGCTTGTAGCGTGTTGGGCATCGCCACGAGGCCCCGAGGAGGCCCCATGTCATGGGTCCCACTTGTGTTGATTGTGGCCACATCTTCTCATTCACAGAGCCAGATATCGATGGACGCAAAGGTCTGTAGACTTTCACTTGTACCACCTCAGTAGCATGTCCTTCCTCTTGACTAACGACCCCCTCTCTCTCTCTCTCTTTCTCTCTCTTCACTCCCCTGGTCCATCTTCTATGTGACTGTCTTGTGGGCCAAGGGCCAGAGCACCCAAGATTCATCTCACTAGATTAGTGATTTTTTTCTTGCATGTACCACAACAACAACAACAACACTTGACCAACAAAACCTCAACAAACATGTCACCCACTTGAATGTCTCCTCTAATCGCCTGTAGGGACAAACGTTCTCTGCGTAGATCTCTGGGTTGAATTAGGGCGGCAGCCATTTTGCACCCCACATGTATGAGAAATGCTTCTCGAACCTGGTGCACTCACCTTGGCCACACGCAGCCCCACCCTGTTCGTCAGTCCCTCCACCCCCTGTAGTGTGTCTGTTGGTGTCGGCCTGGAAGGGTGGTGCTCTGGTCCCTGACTTGGTGGTAGATCAGCCTGGTTGGGTGCCTTTTAATATTAGTATGAGTGTTAGTATTCGTTCCCTTGTAGACTAACTGTTGGCACTAACTGTTAAAGCCGCAGTACCTTAAAGGCTCATCATTGGTATCCTCAACTGGTATTTTGTTCTTTCTTTTTAAGCAGTACAGATTAATTTAATGCTTATTGATTTTTTGAAAATACAAAGTTGGGAGTTATGGAGGCGAGTTATCTTTAACCACAAAGCTAAATGCATGCACACGGTGTGGACACATTGTGAAGCTAACAACTGAGAATGTCGCTCCCCATGGGAGCAAATGTCCCAATCTTTACCAACTGAAATTAACCCATCAGTTTTGGATGTTTCTTCTTCTTCCCCTTTGTGTTTGTCTCCTCTCTCATGGAGGTGACTCCAAGTGCATAAAAAACCGTAGCCTGTGGATGTGGATATTTTTGTGATGGTAAATGTGCAGTGTGGTTTGTGAAGTCTGCATCTCATGTTCCTCTCAAAACACTATGTGGTAGGGGGAAACTGTGGGTAATCATACCCGTCCAGGGTCCAGGGTCTTAGGCTCGGTCTCTTAACCTGGCCCAAGGTCTTCTTGTGGGATGAAGCTGGAGCAGCACCGAGCCAAAACCAACGGGAACCAACTAAACGGCGTTCGATCCAATCGACCGCCATGCTGCGCGTTCAACCCCAGTACAAATAACCGAGCAGATTCTGAAGGAAAATAAGAAAAGCATCAATTGGTCGTTCTAAATAAGTCGGCTCACTCAGTGTTTGCACAAGTGTTGGACTGGCGTAAAATACTTTAAACCAGTTGGGTAATTAACCAATCTTATGGGTGACATCCATTACACGCAGCGCCACAAAACATTCACCAAGACGACCGAGTAGCACACAACGGTTCCATTTCCCACAACGTTTTACCATCAAGACGACACATAAAATACGACGTCAGGCCTTGTACAAATATCAAAAGAACAAGTTAGGAGGCCGCAGGTTGGTTGCCTGCGTGAGGTGCAATCCAGAGTAAGAGCAACAGGCTACGCTTCACTCCACCGCCACACTGACACGCGTTCATTTTAAAACACGCCACTTCTGCTACGTGGATGCCTGTGGAAACTGGATCGTGTTTCAGTCTGGGCCAACATTGGAGAAGGACAACGCAGACCCCCCCCCCCGTGCGCGTTTGAGTCCTCGTCAGTCACGGCGTGTCCTTTCCTCGCTCCCGTCCTTTGCTCTTCTTCCTCTGTGCCTCTTTGCGGAAGACACTACAGAGTAGACCAGCTGCTTTACACCAGGAGAGTGCGTGCCCAGTATGTGTTAATTATTCATTCTGGAGCGGTGCTTAACCGTCCGTCTGGACCGGGAACGTTGTTCTGGAGGAACGTACCACTGTGGATGTAGTCTTCATAGGCCCTCGCGGTGCAGAATGGCAAATCCCTGTGCAGTCGGTTTGCATAAAATGAAACCTGTATAAGCTCACGGCCCACACGCCGTACCGGTAAAACCAGACCGCTGCCCGGCCCTAGTTTACACAGAGCCTTTTATTGTTTATATTCCGTGAGATTACCTCCGTTAGCAAAGGTTTACATGTGCTGAATATTCATAGGAACGGCGTGTAGGTGGTCAGGCTTTGACTGGCCGTGTCTCACGCCCGTGTTCCTGTGTGTACATGATTGCATCTCCAGAGGTCATGACGACCATTGAGGAGGGCGACGTGGACGAAATGACGAAGAGGAGGGTGTACGAGATCAAGGAGAAACCCGGAGCACTCTGGCACATCTACGCCGCGAAGGACGCCGAGAAGATCAGAGAACTGCTGCGCAAGGTCGGCAGACTTGTGTGTGCGTGTGTGTGCGTGTGTGTGTGTGTGTGTGTGTGTGAAGCCAGGTCTGAGCACTGTGTGTGTGGTGTCAGGTGGGAGAGGAGCAAGGCCAGGAGAACCCACCGGACCACGACCCCATCCACGACCAGAGCTGGTACCTGGACCAGGTTCTGCGGCGGAGGCTGTATGACGAGTACAGCGTCCAGGGCTGGGCCATCGTGCAGTTCTTGGGAGACGCGGTCTTCATCCCTGCCGGTGCTCCACATCAGGTCGAGTAGTGTTTTGTTTAATAAGAAAAGCAATGGACACAAGATGTAATGCTTGCGTTCGCTAAATTCTACATTTACTATTTTGCAGTTGTTCATGAAACTTGACCTCCAGTGCTCCTTGAGTAGTTTTTCAATTCTATAGATTGAACTTTTGAATTCTGCCAAAAAGCCCTCAATGTCATGCAAACCCCCCTCCATTCCCCTGTGAGTGATCTCACTCTTCGTCCTTCCTTCCCCGCCCGTCTCCCTGCAGGTGCACAACCTGTACAGCTGTATAAAGGTGGCCGAGGACTTTGTATCGCCGGAGCACGTGAAGCACTGCTTTAGACTGACCCAGGAGTTCAGGCATCTGTCCACCACGCACTCCAACCACGAGGATAAGCTTCAAGTCAGTCTGCGTCTCAAAACACACACACCAACACATCACCACCACCACCAACAACATGGATGTCTTACCGGCCGTGTGTGTTGTGTTGTCGTGTCCCCCCTGCGCAGGTGAAAAACATCATCTACCATGCGGTGAAGGATGCTGTGGGCACTCTGAAGGCTCATGAACCCCAGCTGGCTCGGCCGTGAGCCCCCCGCGTTCCCAAGGCAAACCGACTACAAAATCACCTTCTCACACATGCACACAAACACACACACACACACAAACACACACATACGCACACCCACACACACACACACACACACACGATAATTGAGTATAGAGATTTTTTTTAGGTCAAAGTTAAAAAACAAAAAAACAAAAAAAAAAAACAGGTTTGTTATTTGGGGCCATTTTCTGCCCATGAAGCGTTTTTGAGACGGGCTCAGACGTACCGGTGTTCTGCGTTCATTTGGCCGTCGAGGTCCCTCACGTTTCTTAGTTGGTTTTCCAATTCACTTTTCATCAAGTCCGTATTTAAGGTCCAAGTTTCTTAGTCGTGGTCACGTTTGGTTGTACATGTCAGGACGCCGCGGGCGAGGGTGGTAGGAAGCTACTGTGCCTTCAGAGCAAAGAGGGGAACGGCTGACGCAAAAGTGACAAAGTGTGCGCACTGGGCTACCCTCACTGTTTTGATGAACTCAACGTTCGTTGTTTTTTTTCTTTTTCTTTCTTCCTTTAATACGACAGAGGTTAACCTGTGTTTATAGACGCGTTTTTGTTTTGCCGGCTGGGGGAATCGCGACAACCGAATTCCGTCGGCCATTTTGTGGCCGACATTGATCTGTGGGAGCGGCTGGCGGGGGTGGAGCAGACCAAAGTTTTGTAATTTTTTTTTTTTTTTTCACTTTTAAAAGTTGATCAGCATTTTATACATCAGAAGGAGGTTCATTTGTCCACAGACCGGAAAACTTTATGGTTGTTTAATTGTTTTTAATCACCCGTTTCATGGTCTGAATAAAAACTGCATTCTCTCGATATTGTTCAAAAATCACAATTACAGCTTAACCGAACTACTGGCCCTAAATGTTATTTCAATATATGAATATTGATCTTAGCAGTATGATTTTTTTTTTTCTTCTTCAAAATAAAGTTTACAAAAAACACAGTTGGTATGTTTTATGAGTTGCAGACTTCTCCTGCATGGAGTTGAAACTTTAAGTTAAAATAATTCCCTGCACCCCTTAACTTTGCTGTGAATTCCTTTGTGTTGCGTTATTGTTGTCTTGTAAGGAAGAAAAAGCGTACCTGCCAGGACTTTGAAAGGGGTCACAGAAATGGGTTACTCAAACAACTACCAACACTAACACACAATCACTCTGTATAATAAACACATGAAGTAACAGTACACTGTGATGTTATTTTTACCTACCTACACACATCGATCATGGGCAACTAGACTAGATCTTTTGTGTTTTAAATACGTTACTCACTTACTTGGTGTGACCTATTTAATTAATAAGTAATAGTTATTGACAAAATACCCAATGTGTGTTAAGTGGTGGATACTCTAAAGTGTGTGTGTGTGTGTGTGTGTGTGTGATAGTCTGTCTTTGTATTAGAATTAATTGTAATACACAATTTGGCCGACCGTCAAAGGGAACACAGCCCGTGCTAAATTGAAGCACGTGGCCCCTTTGAGGAAACGTAACCTCATTCCAGGCGGTCTCACCTCACGACGGCGCGCCCGGGACGGGATCCCCTAAAAGAGCGTTATTCGCTAGAGAGGGGGGCGGGACTTTCCGTTACATTGGTTTAGCGGCGCGAGCGAGGAGGGACTTCCGGTCAAGAGATATCCGTTTCCGTTACATGTTTTGGATAATGCTCTGGCAAACATTCAGCAAACACTCGATATTTATTCTCCTTGTCGTTGTCACTCTTCTCGTGTCATTCATTCATTCTCGCTATGGCGTGGGGACCGCCCACGGACGTTCATTGCACACGGGAAAGCGAGAGACCGGAAGTTGCGTTGCGTTTTTCCGGCGTTCTCCATAACTCGGGATCCTCTCAGCCTTACTGTGTACTGCAGCAGTCCTCGTCAGCAGCATCCCCCCTGACTGGCTCTGTACAGACGGATCTCCACCGCTCCCGTGGCGTGTGCAGGCCAGCCAGCCTCCCCATCATCACCACCACAACACACGGTCGCGTAGGAATGGGGGCCACCTAGCTCGTCAGCCGTCATTCTCGAAAGCAGGGGGAACGCTTTTACCTTTAAAGTAAAACCATGGTGTCGTGGATCATCTCGAGGATCGTGGTGTAAGTATGAAGCCAGACATTGTGTGTGTTTTAATTTAGCTACCACATTATAAGCGGGGCTTCATTCACCGACTGGTGGTGCATATTGCTGCAGCTGCATAGCATATGCGTGGTGGTTGACATTCACTCTTTATGTGACGACGAACATATCTCGGTTTTTTTTAATGGTGTCATGGCGAGTGGATGTTCAGGGGGCAACACGCATATATGCAGGTTTATTGTTGTGCTTGACATGATGTTCTGTTCACAACAACGTGGATATGTCAGCGTTAGCTGTGCTGCTAGCCAGCTGGTCGGGTGAGGTGAAGCCAGAGATGATTAGCTGTGATCAATGGTATAAAACGCCAACGAAATGGACGAACGCCACGTGTTTATTTAAGCCACGCATCCCGATATATTCGCGTGTTTTTAATCTCTACGCGGGGAATCTAAAAGCCATGTGTGGCTGATGTATAGGCTGTACATCGGTGCATAATGTTGGGGCCGTGCTGTGGTTCAATATAATGCTGAAACACAAGACGTGACGGTCTGTTATGTGCTGGAACATCTGCGCGGAGAAGACACCCTGTTGGAGATGCATGGACCATCCGGGAGGCTGCGAGGCCGTGGCCCGTCCACCTGTGCACCTCATGATGCTGGATGACTCAACTCGAGTTGCCGTTCGCCATGTTCCCTTCTCCCTTCTGCCTGTACGTATTTAGGGTTGTCCCGGTGAATTGTTTGGCACGTTGACGTCATTCCTCTAGTCCTGATTGGCCATGTTGCTTTGTCAATTTGGTCATTGATTAGATTTGGACCCGGACGTTTCCAAGTTGGTGAAAGCTCGTGTGTGTGCATATGGCGTCAACACACGACTGTAAAGTCACGGTTCCTTCATATTGCTGTTTACTTCCTGAACATGCTGTGTTTGTCCTCCCAGTTACTTCAGGGTGGATTTGGATCTGCTCGGGGAATCCCAGCTTAATGTTCACTGCACCTCAGGTGGTCATGTGTCTCTGGAAGACACATGACCTGACACTTAACAATCTGGCTCGATGTGCAGCCACCAGTTAAGCTCATTCTCCTGGACATGATCACGCACAGCCCTTTGATCTCTTCCTTAGTATAGACACCCCCCTGAAGGGTAAAAAGGTCTGTTTATACATTTTAACTGAAGCCGGTTAAATAACAAGAGTCAGCTTGAGTTCACGGTCTCAAGTGCGCTTGCGAGGGCCAAGTGTCTGTGGCTGGCAGCAGTGGGAGGAGGGCACTGCGAGTGCAGAGGGCTCGCCACCGAGAGAACGGCGACACAAAGGGATGGAGGGCGTCTGCTTGTATGCTCCCGCAGGCCTGCCACACGCCTGTGACCGCCTCTGCCTTCCGTGGAGAAACAGGGCCACGCACAAAGGAGCCACATGCGTGGCTGAGCGGGGTGTTGAACGGAGGCCCAGTCGCCGGACACGCACACGCCAGTTCAGTCGGAGGAGAGATGAGTCAGGCTTTGACAAACGTGGATCGAAACAAAGGCAGCGATTTAAGGAGAAGAGCCTACATTGGTGGTTCACGGGGTAGGCCGAGGAAGTGATGAATCATGGATATGACGGTATTTCGGCCATAACTTATTCAGCCTTCCCTGATGGCGTCTCTTGATGGGAGGGTAAAGGGACCACTGTGCCCTCATTTACCCACTCCATCACTCTATTCAGCATCCTGTCACATCAGCACAAATCACCACACCGTCACCAGCAGGGCCCCCCCCCCCACCCACCCACACACACACACACGCTCCACAATGCCCAGCACTGTGTGTGTGCCCCGCGTTTGTGGTGGCCTTATCAGGCAACACGTGGTGACCCACCTTGGGAAGCCTTCCGTGTATCTTCACAGTGTATCCGGCTCACTGCAGGCCCTTTCCTGAACTGATTATGCCATGTTGGTGCGTGCTTTGGCAGGCCCGCTGCCCATCAGCCTGATAACACAACTTCCTCTGGCCCAGCAAGGCCCTCCTAAGAGAAATGGGTGTGCCGTGCAAAACGAACACAGCGGTGGTTCTCACTGCGAGGCTGCCGAGCCGCGGTCCGGTTTTAGGCGCACGGAGCGTGAAGCGGAGTGTAAATAAAACACAAACGAACGGGATGGGTAACGGGTTCGTCGGGTGTCAAGCGTTAACATCCTGGGGCGATGTTCTTATTTCACCGGCTCTGCTGTTCTCATGAGCCCCGGGGCTCCCCGACTCATGACCGAGCCTTGTTTTCATTTCCTCTGCGTCTCTCTCTGTCTCTCTCTCTGTCTCTCTGTGTCTCTCTCTGTCTCTCTGTGTCTCTGTGTCTCTGTCTCCCCACAGCCTCGCCTTCGGGACGCTCTACCCAGCCTACTCCTCCTACAAGGCTGTCAAAACTAAGAATGTAAAAGAATATGTGAGTATCTCCGTCTGTGTGGTAACACCTGGATGACCACGACGTGAGGTCATATCTGCTGCTGTGACTCTGGCCTGTGGTCGGCCACCGATTTGGTCTGGGCAATGTGTTTCACACAGACGATGTTCATGGCAATTACATTAAGTTTATATTATAAATGTTGATAAACTAAAGAATAATTATTTTAAGAGCAGCATAAAATTATTGTTTGAGGGGAAGTGTGATTTGTTATTTTCATTGTTTTAGACTTGTAATCGTGACAAGGTTCGTTTTTTCTTTTGTCATGCAAAGTTCAGGAGCAGAACCAAAAGCTAACCTGAACCGTTTGTGACGTCAGCGAGTGTAAGCTAAGAGCCCGTGTGTTGAGTAGAACCCGGGTGTCGCGGCCCTGATATCGATGGAAAACCCTTCTAGCAACAGGGCCTCATGTAGAGGCTGATGATGTTTGTCACTAAAACCCTAACTGTAACTGTAGACGGCCGCGTCTGTGTTTATTGGGTTGACTTTCCTTCTTAATGTGAGGGCGTTGCAGTATCCTGCGGTTCACCAGTGGCGGTGCGGTCTCTTAGCTTCACGGTGCCGCTGTCCTTCAGGCCCGCGTGTGCCAACCGTACCCGTACGGGTCATCAAGGAAGGCCGAGGCTCGGTCCATTTGGGTCAGGTGTTCACCACCGGCACACAGGAACGGGCCTCGGTTGCCAAAGAGCATTTCAAGCAGGAAGCCAGGTGAACTCGCACATTGTTTGTTTCGGATGTATAGAAGAGTCTGAGAAGGATGGTGGTCTGCTCTGGCCCTCTGCCTAGCACTCCTCGGGGGGGGGGGGGGGGGGGGGGGACCACAGTCTCCCCTGGCTCGTTACCGTAGCAACCTCCTCTCAATAGCTGCTCTGGCGGCCGGCCACAGAAGGGGCGAATAAGAGTGAGGGGCCTTGGAGCTGGAGGATGCCATTTTTAGAGCTGTGGTTTGTTTGCCGTTTCGTTGTTTGTCTCACAGAACGAGTTAAGTGATTCAGCAGCACGGGATTAAATGATTCATCTGCATGCCCAGGGCCTGTTCTCGGCCCTGGCTTCCACGCGGCCTAATCTTCCTGGAGTTATCAGATCCATATGTGAAACACATATTTACGGTGCGATGTCTATATCGGTGTAGCCCCCACGTTGCATCTATTTTAAACTGCGCGTCCTCGCTGTGAAATTGATTTCTAAACATTGTATCAAATGCCCCGTGCGCTCCACCGCCTTTTGTCTCCTTGAGCTCAGTCATGCACAGTGATGCCATCAGAGTGGTAGAAACCATAGGTTGTGCGTTTGACTGGCCGTGCCCCAGCACGCACACGCACACAAAGCGCGATGGCCCACATGTGCTGCAGCCCGTGGATGCTGCGGGCCTGGCCTCATTTCACGCTGCTCTCTCTCCTCATGTCTGTGTGTGTGATGTGCGTCCGTCCAGGTGAAATGGATGATGTACTGGATCGTGTTTGCGCTGTTCTCCACGGCGGAGACGGTCACGGACATGGTGCTGTCATGGTGAGTGTGTTGTCGAAAGGACTCGGGCTGGGTAAAGGCTGGTAGAGGGCTGGTAGAGGCCTGCACCCAACCTGAATAGAATAGACACTTCTGTATTATATAGCTGGTGTATTTAACATTCTATTTATTGCAGTGACTTTTCCCAATATTGATTGTGATATTAAAACTATATATATTTATGTGTATTATAATATGTATAATTAAAACGATAATAATTAAGCAATTAAGAGTTTTTTAAATTAATTAATTAACCTTTCACGATTGGATAATTGCAGAGGCCACAATCACGATTTCAATTAAAATGCAATTAATTGCGCATCCCAGAATCACTCTCTGTGAATACCAACGGACACCTCTACTGATATTTACTGCTGTTTTCTCTTCACCATCCGCTACACTTCTGGCCTAGTCCCTGTGGACCTGGAGTTCAGAAGGTGGTCTTCAGCGGAAGAACGGTCTTTAGAGAGTCTTTCCCTCCTCTTGACACGATCCTGTCGGCCTTGTGTCTCCCACCCCTCCACCAGGTTCCCCTTTTATTTTGAGCTGAAGATTGCCTTCGTCATCTGGCTGCTGTCCCCCTACACCAAGGGCTCCAGTGTCCTCTACCGCAAGTTTGTCCATCCCACTCTGTCCAACAAAGAGAAGGTACCTGCTCGTCCTTGACTAGAATTACATATACACACATTATCCAAGGCGACTTACAAAGAGTACATTTGTCATGAGAAGGTGAAACATTTCATTGCTGCTAATACAGTGAGAAAGTCACCAGAACAAGTTTCAAGCATTTCAATTGCTAGCTTTAACCATTAATTAATGAACAATGACTTGCCCTGGTTATCTCAACCCGGTCTGATCTGGTCTCTGTGTGTCCGTGGCCCTGGCAGGAGATCGACGAGTACATCACACAGGCCAAAGACAAGAGCTACGAGACCATGATGCGCTTCGGCAAGAGAGGCCTGAACATCGCCGCCACGGCCGCCGTCACCGCCGCCGCCAAGGTGAGCCGTCGGGTGGACACGCCCTCCGGACACGCCCACCTGACACGCCCATCGGACACGCCCACCTGCCGAGGACCCTGGCGGTTTTGCAGCCCCTTGAAGTTGCTGCAGATGAAATGAGAATGTATATTCCAGTGGACTGCGCCTGCTTCTCTCTGAGCCAAAGCAGGAGGGCAGCCTCCTCTGGGCTGTTTGTTAATTGGCCTGAATGGCTTTCTGTCATACTGACGTTTTTTGTAGTTCTGGGGTGCATGGAGCTGCATGTGAAACAACCACATCGCTCTCCAATGCCGGGGCAATGCTGCTTTTGAGATTCCGAGAATCTGCTGCTAATCTGGTAGCAGTAGATGCCGCATACGAGGATGTTGCCTCGTTAGTCAGTCAATGTTCACATTTCTCTTGACACCACCAGGGTTTTTCTCGATTAGATTACATTCAACTTCATTGTCATTGTGCAGAGAACAAGTTGAGATAACGAAATGTAGTCGGCATTCAAACCAGAAGTGCAACGGAGCGATTAAGGCGCGGTATTGTACGAGAGTAGTGTGATATGAGTTGACAGTTGTCACTTTACTTACTACTGTCACTTTACAAGTAGTATGTAAACAGTGGCCCAGTAAAGTAAACAGATGCAAGTAGAGATAGTAACTATAGAGGTATGGGTAGTACAGTGTTGCGCTGTCGTACGGCACGGAAATAATCGGTACAAAGTAATTGTACCGATTGTAACGTGCTGCAACTCGGCAGCATCGGTCCACACTGAACGTGTGTTCTCTGGCGGTGGAGTCTGTTTGAAGTGCGCCTGGCTGTGTTGTGTTGCGGCTGCAGGGCCAGGGCGTGCTCTCGGACAAGCTGCGCAGCTTCAGCATGCAGGACCTGACCATGATCAACGCCGAGGACGAGCTGGGCCTGCGCTCGGCCGACGCCCGCGCCAGGCGGGAGCCCATGGAGGACGTGAGCTCCGGGTCCAGCACGCTGCCCCGCACACGGACCTCCAGCACACGGCAGGGTGAGGGCGCACGCACGCATGCACGTACACACACATCTACATACACACACACGTACACATATTCACACACACATACACACACACGTACACACACACGTACGTACACACACACATACGCACACATATACGTACGTACACATACACGTACTCACACACACACAAATGTACACACACAAATGTATGCACACACGTACACATATGCACGCACACACATACATACATACACACACACACGTAGACACACGTACACATATGCACACATACACATATGCACACACACGTACACACGCGCACACACGTACACACGCGCACACACGCACACACGTACACACGCGCACACACGTGCACACGCGCACACACGCACACACGCGCACACGCGCGCACACGTGCACACGCGCACACACGCGCACACGCGCACACACATACACACACACACATACACACACACGTACGTACACACACACACAAGCGTACACACACACACACACAAGCGTACACACACACACACACAAGAGTACACACACACACAAACGTACGCACACACGTACACATATGCACACACATGCGCACGTACACACACACACACACACACACAGAGGGGGGGGGTACAGAACACTGTATCTAGACACGGATGTGTAGCGTGTGAAACCCCACCGGGAGCAGCCAGTACTCGGTCACCAGAGCTGTGAATTTACATGCGTGATGGAGGGAGAGGGTCAATTGAGACGCGGTGCCGAGCCGACTGAACAGAGCGGTGACGAGCGAGCGGCAGGGCTGTGGTTGGCCGGCCCGGGAGGGAGTCATGTGATTTAGAGCCGCTGCAGAATGCCAGAGATGAAACACTAACTCAGGGGAGAGAAGAAGAAGAGGGGGAGAGCAGGGGGGGAGGGGAGGGGAGGGAGGGGAGGGTAGGTCAAAGCATGTGGTTCCAGTGGGAGGAGAGGCTTGGAACGAGGCCTCTTTGTGTCTGACACTACACTCCTGTGTGTGTGTGGCTGTGTGGGTCGCACAAGCTGTGGACTGAATACAGAGGGAGAGGGAAGCTGGGAGCGATAATAAAAGGGCCTGCACAAGTTGTGTTTGAACATGTGGTGTCCGCACACATTAATCTGGAGGGGATTACTGTGTTGTTTTGTATTAGTTAGATTTTACTCTGGGTTATTCACACTCTTATGTTGGATTTTGTTCAGTTTGGAGGCTAATGAATGTCACAATGTTTACTTTGTGAAAAATCTAAAATAGGACCATCAAACCCGAAAGAAGTATATATTCACCGGACCTTTCTATCTGGTTTGGTCCCACTCCCATATACCCCAGCTGGGCTCAACCCTCTCTCTCCGTCTCATCCATGTCTCACCCGTGTCTCCCCCATGTCCCCCCCCCCCAGCCCGCTCCGTCTCCATGCCCGCCCCCGACGACGCCTCGTCCCAGCACGGCTCCGACCAGTCGGACACACGGACGGAACATTCTGACGAGGACCCCGCTGAGAAGCCCCCCAAGCGCGCCGCCGCCGTCGCCGCCGCACCCGCCGCCAAGGTCGTCAAGAAGCCGGCGGCGAGCAAGACAGAGGTAGGGAGCTCCGCCCCCCCAGCCCTCTGCCTCAGACAGAGGTAGGGAGCTCCGCCCCCCCGGCCCTCTGCCTCAGACAGAGGCAGGGAGCTCCGCCCCCCCGGCCCTCTGCCTCAGACAGAGGTAGGGAGCTCCGCCCCCCCGGCCCTCTGCCTCAGACAGAGGTAGGGAGCTCCGCCCCCCCGGCCCTCTGCCTCAGACAGAGGTAGGGAGCTCCGCCCCCCCGGCCCTCTGCCTCAGACAGAGGTAGGGAGCTCCGCCCCCCCCGGCCCTCTGCCTCAGACAGAGGTAGGGAGCTCCGCCCCCCCCGGCCCTCTGCCTCAGACAGAGGTAGGGAGCTCCGCCCCCCCGGTCTGCCTCAGACAGAGGTAGGGAGCTCCGCCCCGGCCTGCCTCAGAAAAGCCTGGTTTATACTTCTGCGTAGGGATCGCGTCGTGATCACGCAATGGCCACGCCGTTGCTCGGACGCCGTCATGAGCCCGTGATACTTCTGCGGAGGGATTGCGTTGGGTTTACGTCTCAAAATGCAATTCATTGCCACACCGGTAGAGGGACCAGACCATTCTGGTCATTACATACGGATTACTAGCGAGTTAAAAAAAAGTTTTGAGTAGAAATGAAGGCAAAAGTTTTATACGTTTTTTTATCAACAGATATGACTATATGATACGATTGCTTTATATAATATACAGCTATGTAGTTTATTATGGATTACTTTCTAAATGTCTTGATCTAACGTGACATAACCGTTCTTTATCAAGAACGGCTTTTTAACTCGCTAGTAATCCGTATGTAATGACCATTCTGATCATTACACACACACACACACTCACTCACTCACTCACTCACTCACTCACTCACACATATATATATGTGTTGTCTGCACCGTCATATAATGACAATAAAGGCTTTGACTTGACTTGTCGCCAATCAGTCGAAGCATTTATCAAGGCTGTGTTTACACCGTGGCGGTGTTTACGAGTGGAAACCGGAAAAGCAATCTGTAGCCAATGTAGCTCGCGGACCAATCACAGCCAAAGCCAACGCGTTGGGACGGCGTCGCCTCGACGCGCGTCTAAGATTTGGGGAGGTGCACGTCGAGGACGCAAAGGGGCGCAAAGGGTCCGCCGTGGGTCTGCCGTCCCAACGCGTCGCGTCGACGCGGAAGTATAAACGAAGCATAACTAGGCCTTCAGACAGAGGTAGGGAGCTCCGCCCCGGCCTGCCTCAGACAGAGGGCCCCGCCGCCTCAGGTGAACAGGCCTGTCTGAGCTTAGACTAGAGGTTTGTGTGGGACACAATGTTCAGTCCCGCTCCCGCAAAGAGTTGTAACTTTTAGTTCCGCCCCCGCCTGCATCTGTGATATTATGTCCCGCCCCCGCCCGCAAGACAGCAGGCAGGATGGATGTTCACTTTCTGTAGCGTAAAGGAATCGTCTCTAGACATTGTCTCTACATGTGTGAGATGAGGTCACCCCCAAACGACAACATCCAACAAGTTTAGGCTGCTTAAAACGTTTTTATATCCAGAACCGGAATCTCCAGCACAAATGATGTACGCTAGGCCCTACGTTAACCATTTGTACATTTTACTTTACACTCCTCTTTAATGTGTGGGAGTGCAGTGTATCATCCCGCCCGCCCCCGCAAGGAGCTGTCAATGTCAAGAAGTCTGATGACGGACCAGCTGGAGTCGGGCGAGCGGGGCGTCCCTCTCTCTCTCTCTCTCTCTCTCTCTGTCTCTCTCTGTCTCTCTCTGTCTGTGTGTGTGTGTGTGTCGGTCGTATCAGACTGACCAGCCATGTTGCCTGGAGGTGGGGATCACTTCAGGGTTTAAATCGGCGAACAGGGGTCCCTTCCTGAAAGCCTCAACCCCGGGTGAATGAGTTTCTCTCTGGTAGAACGAAAACAGGCGAAACGGGAAACGAGGCGTAATTCTACCTTCGTGCTGTTTCTGGGTCCCCCCCCCCCCCCCCCCCCCCCCCCCTCCTAGAAGGTGGGCTGTAACGTGGGACCGGATCACAGAACGCACGCTGTCTCACAAATCAGAATCATGAATCATTCTGACGTCTCACGGCGGCCCTAGCTGAAGTCTGTGTGTACAGGGCGTTTTAATTTGCCTGTGCCGGCCCGTTTCCCCCCCCCCCCCCCCCCCAGAGGTTCTGCTGTGACAGTCGGTCCAACTGTGTCACAGCAGAACCTACGGGGGCTGGAGCCCACATCAGAACGCACATGACCCATGCACAGTTCTGCACGCGGGCAGCAGAGGGCGCCAGTGATGCGTGAATGGGTTTTCTACCTTCCACTGAGTAATGTACTGCTACCCAGAATAACGCACGCGCACACACACACACACACACACACCGGGGGAGAATCTGTGATACGGTGACAGTTATGGTTAGGGAAAATGTGATCCAAGATTTGTGTCATATTTCACATGTTTGAGGATGACGAATAAGAAACGCTTGTGTAATGGCTGAGTAACACCTGAGTGTGTGTCTCTGGCTCTCTCTCTCTCACGCCCCCCCCCCCCTCCCCCCCCTTCTCTTTGTTCTGGTCTGGTTCTGCTGGCGTCGACAGACTCAACCCAAGGTGGTGAAGAAGCAGCCCAAGAAGAAGATGGCGACCGCCAGTGCCGAGACGCCATGAGGGGGGCCGTGGCTCTCTGCGTACAGTACGGGCCGCACGGGGTCCTCTGATGACACACACTCACTCACACACACACACACACACACACAGACACACACACACACACACACACACTCGCACTCACACTCGCAGGATGTACAAAGAATGCATTTCGGTTTGACGTCGGAAACGGCGTTTTTAATTTCAGACGGGAGTCCCCCCGCCGTGGACACGGATTTACGCGTGTTGCCCAGAGATCCCACATCGACCTGTCAGGGGGGGGCGGCGCGGTTCAAAGGTCAAATAAAATGTCGACCTCGGGCCGTCGGGTTTTGGCCGCGGTTCACGTAACGACGCCCGTATCACGCTTCCCCGCTCCTCCCCCACGACGGCGTCAGCCCCCCCCCTCGCGTCGCCCCGGTCACTGTTGTCGTGTTTGGCTTGAAGCTCATTCTAATGGCGGCGAGTGGCGTTGATTCTGACCTGGGTTGTTTTGCTTGCCGTTCGCCCCCCCAGACACCTTCACGTGAAGCGCTGGCGTCCGTCGTGATGAACCAGCGGGTTGCGTCGCAGGCGTCTTTTCAGGCTTAACATCGATGTCGCCTGAAAGGGATTCTTCATTTGCCACAGAGACAGATAATGTAATGTTTGACACACCGCACCCACATCTACCCCCCTACTAAGCTATGTTTTTATTCTCGGTTAAGCTACGGGCCCCCCCCCCCCCCCCCCCCCCGGTCCTCACTGGAGAATCATCACCTCTGGGACTCTCCTCTCTCTCTCTCTACCCTCGATCCTGTGACTCTTTGAGGACTCGTGACCCGAGAGACGAGTCAACCGGAGGAACCCACTCAGGGCTCTCCTCTGTTGTCTGCTCCCGTGTCCTGCTCTGGTCAAAGATGGCGTAGGAATCATCTCTTGAACCGTGAGCGCGTTGGGACACCAGCAGCAGCAGCAGCAACAACACACCCTGACTCCCGTGAGCCACCGTTGTGCTTATAACCCACACACACACACACACACACACACACACACACCCCCTTCCATGTCTTCCCTGAGCTGTAGGCTCATCTGCCCTCCATTGTTAGCCTGGGGAGTCCCGACACAGAGCTGTACGTTCCCCGGTAGAACGTTTGGCTCTCTCACCACGCCCCTCACCATCACCACTCGGTTCGGCAACAGCCCCGTAACACTGCTACTACTTAACGTAACCCTACTCGCAATTACCAAAACGTTGACGTGCAACGCACTGCTAAACCTTTGTGTTGATGCTAGGCTAGGTCGTACGCTAAACCCATCCAGGTATACTATGAGGAAGACTATGTGTCGCTTTTTATTTAATTAATTTATTGGCGCCGTGGCCTCTCCTCTGAGTACTCTCGTCTCCTCTCCTCTCCTCCTTGGTTCTTCCTCTCTCTCTCTCTCTCTCTCGCCGTGCAGGATGCTGTCGCTGACTAGATTAACCACATTAGACGCTGTGTCACCCTCCTGGCTCATGTACCGTTCAGCGTTCTCCCGGTCCTGTCCTTTTTCTTTTAGAACTACAACGACAAAGCGTGCAAACCTCTGCCTCTGTCGCCGTGAGATATCAGTTGGTCATATCCTGGACGGCCGGCTTCTGTGTAGCCGGCTGACCGTTAGCCAGGCTCACTGACCGTTAGCGAGGCCGCGCCACTGACCGTTAGCGACCGTTAGCGAGGCCGCGCCACTGACCGTTAGTGACCATTAGCGAGGCTGCGCCACTGCCCGTCAGCCGGGCTCACTGACCGTTAGCGAGGCCGCGCCACTGACCGTTAGCGACCGTTAGCGAGGCCGCGCCACTGACCATTAGCGACCGTTAGCGAGGCCGCACCACTGACCGTTAGCGACCGTTAGCAAGGCCGCGCCACTGACCGTTAGCCAGGCTCGCGGCCCACGTCGGTGGATGGGGCAGAGGGGTGACGTTGTAACACGGGAAGGCTAAGTAACGTGACGCGTCCCCTTTGGTCAGACCTCCAGGACAAAACGGTGGGTCCCGTGAGACGAAGTCCCGACGACAGTTTCAAGGCCGCCTGCGCTGTGGGAAACGCTCCACTTGAGGCCTGGGAGTCATTTAAAGCATGATGCAAGTTTTTGTTGTGTTTGTTTTGTTTTCCTCTCGGAGTGATACCATTTTAAACCACAAGAGGGAGACGACCCCATATCATTTCAGTGTAAATGATTTTACAGTATGTAAATAGTAACCGACTGTATAAATGAGCTTGCTTGCCTTATTCTCTCCTTTCTTGCATCTTTTTTTTCTTTTCTTTTTTTAAAACCCCGCTCATCTCAAGTCTTTCACCTTTTTTTTTTTTTTTTCGTCGATCTGAAACTCGACAAAACGGTTTTGATGTACGACGGTTGACATCGACGGCGGCGACGACGGTGGCGTCGCGGGTGTGACGGAGCTGCGGCCCCGCTGTGATGTGTCTCTCATCTCCTACCCCACTCTCCTCCACCACGCTGTCACCGCCGGCGCCGCCGTTGTGTTTGTCGAGAGCAAAGGGAGGACTTTTGTTCGGCGGTTTTAATTTGCTGAAGTTCGCTCCAAGGCGGGAGGGATACGCGTGTCAGGGTGTTCACGCCGCGCCGACGCCAGTCGCGCGTTCGTTCGTTCGTGCGACTGGGGTCGTCCCCGTGATCGTTTTTGAAATATGTTTGGGTTTTTTTTCTCTTTTTTTTTTTTTTTTTCTTCTGATGAGTTTGTTTTGTTGTTTTTATTTAACTGCATCTGGAACAGTGTTGTGTACAGGGATGTTCACCGTGAGAGGGATGTTCGACTTATTAAAGTATATTGTTTTGTGCCAATTCTCATGCTAATAAAGTCTACTTGTGCGCTGGGATAACGGTAGCTAACACTGTCATTTACAGTTAACACAACTCTGCTAATAAAGGAAAGGAGAACAGTACTGCTGCCGCTGGCGATTTCTTCCATCTAAAGCGTTAGCGGTGATTCAGTCGTAAATGTAAATGTAAATGGTTGTTCGGAATGAGAATGCACTTTAGGCACTACAGCTGGCTAAGTCCTGTCAACACAATCACTGCACCTTTTTAAACCAAATCACGCCACTGAAATGTTTTCCTGCTGCGGCTGTAGTAAGCCGCTTCGAGTGTTTTATTTCAAGTACCTTCTACAGCGTCCATTTGATGACACAAGACACTCCATCGAAAACCCGCGTATGTGGAAGGGGGGGGGAAAGGATGCTTGTGAACACAATGTAGGCATCACAATTATAACTCGTCACAGAATGGCAGAAACTGTTTGTGCAGAAATGTATTTGAATAACCAAGTAAAATAGCATTGACCTTTTTCAATAACCTGGAAATTAAAGCGCGGAGCACCTCCTCACTTGAAGTAATTCAGATTGAGAGTGTTTATCATTTTTCAAAAACCATCATCACAACATCTATGTTGGCTGTTACTGCTCTGTTGAGTATATTCACAGCATTAAAAAAAAATCAAAGTCAAAGTAGCTTTATTGTCAATTCCTTCACACGGCAAGACATCCAAAGGAATCGAGAGGACGTTTCTCACCCTCCCACGTGAAACCGATAAAGTGCACAGGCACAACAAGACAAGAAATTCCTAACACTAATAGAAAACTGTTTTACAGTGGTTATATAGGCCATGCCACTTTGACCATTGTTGGGGGAACTTGCTTTGAGTCAAAGTGAAAGCACCACGAATGTAAGCCTACTTTACCAGAATAACGCAATTATCTTTCACAAGGGTGCAGTTCACCCTTTCAACACATAGGGGCGCTGTCGCTTTAGGAGAGAATGAGAGGGCGATCCGAGCGCTACCTGTCGCTTCGCATGAGCCTTCAGTGTGTCGCGTATGGGGCCAAGTTTTCCTGTTTCCTGGAGGCGTAAGTAAGGTCTGTATTATTCACTTTTATAACATGCACTGCTTGTATGAATCGTGTTGCATTTAGTTTAGTCTACCCGAACATCGCGAAGATTACGCCAGGCTTATATTTATTTTTTCAGATAAAAAAACGGGCCTAAATCCCGTCGATATACAAATGAATGTATTGACGTACGTAATTAACGTTGACACTCTAATCAACATGCACAGTGTTGTTCTTGTGATTCTCTTGCCCTGATATCTCCGCTCCAGACCTGTCCTTTCCTTGCAGAGCGCTCTCTGGCTCCGACGCACTCGCAGGCCTGCGCGCCGCTCCGCCGCACAGCCGGCACGCAGCGCGGGCGCTTGGCTGCGCTTCCTTTGCACTGCGCGCCACGGAGGGGAAACGCAACGCGTTACCTTGAACTGAGTTGTATGTTCTTTTGCGTCTCAAGTAACAAGTCAACTAAACGGCGTGTGTGTGTGCGTGTGTGTGTGTGTGTGTGTGTGAGAGAGAGAGAGAGAGAGCGAGAGAGAGAGAGAAAAGAAGAAAAAAGGCACATTCACAATATTGTGTTTTTCAAGGTTCAGGCAGGGGGTCTGGACCAGACGGAACAATGCAGAACCTCAGAACTCTGGCAGTGCAGATGTGTCCGCGTGTACGTTACCAGAGTGAATCGGTTCCCATGCGCGGAGGGTCAGTCTTATGTCAGTGCCTCCACAGTTGCCCGTGGCAACAGTTCTTCTCTTATTTCGTCGTCGACCGCACAAATCCACGACACGGGCCTACAATGATCAGCACGTATCGCTATGCGGTTGAGGATGGTTTGATGGTTTGAGGCCAGCCGGTCTTCAAAACGACTTCCATCCCGTGCTCTGCACGCCATGTGTGTATCTGGTGGCGGTCAGCCTGGCACGTCAACCTGTTTTTGTTGTTGTTTGGTCAACACACCTCAAGGTAAACAATGCTCTCTAGCCCTCCTCCTGCCTCTGCATGGCTTTTGGAAACTTGCTGGCGTTGTCTGGTCGGCCATACCTTCCCATTCCCTCTCCTCCTTTATCACTTTCCTCCTGCTCTCATCCTTTTTTTTTTCACACTGTCCTTTCAGCGCGGTGATGGGAAAGATTGCAGGTATCCATGGCAACGCGTGTGTGTGTGTGTGTGTGAGAGAGAGATAAAGAGAGGGAGCAATGGTGAGATACATGAAGCCTTGTGTCCAAGACACAATGTGGTAATGACTGGAGCTTACCTTGTGGCTAATTAACCATCGCCGTGGTAATTGGAGGGGTCAAGTGAGCAGGACGATTGGCTAACCCTCCTGACTCATGTAACCCCCCCCCACACACACACCCCCCATCTCTCGTTTCCTCCCCCCTCCTCCTCGTCTACATACTCCACCTTTGCTCCTCGGCTCTTGCTCCTGTTCCTCTCCTCCTTTCCCTCACCTTTGACCTTGTTTTCCTCTCTCATCCCCCCCCCTCACAGGCACTGCCACACACAAACGCACGCACGCACGCACGCACGCACGCACGCACGCACACGCACACACACACGGTGGGCTCTCTACTTTCTCTGTCTCATTTTAACCAAGTGTGTTGTTGCTATTCTGGAGAGGCACGATCTCTCACACACACACGCACACACACACACACACACACACACAGACATGCTCGCTGTACACGACTCCTCTGACTTCCTCTGTTTGGCTTGGCAGACTGACAGCTGGCTGTCACTCGGTGTGCAGCTCTGACCTTGGTCGGCTGCAGAGGTCCACAGTGGTGGGACTGCCCGCCTCACCCTACCTGGGAAACAATCCCACGCACAACGCCACACGCCATGGCCGCCGTGAGTAAACGGGGGAAAGCGTCGAGTTGAAAGACTTTTGTTTTTCTTTTTTCTTTTTTTTGCTGCATTATTTATTGATTTATTTATTCATTTATGTATTTAGCAGTCTGCTTACATAATGTGTTGCTTTTTTTATTTTTTTTATTTTTATTTTTTAAGAAAATGCAGTTTGAAGTTGATTTCGCGTATTGGCATGGAGTCTGTGTGCTTGTTTGAGATAACTGTTGAAGAGAACAGGGAAGGAGAAACCCAGCTGTCTAAACATCATCATCTAGAGGTACACACTCCTCACACACACACACACACACACACACACACACACACACACACACACACACACACACACACACACACACACACACACACACCTTTGGCTGTGTATCTAGTACACAGACACCTCCTTCTCCTGTCTCTCATACACAGACACCTCCTTCCCCTGCGTATCTAGTACACAGACACCTCCTGCTGTGTATCTAATACACAGACACCTCCTCCTGTGTATCTAGTACACAGACACCTCCTTCTGCTGTGTATCTAGTACACAGACACCTCCTTCTGTATATCTAGTACACAGACACCTCCTTCTGTGTCTCAAGTACACAGACACCTTCCCCTGTGTATCTAGTACACAGACACCTCCTTATCCTGTGTATCTAGTACACAGACACCTCCTCCTTTGTATCTAGTACACAGACACCTCCTGCTGTGTATCTCGTACACAGACACCTCCTTCTCCTGTGTATCACCTTCCCCTGTGTATCTAGTACACAGACACCTCCTTCTCCTGTGTATCTAGTACACAGACACCTCCTGCTGTGTATCTAGTACACAGACACCTTCCCCTGTGTATCTAAAAGGCGCATTTAGCAGACACTTTTCTCCAAAGCGTCAAACAATCAGTACATTTTTGGGGTTCGACATGTAGACAGATGGAGGAGGGGGATCAAGGGAATCGAACCGCCGACCCTACAGTTAGTGGACGACCCGCTCTACCCACTGAGCTACTGCCGCCCCATCTAGTACACAGTACACAGTAAACACACACACACACACACACACACACACACACACACACACACACACACACACACACACACACACACACACACACACACACACACCTTCCCCTGTGTATCCAGCACACAGACACCTCCTTCCCCTGTGTCTCTAGCACACAGACACCTCCTTCCCCTGTGTATCAGATCTCACTCGTTCCTCGAGCCCAGCGTGGAGAAAAAGGCCAGACAGCGCGCTGGCTCGATGAAGACAGACGGATAAAGGGAGACTGTGGAGTGGAGGCTGAAGAGGTGTAAGCGTGTCCTCCTGAGACCGTCCACATACTCAAGTTTGCGATGAATATTAGACCGGCCTTGGCCGGGCAGCAATTTGATTTCCATATATGGCAGCACAGCCTCGCGTTGTTAAAAAAAAAAACCTGCCAAACCGCCAGTCAGATTATAACCAGGTGACACTCTCGCTCTGCCGAATGCGATCGGAGTTAAAGCAAAGACACTGTCTTTTTAAAATATATATATATATTTTTACAGTGTTTTACAGTTCTTCAGCCCAACAGTTTTCATCGCTCCGCGGCGCCGCCATCTTGGCTGTCATTCGGCACGCCGCGGCGTCCCCTCGTTTGTCTGGTGAAGTGAAACCCGACTCCCCACTCTGCTCCGGTCTGGTCTGGTCCGGTCTGGTTCGATCCGGTCCGGTCTGGTCCGAGTGCCGAGTCGTCTTTAGAGAGACGAGCCCGATCTGCAGACGGAAACAGAACGCGGGCTGGGCGGGACCCAGACAGTCTCACAGGGCTTGTTAAGCGGGGCGGGGGCGGGCGGAGCAGCGTGTGTGTGTGTGGGGGGGGGGGGGGGGGGGGTTGAAGCAGAGGAAGAGGAGGATGAGAGGATGAGAGGGCATTATCAATATCTGGGGAGAAGGAGAGACCGGGGAAAGTCAGGAGGTGATGTGAGCCGACCCGAGACTCCGTGGTGTGGTTGAACCGCCGGTCGGGGGTGAGTGCTCCTGGGAGGGAGGCGTGGGGGGGAGTGAGGGTGTGGTGTACTGGGGGGGGGGGGGGAGGGCAG
>JAXIVH010000016.1:4364747-4365985 GCA_036785325.1 Urophycis tenuis | reverse complement strand
GTGTGCATGTGTGTGCGTGTGTGTGCGTGCGTGCGTGCGTGTGTGTGTGTGTGTGTGCATGTGTGCATGTGTGCATGTGTGCATGTGTGTATGTGAGCGTGTGCATATGTGTGTGTGTGTGTGTGCTTGCGCGTTCCGGTACCTGTGCGCACACACACACACAACAGTGCGCGCAAGAAGTATGTTCAAGCATTTCCTTTACAACACGTGAAACAGATCAGAACAATAACATGTCTTCTTTCATTTTGGCATGAATAATCCCCAAGAGCCGGTCCTCCGCGACCCCGTGGCTGGCTGGGGCCGCGGAGAACCGCGCCGGGCGGTTCTGAGACCCCGCTGGCAGAACACAGAGGCCCGCCGGGCTTTGGAGCGGCTCCGTTAGATCAGGGACGAAAAAAAACCCGACAAAGTGCACTTCATACAGAGCTCAGGAGGCTGGTGAACAGGAGCGAATAAAAACCACAGGTAAATAAAGCAGGGGGGGGGGGGGGGAGGATGGGGGAGGAGTGGGGAGGAGAGGAAGCTACAAGTATCGTTTATTTTGTGTGGGCCTCTTTACTCGGTGGCGGTGTCATTTCAGTCCTTGGGGTTAATGTTTTCCTGGAGAGGGCGAGACAGGCGGATGGAGAGACGGAGAGCACAGCGAGAGCAAACCTGCCACACAACTGTCAGGAGGCAGCCTGTCTCCTCTGGTGTGTGTTAGGTGTTTGTGCTGACAAACGCGCACGGTGCCCGTACGCATGGACACACACACACTGATACCTCGCTGCGCATGTACGCAACGAGTACACACACACACACACTCTCTCTGTTCCCCCCTCTGTCTCTCTCTCTCTCTCTCTGTCTCTCTCTCTCTCTCTCTCGCTTTCTTGCTCACTTGGTCTCCCTCTCGTTCCTTTTAACACCTTTAAACACATCCGAGCACGCGCACACACATCCGCACACACAGACACACACACACACAAACACACGCATCAACAAACACAGGCGAACACACACACACACACACATGTACAAACTTATAGAAGTGAGGGGACGAGCCATTGAGCGGTTGTATGGTCTGTTATGGTCTGTTATGGTGTTCTGGCACGGAGAAGGTAACGATTCCCCTACAAACTTCGTCAGGAGCATCGACATCTCTCGCCGCCATCCATCAGCCATCGGCGCTGCGTTGCCAGGGCGGCGGGCGGGAGGGGGAACACAGGGGCGGATTCCGTACCGAGACGCTGAGCCCGGCT
>JAXIVH010000016.1:4272247-4349747 GCA_036785325.1 Urophycis tenuis | reverse complement strand
TGACAGCTGCCGGGGAGCTGATCGGCGCAATACCCTGCTCTGCTACATTAATTAGGACAATTAAGAGATTTACAGGACAGATGGATGGAAATCCAGCTGGCTGTGGCGGCTGGCTCTTGAGGAATCATTCCGACGGTGGCGCCCGAAGGAGCGCGTACGTAACATGCGAGGGGACCCGGCTGACGAGGCTCCAGCGCCCTCTTGTGGTTAATTTGTGTAAAAGAAAAAAACGGGCCGCAATCCTGAGACGCGTTAGGCCGTTGCAGTGCGTTTGGCCCTTGTCGGCCACCGTATATCACCTTACTCTTTACTCAGTTTAAACCTTTACACATGAGGTGCAGCAGATTTTTTAAATCCGGTTATGAAAACTGTTTCCCTAAGTTTGAACAATTATTTCAAAGCCTGCAATTCAATAATTGCATTACAATAAACGTGTCTATACTATGAAGTACTAAATAAACGGAGTCCTTTGTAAAGTAAGGCCATGATAAAGCCATTTAAAGTAACCCGAGACCACACTAAGTTCTCTGTTAACCAACTCGACTCCTGCGTGCAGAGTTTTTTTCTTGGGTAAAGTGATCCATTGAGCCATAACGATGACAATGAAGAGCAGGGATCCTGACCACTGGAGTGGTAGAACATTTAGGATAATTTAAACAAACAATAATATCGTTCACCGTATTACAGACATTTTGGAGAGCGGAAAAAGGATGAAAAAAAGAAATCAACGTCTGCATTGAAAGAAATGTGCATTGGCCGGGAATCGAACCCGGGCCTCCCGAATTCAGCTAAACGGCCCTAAACATTGACTGTATATATGGACAAACCCTCCGTGACGTCACCCATAGACTTCTTAACAGCGGAGATGAAGCCTAAAATTGAGCTTCTGGGCGCCGCCATCTTGGACATTTCAGTCTGTGTTCTAAGCCCGCCTACCTCCGGCCAGACCAATCAAAGCCTCGAATCCGTGAAGGTCATGCCGTGATGACATATGACAGCTGCCAATCAAGTTGACCACGCCCTTAATTATTCATAAAATAAATCCTTCTCTGTGCATTAAAATAATGGATTCTAAAAAAATTCATCCCCCTCACAGTTGTCATGGACTCGAACACTACTGAAAGACACCAAAACCGTTTTTTGAACCAGGCTGTAAACATGTTTATTTTGGCTGTAAAGTTGGACATTTAAACATGGGTGTCTATGGGAGTTGACTCCTTTCTGCAGCCAGCCTCAAGCGGCCAGTCGAGGAACTGCAAGTTTTTGCACTTCCGCATGGGCTTCATTTTTCAGCATGGAATGTTGCCGCTTGGCCCTAAACCGTTTCCCATTCATTTCCAATGGTAGTGCTAAACCACTACGGATGTAATATTCTTTTGGCCGCTACGCATCTTTGGCGCTGTTGTGCCGTTTTCGATTTCGCCCTTAAAGACGAGCGCTCGTTTGATCCAAGGTAAGATGAGTCTTTTGGGACGAGTTTACATTTGTACAGCCCGTTGTTTTCATAGCAGTCGGTTTATGGTGATGTTATTGTTCGCTGCTAATTCATTTGACCGATGACAGGACAGGTCTGACCGGCTTTTCTCTCTCAGACAAGTCTGGTCCAAGTACGAGCAAACTAATGAACATCGAGGTATTTGTGGATAATGTGTGTAATTATCATGTTTTTACTTGATAATACCTCATTAGCGACAGACTGACACTTATTTAATCACACCAGTTGGCTAGGCTAGCACCCTCAGCTGGCAAGCCATACAACTATGGCTTGTAGTGAAATTACGCACTAAATAATGAATACACACTATGAGTTTGTATGTTTAGGAGTGCAGCTTTCATGACATTACATTAAGTAAACTTGTCAGTCCATTTCTGAGCAGAAACACTGATATATCGCCAACGTTGGCATCGCCAGCCTGCTGTATTGACGCTGCCTATATGTTTTGATGGCTTGTGGTAAAATAACACACTGAATAAGGTAAATACATGATCGTTTCATGTATAATACTTGTGTACAGCTTAATATTTATTCATTAAAAATGTTTAAAAGTCGTGTCCGTAGGTTTGTATACCAGCAGGTTTGTGCACGTTGCGTTGATCAGGGAACGTTCTGATAATTTTACCTCAGCCCCGTTTGACTGGACATATTATGTTGTCGAAATTCGATGGGACATATTATATAATCGATATTCAGCATATATCTGACCTCAGTTATGTACTGATAACTCGTACTAACAACTAGTTTGGTTGTCTATATTCTTGGGTTATTGTCTGATGGATACAGTGTACACAGCACTGATGGAAAGACTATGATACCATCTCTATATGGTCAGACTAAGCTATATATCTTGTTGTCTTTGATATGAAACGTTTATTCCGTTTTGCCCACTCCTTGCTCATACACATAGATCTACACACTTCTCCCCGTCCTCTCTTCTTGCTCTCACTCACACACACACACACACACACTTTAGTAGATAAGGATCAAATAGGTGCGAAAAAATATTGACCTTTTGAACTATGAAGTTCACAGAGGTCAGAGAAGCAGCAGCTAGGGATGCAAACAATTAATCGATTATCGATTAATTATCGATAAGAAATTACTCGATAAAATAAATTACTTGCAATTAATTGCGTTTTGAACCCGTAATTCCCCGCTAGTCTGTGTGAGGGTGCGCTTGACGCTAGACGTACTTGACGCACACGCGGGAACACAAGCGAAGCGACAACAACAAACAAACGAGAAGCTGTACACTGACAGGATGAAGAGGGCAAGACGGAGTGCAGTTTGGAGTCACTTTAAGTTCATTAATGACGACAAAGACGCCAAATGCACAATATGTGGAAGCATTTTAAGGTACAACAACTCCACAACTTCGCTGAATTACCACCTAAATATGTCACATTCAGCCATGCTACAAGCAGCGAGTGGTTCCTCTCAGCCTACAATCAATCAAGAGCTACGACAATCCAGTCCTGGTCTACTAATGTTATTGTGATATTGTCACATTTCCCAGTTTAAGGGGGATTATAAATGCTGCTAATCGTCCACATGTGACACTGTATTTACTTTTCTGATATTGATGATTCTGATATTTTCTATTCAGAATATGTTTGATATTCTATCAAAATCTTATTCCCTGCATTCAAGTGAGCCCAGAATAAATCTTTGATTAAGGAATATGATTTGCATTTTTTCTTTATATCATAAGGAAGATAGCATTTTATGTCATGTATACAGTAGGGAAATTCAGGTTGTCAGAAAAATTGCCGCTTATCAATTAATCGATCATCGATCGATAAGATGAAACAACTATCGATTAATGAATTACTCGATAATTTGCATCCCTAGCAGCAGCAGTTGTTTTATTAGGCCAATTCTTTTTGAGTTATGTTATCAAATGTGATGTGATAAATATCTGAAATACCAGCTTTTGTTTGTCTTTAAATTATCCTTTGAAAATAAACCTACAATTCTATTTCTCTTTCATGGTATAGGTCAAGATGCACAAGAACGTGATGTTCTTCCCAGGGAGAATCCGTGTTGCGTTCCGCAAGGGGCCACTCGGATTTCTCCTCCAAGCGCCGTCCGATGAAGCCAGGCGGATAAAGGACAACCCCGGACTGCAGGGCAAGTCTCCAGCCCTGAAGGAAGACAGTGTGTGGCAGAACGCCCTGGCTGTGCTGCGTCAGAGAGGAGGGGATGCCTCAGACGAGGAGGTGCTGGGAGACTACATCCTGCAGTTTGGCAAGTATAAGGGGAAGTCTTTCAGGTGGCTTCTGGAGAATGACGTAGGGTACACTCTGTATCTTGTCAAGAATCTCCAGAAGGAGGAAGCTTCGGGCATCTGCAGGGCCGGGGGGCATAGTAAGGACAGCCTACTGTCATTAGTAAACTATGCTTTGAGTTTTTCAGAGATCCAGTCTCTCCTCACCCATGAGGCCAGTGCAGTGGGTGCTGTGGCAGCCTCGTCAGAAGATGACCAGCTGGTTGGCTTTGGCCTCCGGGCCAAGAGCACCTGGAAGGAGATCTGGGATGCCAGAGCTGACGGCTACACAGGCTTCATCATGGGGAAGAGCTGCGTTCCAGGGACACGCATGTTCAAGCTGCAGCAGTACCTGCGGAAGAGGCAGCAGTCTGCCACGGCTTCCACACCTGCTGAGCATGCGCCAAGGGCCCCAGCTCAACCCCTGGGTAAATGGTCATATATTGAGTCACACTTATTCAATGGTGACAACATGCTTTTAATTTGTACTAAGGTGGACAAACTAATTATTGTCTGGTCCACAGTGATGGATGAGGATGAAGAGCTGCAGATGGCAATGCTGAGCATCTCACCCACAAAGCTACAAGTGCAGAGCTGTAAGCTTAACTGTTATTACACTGAACGAATGTCTGAACTAATGGCATAGTCTAGTTTGTATCTGATGTCTCCCCTGTTTATTTTTTTGTGTCTGTGTGTCACCAGTTGCTGTGCCAGTAGCAGCTGCCACAACAGGAGTGTCACCAGGAGCAAAGACAGGTTTGTACATTTAAAAAGGTTTCAGGGCTGGAATGTGGTTCTTTTACATGATGAATTATCCTCCAAAACTGAACCTTATCTTAAACTGTGATGTATTTATATTTTACATTTATAATATTATATATGATATTTTTTTGTGTTCTGGCCATCTTCAGGCCACGTTCCTCTAACAATATGGTAAGTATGCAAGTAAGTATATTGGTCATCCATGCATGCTGTCTTTAGAGAAATAATCAAAAAGCATTGCTGGGTACTAACACTTAGATGCTTGCTTGTTCTTCTAGTCATATTGCTCCTCCTGCTTGCACTAGTGAATTGGGGTTAGAATAGTATGCTCTTTTGGTGTATCTGTGGGAGCTAGACACTTTAAATGCATGAAGCTAAGTGGGAGTAGTAAAAGTATGGCTGTTTGAGTTCCTACGAACACCAACACTTGCCTTAAACACGATGGACTCTGAAATGACTGAGGACTTTGTCTGTTGTAGTTCCATCTGCCGCGCTGTCCACACCTCCTCCTGCTGGACTGCAGGTGTAGCCGGCGCCGTCCGTACTGCGCCGACTACTGCGTTGTGTTCCGGTGCACTGATGACAGGACGCTGACGGTTCTTTTTAGGCACTTTATTCTGTGTCTGTATCTCACAGAGAGCAAAAAGATCGTTCCTCTTTCAGTAAAAGCCTCTCTGTCAGGTAAAATGCAGACTGACTATCTAATAATACTTCAAAATCATAAAATAAAATACTTCAGAATAATCATGAAAAATAAATGTATACCATATGTGGCATGTGTATGTGTGCGTGTGTGTGTGTGTGTGAGTAATGTTCCCATACCTGGGATGTTCAGTGCCATAAAACATCATACAATACAAGAAATTCTTAAGTGAACATTTCCTAAACTTGGCATCGGGAGTACATACCTGTATCTCACAGAGAGCAAAAAGATTGTTCCTCTTTCAGTAAAAGCCTAACACAAGAAAAAGAACAACTGAACATGTGGAATACACCACAAGATAACATGTCAAAGCGCTAACCCACAGCAAAACAAAACGCGACACGAGGTTAGCTACGTTAGCGATCTTAAGCTCTCAAAACTACAATGTACTCAATACATCCTAACTAAATTTATGTGCACTCATTGTGAAATATATGTACAAGTTACCATGTGCACTAAAACTACAGTTAAGACACATACGTTTACATATATTATCAAATTGGCATTGCGCTACTATGAACACGTACCTCTCTGTCAGGTAAAATGCATGAAGCCTAGTTTATACTTCTGCGTAAAGTGACGGACGACGGATACGGAGAGCCCTCTCCGTCGATGGAGAGCCTGACGGAGAGCCTCTCCGTCGTCTCCGTCGGCCTGAAATATTTTTTAAGTATCCGTCACTCCGTCTACGTACAACGGAGACCGCAAGGGCTGCGATTGGTCCTCTAAACACGTCATTTACACATGAATGACTCACAATGAATCACATTCTATCGCTATCGACTTCTATCACAACGTAAACACTGGCCGCGCCATTTATGTATACGCTTTATACGCTATATATATACGCTTTACTATATGGACGCATAAAGCTCCAAAATGCAAGCCGACCTACTTGAACTTGTGAAACTTAAAAGAGACGGTGGCAAATTGCAAGTTTGTGTACGGTTTTTACTTGTAAAAGCATCTCATTTATAACGTATCCCCTTTTCTATTTAATAATTGATCCCCTCTGAACTAATTTTCCCTTTTGTACTTATTTGCTTGAATGTCATGGCCAGTCTTGCGTAGCGACCCATACTGGTCAAGCCGGAAATTGCATTACGTATCCGTCACCACGACGGAGAAGTATGAGGGCTCGAGGGGTGTCCGTAGTTACGCAGACGGATGACGGATTACGCAGTCGGAGAAGTATAAACTAGGCTTGAGAGGTGAACACGAAAATGCAGCATATGGCCACCACCAACCAATAAAGGGCGCACTTACACGAAAGAAAATAACTCTCCCAACACCGCTACCATGAAATAGCTGAATAACAGGATTTTGAAGAAATAAACTAAAAAAAGCCACAAAATAGAAAATGAAAAATTGCAAAAATAATTTACATTCTTTGACCTGTTACACAGGCATCACCTGCTGATGGTAAAAACATGGTAATCAGATATTGCACCAATTTCAGGTCAACTACAACAACAAAAACAACAACAACAGAAACTCATTTGTATGCTTTACTGTAGTTCCAGCCTCAGCACATGTGAAGAGGAAGACACCTGTTCCCCTTCCGCCCGAGCTGGCGTTCCTGGCAAAGGACACGGCACGTGCCCCAATAGGAGAGAGGCCTGAGGCAACTCCAGGTATGTGTCTAGTGTAATATAGCGCAAATGTTGAATTTCACATGCTTCATTCATAGCTGATTTCATGCGTGTTTACAGTAACATTTGTAATACATCATCATGCTTAAAACTTATAACAGAAACACTCTTTTTAGGATCCAGCACAAGCGCTGCTCGCTCTGCACGCAAAGCGCTGACTTTTCAGGCCAGTGGTGAACATGGTAAGCATTAGGGATGCAACGGTTTTCGGTATTTCATCGAACCGTTCGGTTCGCCCTGTTCGGTTCGATACACCCACGTGAACCGCGATATTTCGGTGCGCGTGACATTAAACTTTAATGTTTAATGCGTGGTTATTGTCCACACATTCTGTGTATTGGGCCATAGCCAGGACTGCTTAGGACCCGGGGGAGGTGTTTTCTATGTAGTTGTGCTCAATCGGCGCTCTGAATGCAGACGCTGGAGATGTGAGGGGAAACCTGAGAGAAACTACACAAAACTTTCCCGGTTGATTTATCATGGCGAGTGAAACGGAAAAAAGAAAATTTGAAGAGGCGCCACCTTCTTTTAAATCCGCTGTGTGGGAACATTTCGGCTTCAGTATGGATTATGATGAGCAAGGCAAAAAGACTGTCAGCAAGCAAAGCATGGTGTGCAAGCTTTGCTTTACTACAATCGCCTACAACTCAGGTAACACATCGAACATGTCGGCTCACTTACGTCGCCATCACACGGCTGTACCCCTGAGTGGAGCAGCACGGAGAGCTGGTTTGTCAGCGAAAACGCAACCATCCATTGCTGCAGCCTTCCAACAACAATTTTGTTATAATTCAGAAAAACACAAGGAAATAAAAAAAGCAATGGGCGTCTTCTAGGGGTGGCACGGTTTTTGAAAACTGCTCCGAACCGTGCGGATGGCATGTCACGGTTCGGAATGTGTGTTCGTCGTACGGTCCTACGGTTCAGGCTAAGGCTGGGCGATTAATTGAATTTCGATTACGATTTTGGCTTCCCTCGATCATTAAATCAAGATAATCGTAATAAAACGATCATTCTGCCACCCGCCGTGTTTTGTGTGGTAAATGGAGCGAACCCTTCTTTCTCCACCTGCGCACTCCGCTGCGCTCCGCCCCCGCCTGAAAACTTGCAAGATATGTCACGCGACCGTGTCTGCACCTCAAGCGAATACGACCAATCTATTTAACCACTTAAAAGTCCGCACACAGAGTAATACATGACCAAGCAATGAAGGAAAAAATGAAAAGCTCCTCCACTCCTGCCACCGCAACACAGTCCTCAATTAAGGAGACCCTATACAATGCCACCCCATATCCAGCCAGCTCCCGCAGGCATAAAGAGATAACAGATGCAATCGCATACACGATTGCCAAAGACATGTGCCCTATCAGCACCGTTAGCGACCCGGCGTTCAATAAACTGATAAACACATTGGACAAGCGGTATGTGTTACCACCACGTCACCATTTCAGTAGAATTGCGCTGCCTGCCCTTTATGACGAATGTCGCGGAAAAGTTTGTGCATTATTACATGATAACTATTCTTTAAATACTCTAGCCTAATTGTGGATGATTAAGCTATACATGCTGAAATATGTTTCTGGAGTGTTAAAGATTAAAAGAAAAAAATAACAACAAGAACCGTACCGAACCGAAAACCGTGACCCTAAACCGTGATACGAACCGAACCGTAGATTTTGTGAACCGTGCCACCCCTAGCGTCTTCATAGCGAAAGACATGCAGCCCTATTCAGTGGTTTCGGACACGGGATTCCGCTACATGATAAAGGCACTCGAACCTCGTTACAGTATCCCCCCCCGCACGCATTTCAGCAGCAAAGTCATTCCAGAACTTTGATGGTGTGTGGCTGACAATATTTGTTGTTTGAGTTGATTTAATATGTTCATGTTTACATTTTTACATTACTTTGCTGCACTTTTTGCACATTTAATATTGCCTATTTTTGACAGAGGGCAAGAATAAGTGTTCCTTTTTTATAATAAATTTTGTAATTTGACTTCACCTGTGCCTATTTTACATTTAATATCATCTCTGCAAGTGTGAGTAGTAGCGCCTTGTTGATTTGATATAGGAAGGGCAAATAACCTATTGCATGTTGGAACTAAGATAATACTGATATATCGAAACCGAACCGAAACCGTGGCCCAAAAACCGTGATACAAACCGAACCGTGGGCACACTGTATCGTTGCATCCCTAGTAAGCATGTACAGCATGTATACAATCTCACCCTCCTCCTGCCATGAAGATGTCTTAACTCTAATCATTTCATTTATTCAAAGTATTTCCACTCTAATTATGCAATTCATGATAACTAGTAACTACTGTTTTGTTTTATCGTCTTTCCTCATTTTCCTAGTGCCCTCAGGGCAGCCACCTGTGCCTGTTCCGCTGCCTGGGCCCAACCACGACACGAGTAGCTGGAGCTGCTCTCATCAGCAGAAGCTGTGGATGAGGACCGAGCTTCAGGATCTCAGGTTGTGGCCTGGGCACCCAGTGCGCAACCCAGGCAATGCAGTTTCTCTGTGGCGTCTTCCTCCGCAACCTGAGCTAATCGACACGGTGGCCCAGCTCCCATCCCCCAACTTCTTCCAGCTCCACCCATTTTTTTGTCTGGAAGCCCGAGAGTGACATCATGGTCAGGTTGAGGAACAATTACATCCTGCCATGTCTGCACGGCTGTCCTCGTCCACAGGTATGGGTTCCTTTGGATGCTTATTTTTCATTATTTATGTAAAGCACACTGAATTGCCTCTGCTAATCTGCGATATAACTATAAATGTTCCTTTGACTCGCCTTGCCAGGTGGTCTCTGCTGGTGTAGGCAGGCCTCGGGTGATTGTTGGCACCAGCGGACAATACTACATCATGTCCTCACGACTCTGCTGCAAGGCCTGCCGGAGGACCTGGTTTTCAGACAGTCCACGCTGGGTGGAGAAGCTGCCCAGGCGCTTCACTAACCTTCTGCCCGCAATCCTCACATACAAAAAGGCCATCTGTAAGTCTGTTATGGATGAGCTGAGGCGCACAAGCAAGTCGCCAACAGACATGGCAAACCAGGTGAATGAGCTCATGCACCTCAAGTATGAGCGAGCTCACCTGGCATACCTGCAGCCCATAGAGAATGTAAGGGATGCTGAGGCTGGCGTCCATGGGCAGAGGACCATTGGGCAGTTCCTGAGGAAGGACAGCACACCGCCACATGCCTTCGGAGCCTACAACGACACAGACGGCTGGTGTGGAGTCACCGTGTCAAGCTTTTACCTGACAGACTGACTGCTGGAGGAGCTCCATCGGCAAGAGCCAGCCATCTCCACTCTGCTACAAGGCACTTTTGGCCAGGTTCTCAGGTCTGACCACACCAGGAAGGTTGCGAGGAAGGTCACGTTGGCATCTGGGGTCATGTCCAGTTATGCCATCATGAACGAGAACTGGATGATTGTTCCCTGGGTGATGGTTCAGTCTGAGACTGAGAGGTCCTTGGAGCCCATGTACCAGGGAATGGCCAAGAGGTACACCGACGCTGGAGTGGAGAAGGCTGGCTACCACTGGATGGACAGGTGAGAACAGCCATTTTATCAGTTTTTGCAGCATCCTTGCTATGCCTTTACTGCCTGTGAGAAAGTGAACACCTCCCTTCTCACTGTTTGTCTCACAAACACATGGACTGATTGTTTTTACTGAATGTTATTGTATTGTACTCCAGCTGCAGTAGGGGGCAATATTTTGTTCATTCAGGACAGAGGACACATGGGATAGCCCAGGGGGGCATTGGGTGTAAACAGCTGTTTTTTGTATATATTTAGAAAAGGTGTAAAGTGTGTATATATATTGGGTAATATGTTGTTTGGTGAAATGTAAATACTGTGTTTTCTTACAAGGTTTACTTTCCATTTAGGAATATTTTGTTTGTAGCCTTGCAATGGGGTGTTCACCCCTTATTGGTATGGCCCAACTGGCCGTGATTGGTGTATGGCCTAACTGGCCTTGATTGGTCCAATTGGGACTGATTCCTGGCCTTATTTAATGGGTGCCTCATTCTGTGTGGGGGTTAACTGAGGGTAGCTGCTGGCTTGATGTGAGGCCGGTACCCGGTATGCTAGGCTATGCTAGGCTAAGCTAACCTATGCTATGCTACCTCGTGCTAAGCTAACTCATGCTAAGCTAAGTGGCTTAGAGGCTAAAACGGCTAGTTTTTGAAACCGTGGTTATTATTTTGGATTCTGGATTTATGTTTGTTTTGTTAGTTTGCAAGTTGTGGTGAAGACAAAGCCCCCACTACTTTTCAACGGCATTGCCATCCCTCGTGTTTGTCCACACGGTCCAGGCCAGTGAGTCCACATCCCAATACGTGGGGTGACCAAGTCGGTCCCTCACACTGCCGTTCAGACTGCCAGTACTATGCCTAATGAACCCTTTTTATTATTATTTGTTCTTTGTGCCCTTAGGGATTGCTGTGCTGCTTTTAAGATCCCGGACAGCATCCCTGGAGAGCATCTACACTGGGATGCCTGGAAGACGACCCCTGCCATCGTTGCTTGGGCCACCACCTCTGCACCGCTGGAGAACACCTGCGCCTCGCAGTCCTTTTACAATCCAGGCATCATTGTTAAGCTGGATTTGTTCCACTGCCTGAGGCATTTTGCACGGGAGTGCACCTCTGAACACCACCCCCTGTATGGCACTTTCTGCCAGCTCCTCTCCGCTGCCTTCACCGTGGTGGATCAGGAGGACTTAAAGAGGCTTCAGGACGCGTACGTGTTCTGTGGGATCCAGCCAGCCACTCCCACCAAGCAGCACATCAGAGAGCACTGCAGGACCAAGATCCCACAGCCCACAGAGCTCCTGGGCAGAGTGGAGAAAGTCCTGAGGCATTTTCATCTGGCCACGGACCCCAACAACGTCCCTCTCTACAAGTCCTCGATGCTCAAGAGGTGGCGCGTACAGAGGGTGCACATTCTTCGTGGCTGCCTCAGTGATCCCGAACTCTCCACAGGCATTATGTACAGGTACGGTGGAACTCTGCAGCTGAATCACGTACCTGGTGAACGCGCCAAGGTCCCCATCTGGATCCCTGTCAGAGGTACTTCACAGCAGGAGGGGTATCATTTCCACCAGGCCCAGTGGATCACCGGGACCCACGTCTCCACTGAGCTGTTCCAGGCCCAGGGCATGACTGGGGTGGCACGCTGGAACTATCAGCGGCTGGTGGACCTGAAGCAGCCAGGCGTCATCCTCCCTGCTGTGTTCGATCCGGCTTTGATGGTGGAACTGAACACTCTCCAGAAAAGTGACGGGGCAGGAGAAATACCCCGCACTTCACCTCTCTGACAGAGACACCGGAGAGAGGTTTGGCCTGGAGTACAGAGAGCCAGGCTGTCGTCCAGTTCCTCTGGACTGGGACAAGCACAGAACTCAAAAGAGAGACGAATCCGCTCCTCTTGTGCCTCCGTCCCCTGTGCTCACACCGGCTCCTCCATCCCCAGCTCCAGACGCAGCGTCCTCCTCCAGCTGGGCTCCGCTCTCTGGTGTGGCATCCCCTCGACCAGCACCCTCCGCTGGCCACCCTGGTGCCACCTTGCTGAAGCAGGAGATGCTGCCAGAGGATGACCAGGAGCCTCCAGCAGTGATGGGTAAGTTCACAACATGCTTTAAACATAGAATTTTTACATTACATCAAGTCAAAGTGAACTTTATTGTCAATCAGACCATGCAATCAGTGCAAGTAATTACAGAGGATCGAAATTGCATTTCGTGCAGTAATATTTTTAACACACAACATATAATAGTGCACACAGGTAAAAACAAATAAACACAACATTTATAAATGTATACACCCAACGTCTGTCTGTACATGTTGTGTTTATTTGTTTTTACCTGCGTGCACTATTATATGTTGTGTGTTTAAATATTACTGTATTACTATATTATGTAACAACGTACTGAGGAACTGTTATTGCTTTATTGTTTTTCAGATATCTCACTTGCCTTGCCCCTGCCGCTGAGATCCTCGCCGAGGAG
Source organism: Urophycis tenuis (assembly GCA_036785325.1). Classification (NCBI taxonomy): domain Eukaryota; kingdom Metazoa; phylum Chordata; class Actinopteri; order Gadiformes; family Phycidae; genus Urophycis; species Urophycis tenuis. Next base: position 4,336,846 of record JAXIVH010000016.1, on the reverse strand, counting down.
TGCACACACTTCCCCATTAAGACGGGTGGACGAGTGTTTGTGTTGGACCACACACGCTGGACACCACCCATGAAGGATGCCATTGACAGCTTGCTTCAGAAGCACCATGGTGAGAAGGACATCCTGAAGCTTGTGGACCAGGAATACGCAGACATGGTCCATCGGTCTGCCGCAGACCCCAACAGCCTGCTGCACCCCACAACCAGGTTGCACATATCCCGCTATGTGAAGCACCTGGCAAAGCTTCTGAACACCAGCTCTTCTTTAAATACCAGTGAGGAAAAGCTTCTCTCCACTCAGCAGCTCTGGCATTCCCTGACAGAGGGCAGTGACACGACTACTGTTCCTGCGGTCACCTTGGAGCCTGCCGTCGCAAATCCTCCTCCACCTGCTCTGCCCACACCTCTGACACCGGACTCTGTTGAGAAAATTGTGGAGGGCATCTTAGAAAAGCAGCAGCAGGAGCAACAACAGCATGAGCAGAAGAGAAGGCAGACCAAGACCTGTCTGGCCTGTGGACAGCCCAAGTCTCGTTATGAGACTGACGGATCTTCCGTCCACTTTTTCTATCAACAGGGGCTTGTGCGCTACTTCTACTGCTCAAAGAAGGTGCATCAGACTTATGCTGCTGAGGGTCTCGCTGACCCCAAAATGCCCTTTGAAGAATTTGTGGGAACAGAATTCTTCCAGAGGGAGCTGGATGCCACCAAGAAACGGGTGGCAGAAAAGATAGAGAAGAAGAGGAAAAGGCCAGACTCCCAACAAGCACGCCGCCTCTGCCGATTCTGCCACCTGGATCTAAAGCAGGGACCAAACAGCCCACACGTCCACACGGGCTTCCCTGGAGTGGCAGGCAAGTACATTTACTGCCCTTCCAAAGTGTACTCCATGTACAGAGACAAGGGCATGGCCAAGGAGATGGACTGGGTGGAGTTCAGCGGTCTCCTTTCTATGAGGCAGAGAGAAAAAGATGGGTGGAGGAAAGAAAGTAATTTATTATATGTATATGTATGTTTGTTATATGTATGTGACTGTCTTGTATATACGTATATGAATGTTTGTTCTATGATAATGTATATATGTATAAATATGTATATTTCTGTTTGCTATGTAATACTGTTAATGTCTTGTATGTACATGTATGTATGTGTGTTTGTTATGTTATAGTATATCTTAATCACATAGATGTAAAAGAAGACAATGGTAAACTGACTCTAATACTTGGACAGAATTCTATCATGTTTCCTCAATATGATATTATAGTACTTAATACCAGCACTATATAAATAAAATGTATACGGTCTGCTTTATAAACAAACTATATTATTATTATTATTATTATTATTACTATCATTCTAAAATATTCTATATCTTACCCTGGCCTGTTAAGCATTCCTCGTGCTGGCCAGCATCTGACTGCCTTTCTGGGTTTTTTTTTTCTTTTCTTTTTAAAGGCAAGTTTGTATTTGTTAGGTTTGTGCTTATTCTCTTCAAACAATAATATATAAATGCTGTTCTTAAATGTTCCATAATAATTATAAAACACTTATCTGTGATGTCATGTTCATTTAGTTATAAAATACTGTTCATTTAGTTATAGAATGTTGTTCCTAAATGCTTGTTTTAAATTGGTCAAGGTTTTTTTCCCCCCTTTTACAGGCGGGGTTTTTTTTTCTCCTTTTACAGGCAGGTTTGCCTTTTTAACATGTGTTTGCTTGTGTCACTTCATTTAGTTATAGAATGATGTTCTTAGATGTTCCATATAATTTGTAAAACATTTATCATCAGGTTTTATTTAGAGGTATATTCCATATTAGGTTGTAAATATTTGGTCAAGGTTTCTAACCTCTTTTACAGGCAGATTTGCCTTTTTAACTGGTGTTTTTTTTCCATGTTCACTTAGTCATAGAATGCTGTTCTTAGATGTTCCATATAATTTGTAAAACACTTTTCTTTAATTGGTCAAGTTTTTATTTATTTATTTATTGAGGCAGGTTTGCCTTTCTATTTCATTTTATTGAAATTATTGTTCATATGTTTCCTATCAGCAATTTATAACTTTCACATAAATAAACTTAAATTTATTTAAAACCAAACCCTCCACTCTGCTCCCACCTGGCCCACTCATCAACTGTCTGCAAGAACTAAAAACCTGGATGTCCTCTAACCTCCTCAAACTCAACAGCAATTATAAAACTGAGCTCTTGGTTGTGGCGCCCAAGCCACTGCTCAGGAAGGTTGGGGATGGCTGCTACATCACCCGTTGTCCGCAACCTGGGTGTCATCCTCGACCCCACCCTATCATTCCAGTCCCACATTAATAACATCACTAAATCTGCATTCTTCCACCTGAAAAACATCTCAAGACTCCGACCCTCACTCTCAGCCTCAGTAACCGAAACCCTCATTCACTGCTTCATCTCCACCCGCCTGGACTATTGCAATGCCATCCTCACAGGTCTCCCCTCAAAAACCCTGGAAAGACTGCAATACGTACAGAACTCAGCTGCCAGGGTCTTAACTGGCATTAAGCCCTGGCAGCACATCACCCCCACCCTCATGCAGCTCCACTGGTTACCAGTCAAATTCCGCATCAAATTCAAAATCCTCTTACTCACCTACAAGTCCCTCCACACCCTTGCCCCCGTTACCTCTCCGACCTCCTCCACCCCTACACCCCCCTGCGGTCCCTCAGGTCCTCTGTCAAGGACCAGCTGGCAATACCCCGCACCCGACTTAAGGCCTTTGGGGATAGGGCCTTTTGTGTGTCTGCCCCAACCATGTGGAACCAACTCCCCCCACACATCCGCTGTGCCCCTTCAGTTGATACATTTAAAAAGCACCTCAAGGCACACCTTTTCTCTGAGGCCTATGGCCTTTAACCCCCTCACAACCCCACCTGGCGCCCTGCGCACTTGCACCCTCACTCACTCTCACACACGCACTCACACACACACATACACCCACACACACACACACTCTTTGTAAAGCGACCTTGAGTGTCATGAAAGGCGCTATATAAAACTAATTTATTATCATTATTATTATTATTATTATTAAATTGTTTTTGAAATTGTACACACTGGTTTTCTTCTTACAATGATCTAGCCTTTACTTAACTTCATTATACCATCTATATTCTTTGATTGAATAATTGGCTCAGTACACTTTTAGTCCTAATGGAGGATATTAATGATAACGGAACAAAATTAAGGCTATCACTGGAAAATAAGTCTGCTTTTACAAAGTTACTGGCATTATAATGAAGTATTTCACTGTGCAACAGCATTTCTGTAATTTAAATAAATTCTATACACCATAAAAACATATTTTACACTTAAAATAAAAGAAAAACAATGATTTCCAATGCATCGCATGCATATTTTTCACATTTTATAACGTTCCTGTCGGGTTTCGAACCCGTGCCGACCGCTCAGAATAAAGCTTAAATCTTATTGGCCGGTTTTCCGTTACACCTAGAGTACTATAGAGAGAGAGTGGCGTCAACTCCGTTCACTGCAATGGTTCGTTTTTTTCACAGCAATGGCGGCGCACGGGGCCCCTCAGAAGTTCCCGGAAGTTAGCGCGAGCCAACTGTCACTCAATGTATTTCAACGGAGGAGATGGTAGGAGCAGCACTTGTCCGAGGTAAAACGTTTAAAGAATGACATTCTCATATCTGTAGGGCATCGGAATTAAATTGACGAGTAATTAATTATGTTGGCGTATTTTCTCCGTCTAGATTAGAGGATTTAGAGAATATTAACAGGTAAAAATGTAGGCTAGCACACTAGGTAACCATTACAACCCGTGCAACAGGCAGATAACTGTCAATTCAGCTCTCCAAATACGCTGTAACTAGATCCAACCCTGCCGATTTATACTAACAGCAAGGTTAATGTGTAGGGAGTGTGATTGCAGTTATAGGTAGGAATTAAATACAAATTGCAACTGTTTACCATTTTCATTACTTAAGGTCTGGATGATTTTGTGTGCATGTATTTTGGAATGAAAAATAAATCCCACTATTTATTTGCCTTTGTTTTTGGCGTCATATCATACGACATATCAACCCATCTCATACAATACATATGTAATACGTTTTTGGTGTGTATCAGTTACCTGCAAATGGTACTTTATGGTCGAGAAGTAGCGATGCCACTTCACAACTTCATTTGCATGCTGCAGGCCATGAGTGCCTAGTATAAAATGGTGTGACTCAAAACACATAATGAATGCAATTTTATTGACGCTTTCATAACAAATGTTCCTAACATGAGATATCATATTGTGTATTTGGGAACCGACAGAAGGAGCACTTTATGGTGGAGCATGTAGCAGGCCAGGGGTCCTTCCTGAGTGGAACGAGACTGTAAATACATTAAGGTAGGTCAGGCATAAGAAGTCATACTACATTGGTATTGTCATGCGATATTATTCAAGGGATCATACTAAACATATTAACTTTTGCTATTAGTGAGATTATTTGATACACCTGTGCAGAATCATGCAGTGCGGTACAACAGCTGTGCCATATATGTTCTGCTTTTATTAATTTGTTGAGGTCATAGTGAGTGGTGGTGCTGTGCTGGCTGCATTACCTTGACATTAGCTGCTCACATTTTACCTTCGAGTATTTCAATGAGAGGGCAAAATATCAGCAACACAGATGAATACAATGCATCCCAGCACAGCAGCATCCACAATGACTCCCGTAATAAACCGTAACCAGTGATCACCTTTTTTGTCATGATTGTCAGATTGTCAGTTGTCAGTTGTTTTAGGAGCTGTGATTCCCTGGTTGTTGGCTCCCTGCTCTGCAGAATGGCTGATGTGAGCTCTCTCTGTCTCTCCTCATCTGCCATGTCCTCTCTTCCTCCTGTGTCACTTTCCCTTCTCTCACTCTCCTCAGCTTTTCTTTCCTCAATCCAAGAAACTGGTGCAAGTAGAAGACATGACACTGGTCATTTATGAACAATAAAATGATATTGTCACTAAAACAAGAAATATGGTGTAGTTATCAAGAGTTCATATACATTATACCTGTGGCATCTTTAATGCAGTAGCTGTGATCGGCGGAAATGGACCCTGTCTTTGTAGGTGAAAGGGGGCATCGTGAAGTAGGGGCCCTCCTCCTTCTGACTACTGGCCGGTGCGCAAATATGGATGGTATCGCATCTTCTCTCAGCCTAGTCTTGCCCTTGCCGGTCTTAACAAACTGGTCAGCCTCAAAATGTGCCTGCAAGAAGACTTCAACTGAATTTTCACACTTAACTCATTTTTACCAAGGAGTACGAACATGTCTAGTATATTTATCTTTTTTCCATTTTCCTGTTCTATGTTTTAAAATAAAAAAGCTCAAATTCCTGTACGGCCCGGTATTCAAAAGTGCGCAAAAGTGCAAATTCATTGTTTGAATGTGATTACCTCACATAATTTTTTGTGGTTATGGTTTTTGTCTGTCACGACTAAATTGCTCCTTCCGACTTTAGCCACCCATGCTCTTCGTCTGTCCCTGTCTTTGGGGAAGCCATACACGTGGACGCCTTTCTCGGAGCGATTGGAGCATCCCCATGCAGCACAGTATACCATGTCGAAGACTGTATCAAGGACAACATAGTGGAAATGAGACAAACAGCTTGCTGTGCCGCTGATGTGTTTTATTTTCAAACAAATAGTTTGTAAGGAATTCACTGAAAATTAATTTATATATTATATACACAATATATATAAAAATTATATGTAAAATATATACAGATATATATGTATCTATATTTATATATATATATATATACACAAATTATATATATATATATTATACATATATATATATATATATATATATTATACATATATATATATATTATCTTATATATATTATATTATCAGAATTCTTATTGGAACACATAATGTTGCTGTGAGTCAGACCTATTATGTAGTACAGTACTCGATTGAAAAATCACTGTCGTCCGCCTCAGTCATGTCTTCAAGTAAAAATTTAAGAGAAATATTACGATTTTAATGCTATCAACGAATGTAGAGGTTTAGTAAACTTAGCTGAGTTCAAATAAATCAACATAAGCACAGAAATATTACAGAGCAAAGCAGTTGTTGACATTCTTTACCGATTGTTGTGGTTTTCCTTGTATTTTTCAATTGCCCGCCATGCACGTCCGGGAACTAATGGAGGGCTACGGGAACCACGTGATCGGCCAGGTTTTTGAACTTCCGTTGACGCCACTCTCTCTCTATAGTACTCTAGTTACACCTATACGCGGCTGGCCCCACGCTGGCAGGCGAGAATTCTACCACTGAACCACCAATGCTTTATCCTCAGCGGCAGAAGAGGTTAGTAAAGGTCAAAAGTTAATACCACCGTCTCGACACGTTACTCGTAATGGATATGAATAGCATTTTGATGTTTTATTTGGTTAGCCCCTGCGAGCATGGCAAAGGGAGGCCCAACATGGGGGGCAACCCATCAGTGAGGCAGGCAAGCTAACCGTCCTGGGGGAGGAGTAGAATCTCTATGGGGGCTGCATGTGTAACACCTTTTATACATTATAGTCTATAAATTTTATATTTATTTATATATTATATTTAAATGCATTTATGTTAGGTTATCCTGCAACCAAGCCAACATTTACTGCAGGGATACAAGGTGGCAAATAGGACTTAGTTTAGTTACTTTTGTACATACATTTAATTAAATTTAAATGTAGTGAAAAGGGTAGCTCTCACGTAATGGGGACATTACATGAGAAAATAAATCTTAATAAATAAAGAAAACCTTTCCTCCCCGTCGGGGAATTGAACCCCGGTCTCCCGCGTGACAGGCGGGGATACTGACCACTATACTAACGAGGAATTGTTGAAAAAGAAAATTGAAAGTTAGTTTTCAAAGTGTTCCTCAACGTCTTTTGACGTCTGAAGCGATCATCAAGTTGTCCAGACGAGCGTCACCTAGGTCGCAAGAATGAGGGCCAAGGAGGAGAAAGGGAAGTAGTTGCCAGGATAAATACACGGCTCAAAAAAATAAAGGCAACACTTAAACAACACATCCTAGATCTGGATGAATGAAATATTCCAGAATGCGTTGAAAACAAAATAACTCGAAAAATGATCAATGGAAATCAAAACCATTAACCCATGGAGGTCTGGATTCAGAATCCGACTCAAAATAAAAGTGGAAAAATCAGATCACAGGCTGTTCCAACTTCTGTGGAAATTCCTCAAGACAATTCAGAATGAGGCTCGGTAGTGCATGTGTGGCCTCCATGTGCCTGTATGCACTCCCTACAACGTCTGGGCATGCTCCTGATGAGACTATAGATGTTCTCCTGAGGGATCTCCTCCCAGACCTGGATCAGGGCATCAGTCAACTCCTGGACAGTCGGTGGTGCGACGTGGCGTTGGTGGATGGAAGAAGACATGATGTCCCAGATGTGCTCGATTGGATTCAGGTCTGGGGAATGGGCAGGCCAGTCCATAGCATCAATGTGTGCCATCATTGAATCCGCTCTTATCCGTGAAGAGCACAGGGTGCCAATGGCGAATCTGCCAATCCTGGTGTTCTCTGGCAAATGCCAATCGGGCTGCACGGTGTTGGGCTGTGAGCACAGGCCCCACTTGTGGATGTCCGGCCCTCATGCCACCCTTACGGAGTCTGTTTCTCACAGTTTGAGCAGAAACATGCACATTAGTGTCCTGCTGGAGGTTGTTTTGTAGGGCTCTGGCAGTGCTCCTCCTGTTCCTCCTTGCACACAGGACTAGATGGTCTTGCTGGGTTGTTGTCCTCCTCCATGTCTCCTGGTGTTCTGGCCTGTCTCCTGGTATCTCCTCCATGCTCTTGACACTGTGCTGGGAGACACAGCAAACCTTCTTGCCACAGCACACATTGATGTGCCATCCTGGATGAGCTGCACCACCCGAGCAACTACTGTGGGTTGCAGACACCGCCTCATGCTACCTCTAGTGGTGAGGGCACTGGCAAAATGCAAAAGTAACCACGAATCAGCCAGAAAGGATGAGGACAGGGAAATGGTCTGTGGCCACCACCTGTAGAACCATTCCTTTATAGGGGTTGTCTTGTAAATTGCCTCTCATTTCCATCTGTTGTCTGTTCCTTTTGTACAACAGCAGGTCAAATCCTTCAACATCTGCAGGACAATGCTGAGGATGTTCTATGAGTCTGTTGTTGCCAGTGCGATCTTCTTTGCTGTCACATGCTGGGGCAGTGGGATGAGGGTCGCGGACACCAATAGACTTAATAGACTCATCAAGAGGGCTGGTGATGTAGTGGGGGAGGAATTGGACACTCTGACAACCGTGGCAGATAGGAGGATGCTGTCCCGGCTACAGACTATCATGGACAATGCCTCTCACCCTCTCTTTTCCACCCTGGCTCAGCGGAGGAGTTCCTTCAGCAGAAGACTCCTCTCACCGAGATGCACCACAGAGCGACATAGGAAATTGTAAGTTGTAATTTCCCAGCTTGGGATCAATAAATTATTTCTATTTCTATTTTCTATTTCTAAATCATTCCTGCCTGTGGTTATCAAACTATACAATTTGTCACTTTCATCTGCATAACAGGTTATCCATCCATATTGCATAACTGTAATTTCATTTCACTGTAATTTCATTTCACTACATAATTGGTCATCTCTCTGCACAACTGGTCTTACATAAAATCCGACATGCTACATCCTTGTTTATGCTCTTAGTGTATGCCTGGATGTATGTACATTTATGTATATTTTCATTTCTTTATGTATATTTTTGTATATTGTATTACATAGGTTTATATTTTACATAGAATATATAAATATATAATATAAACCTAACACTCTACTATACGTAGATGTCTATCTCTTCTTTCTTTTTTTTCCCCTGGAATATTGTATTGTACCAAATGCAATTTCCCTCAGGGATCATTAAAGTATGTCTGTCTGTCTGATTATGTGTTCCCTTTATTTTTTTGAGCGGTGATAAAACATAGTTGCATTGGCCGGGAATCGAACCCGGGCCTCCCGCGTGGCAGGCGAGAATTCTACCACTGAACCACCAATGCTTAAACGTGGAGGTAGGGGGTTTATATTTCGACAGAGCGGAAACATGCACATTAGTGTGGCCTGCTGGAGGTTGTTTTGTAGGGCTCTGGCAGTGCTCCTCCTGTTCCTCCTACTTCTGCATTGACCCACTTTTTTGTAGTATAGTAATACGGGGTTGGAACGTTCTGGATGTAACCTAGGCAACGAGTAGCGGAAGTCATTAAAGGAACAGAGTTCATACCATGCAGTCACGTCTCTACGAGTCTCCTTGATATTTCGATATATATGTTGCAAGGCCAACTGAACATGGTGTCAGAAGTTAAGACAGTAAGCTGCAAAGTGGTAGTGTAGAGTCAACTGCTTGGTACACAAGTGTAGTTTGCATTGTTTGCGTGAGTATTCGCCGAAAGCAGCGATGGCTCAGTACCAAGTCATGCCTTCGGAGCCGTTTTTGTTCAAGGCAGAAGAGTGGACGAAATGGATAAAACGATTCGACAGATTTCGCATCGCGTCTGGATTGGACACTCAGGACGAGGAAAATAAGGTCAATGTATTGATTTACTGAATGGGGGAACAGGGGGAACAGGGGGAACATTGTAGTTTCTCTGCATTTAACTGCATTTAACCACAGACGAGGCGGGAGATTATGGTACAGTGAAAGATAAGCTGAACGCGCATTTCGTAACACGCAGGAACATTATATTTGAACGGGCTAAATTCAATCAGAGGCAACAAGAAATCGGCGAGTCAGCAGACAGCTTCCACACCGTGCTGCATTGCCTTGCTGAGTACTGCGGATACGGTGCTCTGCACGACGAAATGGTGAGAGATCGTCTAGTCGTGGGCCTGAGGGATAAACGCCTTTCAGAACAGTTGTAGATGGACCCTGAACTGACGTTGGAGAAGGCAATTAACAAGGCACGACAAAGCGAGCAGGTAAAGAAGCAACTTGAAATGCTAAAAACAAACTTTAAAGCAGAAGCCAGTAGCACTCCACTAGACAGTATGCAATTGCGGCAGCGCAGCGGCTCAAAGCAAAGCAAGCAGCAAGATAGGCAGACATTTCATAAAAAGACACTGGAAAGCTAAACACCATGTAACAGATGCGGGGACAAACAAGGGCATCATCCGCAGCAGTGTCCAGCTAGAGAAGCTGTGTGTAACCACTGCAGAAAGGAAGGACATTATGCTAGAGTCTGCCAAGCTAAAAAGAAACTGGGAGTTCATGTAGCTGCAGTGGCTGAGGAAGACAGCGATGAGGAATACAGCGATGAGGAAGTCTCGGGCTCTGTGGAGTCCACAGGTGCCTGCCCATGGATGATGGTTAAAGTGAACAATCAGAATCAGAATCAGAATCAGAATCAAGTTTATTGCCAAGTAGGTTTACACCTACAAGGAATTCGACTTGGTGCAATTGGTGCAAGGGAAAAAACAGTATTAAAAATATAAGTAAGTGAAAAAGTAAAATAACTATAATAAATATATATATATACAATGTACAATGAATATGAGTATGAATATGAATATGGAATACAGAGCAGTGGTGCATGCAGAGGAAAATGGAAAAATGGTGGACCCGAATGAGTGCACACTGTACACACTGTGCGTTAATGTAACGCAGACGATCTGAAGATGCCACGTTAATGTAGCATGTAGGTCTGTGTGGGGGGAGGGAGAGAGTCAGTGTCAGGGGGGGCTCCGGGCCTTGTTGACAAGGCTAGTGGCAGACGGGAAAAAAATGTTCTTATGCCGTGAGGTTTTGGTCCTGATGGACCGCAGCCTCCTGCCAGAGGGGAGTGATGCAAAGAGATGGTGACCGGGGTGGGAGGGGTCAGCCATAATCTTACCTGCACGCCTCAGGGTCCTGGAGGTGTACAGGTCCTGAAGCGATGGCAGATTGCAGCCAATCACCTTCTCTGCAGACCGAATGATGCGCTGCAGTCTGCCCTTGTCCTTGGCAGTGGCAGCAGCGAACCAGATGGTGATGGAGGAGGTGAGGATGGACTCAATGATGGAGGAGTAGAAGTGCACCATCATTGTCCTGGGCAGGTTGAATTTCTTCAGCTGCCTAAGGAAGTACATCCTCTGCTGGGCTTTCTTGATGAGGGAGCTGATGTTCAGCTCCCACTTGAGATCCTGGGAGATGACAGTTCCCAGGAAGCGGAAAGACTCCACAGTGTCAATTGTGTAGTCACAGAGGGTAATGGGGGCAGGTGAGGCTGAGTACTTCCTGAAGTCCACAACCATCTCCACTGTCTTTAGAGCGTTGAGCTCTAGGTTATTCCGGCTGCACCATGTCACCAGATGGTCTACCTCCCACAACAACAACAACAATCACAAATCAGTGTTTAAGATAGACACTGGTGCAGATGTCACTGCTATCCCAGCAAAGTTGTACATCCGGGGCCAGTTCAGCAAACTGTCCAGAGCCACGAAGACTCTTTATGGACCAGGAGGGACAGCATTAAAGGTGAATGGAAAATTTACAGCTACTCTCAGTAAGGGCAACAAAAGCACAAGCGGAAGTTTATGTTGTTGATGGGCTACGTACGCCACTCCTGGGTGGACTAGCCGCCATGACACTTCAACTGGTTGCTCGCTTGAATAACATTAGCCTGGATGCTAAAGAGACTGGGGGAGGCTGGGGACATAGAGTCCGAGTGGACCTTGTTCTGTACCTCCATTGTTGAAGCGGCCGACCGGAGCTGTGGCCGTAAGGTCGTCGGTGCCTGTCGCGGCGGCAACCCCCGAACCCGCTGGTGGACCCCAGCGGTAAGGGATGCCGTCAAGCTGAAGAAGGAGTCCTACCGGACCTTTTTGGCCTGTGGGACTCCTGAGGCAGCTGATGGGTGCCGGCGGGCCAAGCGGAGCGCGGCTTCGGCGGTTACGGAGGCAAAAACTCGGGCGTGGGAGGAGTTCGGTGAGGCCATGGAGAACGACTTCCAAACGGCTTCGAGGAGGTTCTGGACCACCATCCGGCGTCTCAGGAGGGGGAAGCAGTGCTCTGTCAACACCGTGTACGGGGGGGACGGGGCGCTGCTGACCTCGACTCGGGACGTCGTGAATCGGTGGGGGGAATACTTCGAAGACCTCCTCAATCCCACCAACACACCTTCCACTGAGGAAGCATGGTCTGGGGACTCGGGGGGGGGACTCTTCTATCTCCAGGGCTGAGATCGCCGAGGTGGTTAAAAAGCTCCTCGGTGGCAAGGCCCCGGGGGTCGACAAGGTGACCATGTGTGGGTCAAGGACATCCTTGACAGAGGCACAGTGGTGTCAAATGCAGGCACTCCAAGGTCCTATATTGTAGAGACGCCTAGGGACACTCTGCGAAGAAACAGATACCATCTCTCGCCTACCCCTATTGCACCAGCAACACACACCAACTTACCTGAGGATGGTGCATCCACTGCCGTGAACACACCTGTCACACATGCAAATCCCTGTGACTCGGGGCAGCACACAGCAGTAAAAGAAAGGCATGTCCCTTCCAGAGTGAGAGCACCTCCAGTGTACCTAAAAGACTATGACTGTTTGTAAAAAAAAAAAAAAAAAGAAGAAAAAAAAGAGTGATGTGAAAATGTTGTTTAAGTAATGTTGTTGTTTAGGTAAATGTTGTTGATGCTTGTTAGAGTATATATTTGTTGAAAGTGAAATTGCAATTGTTTACATGGACTTGTTTTCATAGTTCCAGTAAGACTATTTCATAAAGGTTAAAAGGTTATGAGACTAACGTAAAACAGTCTTAGTTTAAAAACCTGTTTGCTTGAAAAGGTGAAGTGTTTAGTTTAACTCTCAAGAGGAGTGAAAGAAATAATTAATGTTTCTTAACATGAGAGTTATTGTTTAGGTATGCATCTTCTTAGACAGCATCCTTAAGTCAGAAAGGGGGATGTAGTATTAGAGGTAATACGGGGTTGGAACGGTCTGGATGTAACCTAGGCAACGAGTAGCGGAAGTCATTAAAGGAACGGAGTTCATACCATGCAGTCACATCTCTACGAGTCTCCTTGATATTTTGATATATGTGTTACAAGGCCAACTGAACACTTTTGACCCCATTTGACATGACCAAAGCTTTGGCACTTAAAACACCTTAATGGAGGTGGAATGTATTCTGGAACAATGTAGGACATTTGAACTCTAGTTGGAAAGTCTTTCTGGAAATATAATAAAATGGACATGCTTTCAATTTTCTTCTTCCCTTTCATCAGACGTTTAGCATCAACCATTGCATATTTCGCCAGATTCTCCTTGATCTCTTCCATGGAAACTGATGTTGGTATCCGTGTTATGACCCCTCTTGTCTAGCTGCTGGGATGTGTGAAGTTATCTTAAGTTTGTTAAAAAAAAATTCTTCAAAATCTTATTTCGTTGTTCCTCTGAGTTTGCAAAGATCAAAAGCCTACCATTCCCCATGAATCTAGCGTAATTTATCTTCCCTATTTCCTTCTCCATTGCCTTTGTAATATGTATTGGGTGTAAATCTGGCCCTCCTTCTTGTTCAAACACTACAACTCCCTTCCACACTTCTTCAATCGTTTCCTGGGATCTATTTCTAGGATTATATTCTCCATTTGGCCTGGAAAGGTTGATATACAAGAAGTGTGATTGACTTGGGCCGTGTTCCGATATCCATACTTACCGTACTTACTATACTTCGTTTGAGTACGTACAAGTACAAAAAGAAGTGAGCACAAAAAAGAAGTGTACTGAAAGGACCCGGATGTTGCCCTCAAAACGGTTAGTATGCATAGTATGCAACAGTGTACACTATCCATACTCAACGGCAGCTATCTTAGCTACATAGCAGAAGAAGCGGAGCCAGGCTGAGCCACGCTCAGTTCTAAAATGGCTAGACGCCAGTGGGCGTAATGGATTCACGTGTGTTTGGTGGGTCACACAGCTGCGCAGCTGATAGTAATTTCCGGGAAGTGCACCATTTGGAATAACACTAACATCTGAAAATCTGCACACTTTACAGAGTACATAGTGTACTACATTTAAGTGTACTCATGAAGTATGGATATCGAAACACAGCCTTGGAGTTCGGTGTAATGATTATGTGTTCCCTTTATTTTTTTGAGCAGTGTATTTGGTTAGCCCTGCCAACATGGGGGACAACCCATCACTTTGTCCTTCCACTCAGCATGCCATGAATATGCTCGGATACAGCACCCTGTGAACAGCCAGCTTCTTTAGCATGGCCTTCTGTGGCTCACCTGCTTGTGGCAGGTGTCTTCTGGACAACTGACCGGACGCAGTCTTCCCCATGATTGTGCAGCCTACTGAATTAGGCTGAGATCATTTCAAGGCTCAGGAAACCTTTGCAGGTGTTTTGAGTTCATTAGCTGATTACAGGATGTAACCATAAGTTATATTATATATTAACATTTAACTTTTTCACAATAGTCTAATTTTCATTTGCTCTAAGTCATCATCATCAAAATTAAAAGAAATAAACACTTGAAATATATCACTCTGTGTGTAATGAATCTATATAATGTATGAGTTTAACTTTTGGAACTCACTTTTAAATTCACTTTATCAAGATGCACCTGTATATTTACATCTATATAAAGGATTTATATAGTTCCTCGGTAAATGTTCTAAAACACATTGATCATCTCACAGTGACAAAATGAGAAGGCTCATAAGAAAAACACTTCTCCCCGTCGGGGAATTGAACCCCGGTCTCCCGCGTGACAGGCGGGGATACTGACCACTATACTAACGAGGAGTGACATGCCATGACGTAGTGCTCAGTACATTTTAATCCTAATGGAGGATATTAACGATAACTGAACAAAATGAAGGCTATCACTGGAAAATAAGTCAGCTTTTACAAAGTTACTGGCATTATAATTAAGTATTTCACTGTGCAACAGCATTTCTGTAATTTAAAAAAATTCTATACACCATAAAAACATATTTTACACTTAAAATAAAAGAAAAACAATGATTTCCAATGCATCGCATGCATATTTTTCACATTTTATAACGTTCCTGTCGGGTTTCGAACCCGTGCCGACCGCTCAGAATAAAGCTTCAATCTTATTGGCCGGTTTTCCGTTACACCTATACGCGGCTGGCCCCCCGCTGGCAGGCGAGAATTCTACCACTGAACCACCAATGCTTTATCCTCAGCGGCAGAAGAGGTTAGTAAAGGTCAAAAGTTAATACCACCGTCTCACCACTCGTAATGGATATGAATAGCATTTTGATGTTTTATTTGGTTAGCCCCTGCGAGCATGGCAAAGGGAGGCCCAACATGGGGGGCAACCCATCAGTGAGGCAGGCAAGCTAACCGTCCTGGGGGAGGAGTAGAATCTCTATGGGGGCTGCATGTGTAACACCTTTTATACATTATAGTCTATAAATTTTATATTTATTTATATATTATATTTAAATGCATTTATGTTAGGTTATCCTGCAACCAAGCCAACATTTACTGCAGGGATACAAGGTGGCAAATAGGACTTAGTTTAGTTACTTTTACTTTAGTATACATTTAATTAAATTTAAATGTAGTGAAAAGGGTAGCTCTCACGTAATGGGGACATTACATGAGAAAATAAATCTTAATAAATAAAGAAAACCTTTCCTCCCCGTCGGGGAATTGAACCCCGGTCTCCCGCGTGACAGGCGGGGATACTGACCACTATACTAACGAGGAATTGTTGAAAAAGAAAATTGAAAGTTAGTTTTCAAAGTGTTCCTCAACGTCTTTTGACGTCTGAAGCGATCATCAAGTTGTCCAGACGAGCGTCACCTAGGTCGCAAGAATGAGGGCCAAGGAGGAGAAAGGGAAGTAGTTGCCAGGATAAATACACGGCTCAAAAAAATAAAGGCAACACTTAAACAACACATCCTAGATCTGGATGAATGAAATATTCCAGAATGCGTTGAAAACAAAATAACTCGAAAAATGATCAATGGAAATCAAAACCATTAACCCATGGAGGTCTGGATTCAGAATCCGACTCAAAATAAAAGTGGAAAAATCAGATCACAGGCTGTTCCAACTTCTGTGGAAATTCCTCAAGACAATTCAGAATGAGGCTCGGTAGTGCATGTGTGGCCTCCATGTGCCTGTATGCACTCCCTACAACGTCTGGGCATGCTCCTGATGAGACTATAGATGTTCTCCTGAGGGATCTCCTCCCAGACCTGGATCAGGGCATCAGTCAACTCCTGGACAGTCGGTGGTGCGACGTGGCGTTGGTGGATGGAAGAAGACATGATGTCCCAGATGTGCTCGATTGGATTCAGGTCTGGGGAATGGGCAGGCCAGTCCATAGCATCAATGTGTGCCATCATTGAATCCGCTCTTATCCGTGAAGAGCACAGGGTGCCAATGGCGAATCTGCCAATCCTGGTGTTCTCTGGCAAATGCCAATCGGGCTGCACGGTGTTGGGCTGTGAGCACAGGCCCCACTTGTGGATGTCCGGCCCTCATGCCACCCTTACGGAGTCTGTTTCTCACAGTTTGAGCAGAAACATGCACATTAGTGTCCTGCTGGAGGTTGTTTTGTAGGGCTCTGGCAGTGCTCCTCCTGTTCCTCCTTGCACAAAGGACTAGATGGTCTTGCTGGGTTGTTGTCCTCCTCCATGTCTCCTGGTGTTCTGGCCTGTCTCCTGGTATCTCCTCCATGCTCTTGACACTGTGCTGGGAGACACAGCAAACCTTCTTGCCACAGCACACATTGATGTGCCATCCTGGATGAGCTGCACCACCCGAGCAACTACTGTGGGTTGCAGGCACCGCCTCATGCTACCTCTAGTGGTGAGGGCACTGGCAAAATGCAAAAGTAACCACGAATCAGCCAGAAAGGATGAGGACAGGGAAATGGTCTGTGGCCACCACCTGTAGAACCATTCCTTTATAGGGGTTGTCTTGTAAATTGCCTCTCATTTCCATCTGTTGTCTGTTCCTTTTGTACAACAGCAGGTCAAATCCTTCAACATCTGCAGGACAATGCTGAGGATGTTCTATGAGTCTGTTGTTGCCAGTGCGATCTTCTTTGCTGTCACATGCTGGGGCAGTGGGATGAGGGTCGCGGACACCAATAGACTTAATAGACTCATCAAGAGGGCTGGTGATGTAGTGGGGGAGGAATTGGACACTCTGACAACCGTGGCAGATAGGAGGATGCTGTCCCGGCTACAGACTATCATGGACAATGCCTCTCACCCTCTCTTTTCCACCCTGGCTCAGCGGAGGAGTTCCTTCAGCAGAAGACTCCTCTCACCGAGATGCACCACAGAGCGACATAGGAAATTGTAAGTTGTAATTTCCCAGCTTGGGATCAATAAATTATTTCTATTTCTATTTTCTATTTCTAAATCATTCCTGCCTGTGGTTATCAAACTATACAATTTGTCACTTTCATCTGCATAACAGGTTATCCATCCATATTGCATAACTGTAATTTCATTTCACTGTAATTTCATTTCACTACATAATTGGTCATCTCTCTGCACAACTGGTCTTACATAAAATCCGACATGCTACATCCTTGTTTATGCTCTTAGTTTATGCCTGGATGTATGTACATTTATGTATATTTTCATTTCTTTATGTATATTTTTGTATATTGTATTACATAGGTTTATAATATATATTTATATATTCTAACACTCTACTATACGTAGATGTCTATCTCTTCTTTCTTTTTTTTCCCCTGGAATATTGTATTGTAACAAATGCAATTTCCCTCAGGGATCATTAAAGTATGTCTGTCTGTCTGATTATGTGTTCCCTTTATTTTTTTGAGCGGTGATAAAACATAGTTGCATTGGCCGGGAATCGAACCCGGGCCTCCCGCGTGGCAGGCGAGAATTCTACCACTGAACCACCAATGCTTAAACATGGAGGTTGGGGGTTTATATTTCGACAGAGGGGAAACATGCACATCAGTGTGGCCTGCTGGAGGTTGTTTTGTAGGGCTCTGGCAGTGCTCCTCCTGTTCCTCCTACTTCTGCATTGACCCACTTTTTTTGTAATACGGGGTTGGAACGTTCTGGATGTAACCTAGGCAACGAGTAGCAGAAGTCATTAAAGGAACAGAGTTCATACCATGCAGTCACGTCTCTACGAGTCTCCTTGATATTTCGATATATATGTTGCAAGGCCAACTGAACATGGTGTCAGAAGTTAAGACAGTAAGCTGCAAAGTGGTAGTGTAGAGTCAACTGCTTGGTACACAAGTGTAGTTTGCATTGTTTGCGTGAGTATTCGCCGAAAGCAGCGATGGCTCAGTACCAAGTCATGCCTCCGGAGCCGTTTTTGTTCAAGGCAGAAGAGTGGACGAAATGGATAAAACGATTCGACAGATTTCGCATCGCGTCTGGATTGGACACTCAGGACGAGGAAAATAAGGTCAATGCATTGATTTACTGAATGGGGGAACAGGGGGAACATTGTAGTTTCTCTGCATTTAACTGCATTTAACCGCAGACGAGGCGGGAGATTATGGTACAGTGAAAGATAAGCTGAACGCGCATTTCGTAACACGCAGGAACATTATATTTGAACGGGCTAAATTCAATCAGAGGCAACAAGAAATCGGCGAGTCAGCAGACAGCTTCCACACCGTGCTGCATTGCCTTGCTGAGTACTGCGGATACGGTGCTCTGCACGACGAAATGGTGAGAGATCGTCTAGTCGTGGGCCTGAGGGATAAACGCCTTTCAGAACAGTTGTAGATGGACCCTGAACTGACGTTGGAGAAGGCAATTAACAAGGCACGACAAAGCGAGCAGGTAAAGAAGCAACTTGAAATGCTAAAAACAAACTTTAAAGCAGAAGCCAGTAGCACTCCACTAGACAGTATGCAATTGCGGCAGCGCAGCGGCTCAAAGCAAAGCAAGCAGCAAGATAGGCAGACATTTCATAAAAAGACACTGGAAAGCTAAACACCATGTAACAGATGCGGGGACAAACAAGGGCATCATCCGCAGCAGTGTCCAGCTAGAGAAGCTGTGTGTAACCATTGCAGAAAGAAAGGACATTATGCTAGAGTCTGCCAAGCTAAAAAGAAACTGGGAGTTCATGTAGCTGCAGTGGCTGAGGAAGACAGCGATGAGGAATACAGCGATGAGGAAGTCTCGGGCTCTGTGGAGTCCACAGGTGCCTGCCCATGGATGACAGAGGTTAAAGTGAACAATCACAAATCAGTGTTTAAGATAGACACTGGTGCAGATGTCACTGCTATCCCAGCAAAGTTGTACATCCGGGGCCAGTTCAGCAAACTGTCCAGAGCCACGAAGACTCTTTATGGACCAGGAGGGACAGCATTAAAGGTGAATGGAAAATTTACAGCTACTCTCAGTAAGGACAACAAAAGCACAAGCGGAAGTTTATGTTGTTGATGGGCTACGTACGCCACTCCTGGGTGGACTAGCCGCCATGACACTTCAACTGGTTGCTCGCTTGAATAACATTAGCCTGGATGCTAAAGAGACTGGGGGAGGTGGGGGACATAGAGTCCGAGTGGACCTTGTTCTGCCGTCAAGCTGAAGAAGGAGTCCTACCGGACCTTTTTGGCCTGTGGGACTCCTGAGGCAGCTGATGGGTGCCGGCGGGCCAAGCGGAGCGCGGCTTCGGCGGTTACGGAGGCAAAAACTCGGGCGTGGGAGGAGTTCGGTGAGGCCATGGAGAACGACTTCCAAACGGCTTCGAGGAGGTTCTGGACCACCATCCGGCGTCTCAGGAGGGGGAAGCAGTGCTCTGTCAACACCGTGTACGGGGGGGACGGGGCGCTGCTGACCTCGACTCGGGACGTCGTGAATCGGTGGGGGGAATACTTCGAAGACCTCCTCAATCCCACCAACACACCTTCCACTGAGGAAGCATGGTCTGGGGACTCGGGGGGGGGACTCTTCTATCTCCAGGGCTGAGATCGCCGAGGTGGTTAAAAAGCTCCTCGGTGGCAAGGCCCCGGGGGTCGACAAGGTGACCATGTGTGGGTCAAGGACATCCTTGACAGAGGCACAGTGGTGTCAAATGCAGGCACTCCAAGGTCCTATATTGTAGAGACGCCTAGGGACACTCTGCGAAGAAACAGATACCATCTCTCGCCTACCCCTATTGCACCAGCAACACACACCAACTTACCTGAGGATGGTGCATCCACTGCCGTGAACACACCTGTCACACATGCAAATCCCTGTGACTCGGGGCAGCACACAGCAGTAAAAGAAAGGCATGTCCCTTCCAGAGTGAGAGCACCTCCAGTGTACCTAAAAGACTATGACTGTTTGTAAAAAAAAAAAAAAAAAGAAGAAAAAAAAGAGTGATGTGAAAATGTTGTTTAAGTAATGTTGTTGTTTAGGTAAATGTTGTTGATGCTTGTTAGAGTATATATTTGTTGAAAGTGAAATTGCAATTGTTTACATGGACTTGTTTTCATAGTTCCAGTAAGACTATTTCATAAAGGTTAAAAGGTTATGAGACTAACGTAAAACAGTCTTAGTTTAAAAACCTGTTTGCTTGAAAAGGTGAAGTGTTTAGTTTAACTCTCAAGAGGAGTGAAAGAAATAATTAATGTTTCTTAACATGAGAGTTATTGTTTAGGTATGCATCTTCTTAGACAGCATCCTTAAGTCAGAAAGGGGGATGTAGTATTAGAGGTAATACGGGGTTGGAACGGTCTGGATGTAACCTAGGCAACGAGTAGCGGAAGTCATTAAAGGAACGGAGTTCATACCATGCAGTCACATCTCTACGAGTCTCCTTGATATTTCGATATATGTGTTACAAGGCCAACTGAACACTTTTGACCCCATTTGACATGACCAAAGCTTTGGCACTTAAAACACCTTAATGGAGGTGGAATGTATTCTGGAACAATGTAGGACATTTGAACTCTAGTTGGAAAGTCTTTCTGGAAATATAATAAAATGGACATGCTTTCAATTTTCTTCTTCCCTTTTGTTGGAGTCAAATGCTTGATTTATGTTTTTGATGAATTATTTTACTATTATTATTTATCTGATTAATTATGAGATGTGAACATGAAACATTCTGGTTTGAATTATTAGTTGAATTGATAATAATTATAAGTTGTGAAATTATGGTTGATTTTGTTTATTAGAAGCTGATGTGCAGCTGTGCATGATTAATGTCTATTCGCACCTCCGCCTACTCTTAATAGACAGGTGACTGCAGCACCAGGCTATATAAGGGTTGGCTATTGGGGCCGGCGGGTCTCTCGGTTTCAAGCACGCAGCCATACAGTTTTAGACCGCTGCCAAGCATTGTTTGTTTGTTTTGTTGGAAAAATGGAAAAGAAAGTAATCAACTGATCTGTCTGTCACTCCATGCTGCGGTAAGAATTCCCTAAGTTGGAAGTTGTTTTTTTTATTGGAAATAAATAACCCAATCAGAAGAAAGAAGTGTGTGGAGTTCATGATTACTGAAAAACATTTAACAAAGCTGGAGCGCGTCGGACACGGACGCATGTGTGAATCGAGAAACAAAGCGCATCTTTTATAGGAAAAGATCGCGCTAATACCTTTCATCAGACATTTAGCATCAACCATTGCATATTTCGCCAGATTCTCCTTGATCTCTTCCATGGAAACTGATGTTGGTATCCGTGTTATGACCCCTCTTGTCTAGCTGCTGGGATGTGTGAAGTTATCTTAAGTTTGTTAAAAAAAAAATTCTTCAAAATCTTATTTTGTTGTTCCTCTGAGTTTGCAAAGATCAAAAGCCTACCATTCCCCATGAATCTAGCGTGATTTATCTTCCCTATTTCCTTCTCCATTGCCTTTGTAATATGTATTGGGTGTAAATCTGGCCCTCCTTCTTGTTCAAACACTACAACTCCCTTCCACACTTCTTCAATCGTTTCCTGGGATCTATTTCTAGGATTATATTCTCCATTTGGCCTGGAAAGGTTGATATACAAGAAGTGTGATTGACTTGGGCCGTGTTCCGATATCCATACTTACCGTACTTACTATACTTCGTTTGAGTACGTACGAGTACAAAAAGAAGTGAGCACAAAAAAGAAGTGTACTGAAAGGACCCGGATGTTGCCCTCAAAACGGTTAGTACGCATAGTATGCAACAGTGTACACTATCCATACTCAACGGCAGCTATCTTAGCTACATAGCAGAAGAGGCGGAGCCAGGCTGAGCCACGCTCAGTTCTAAAATGGCTAGACGCCAGTGGGCGTAATGGATTCACGTGTGTTTGGTGGGTCACACAGCTGTGCAGCTGATAGTAATTTCCGGGAAGTGCACCATTTGGAATAACACTAACATCTGAAAATCTGCACACTTTACAGAGTACATAGTGTACTACATTTAAGTGTACTCATGAAGTATGGATATCGAAACACAGCCTTGGAGTTCGGTGTAATGATTATGTGTTCCCTTTATTTTTTTGAGCAGTGTATTTGGTTAGCCCTGCCAACATGGGGGACAACCCATCACTTTGTCCTTCCACTCAGCATGCCATGAATATGCTCGGATACAGCACCCTGTGAACAGCCAGCTTCTTTAGCATGGCCTTCTGTGGCTCACCTGCTTGTGGCAGGTGTCTTCTGGACAACTGACCGGACGCAGTCTTCCCCATGATTGTGCAGCCTACTGAATTAGGCTGAGATCATTTCAAGGCTCAGGAAACCTTTGCAGGTGTTTTGAGTTCATTAGCTGATTACAGGATGTAACCATAAGTTATATTATATATTAACATTTAACTTTTTCACAATAGTCTAATTTTCATTTGCTCTAAGTCATCATCATCAAAATTAAAAGAAATAAACACTTGAAATTAGGGATGTCCGATAATATCGGCCAACCGATAATATCGGCCAATATTAGCCTATTTTTGTAATATCGGTTCATATCGTTATCGGTTTTACCACCGATAATGTGCTTGTGCATAAATATGGCACTTTTCCATAAGTTGAAATAGTGTCCTTATTTTTTATAGACAGTGTTAATTTGTGAAATGCAATCTAGTGAGGCGTCTGGGCGAAAATAAAAATGCCTGTATATATCGGTATACCATATCGGTTGATATCGGTATCGGAAATTAAGAATTTGGACAATATCGGCTATCGGATATCGGCAAAAAGTCAATATCGGACGTCCCTACTTGAAATATATCACTCTGTGTGTAATGAATCTATATAATGTATGAGTTTAACTTTTGGAACTCACTTTTAAATTCACTTTATCAAGATGCACCTGTATATTTACATCTATATAAAGGATTTATATAGTTCCTCGGTAAATGTTCTAAAACACATTGATCATCTCATAGTGACAAAATGAGAAGGCTCATAAGAAAAACACTTCTCCCCGTCGGGGAATTGAACCCCGGTCTCCCGCGTGACAGGCGGGGATACTGACCACTATACTAACGAGGAGTGACATTCCATGAGGTAGTGCCCCAAATTTAGCTTCTAGTTCTACAGCGGAAAGGAGAAAGTGGAAACAATTATTATCCATAGTTTAAGCAATGGCGAACATAATTTTTAGAAAATGTAATTCCACGCGATGAATTACTTGTGCAGAGTAATGCCCGTAATCATTGAGTGTTAACTCAATGTTATCTCTGAGTGAGTTGTTTGCATTTTTATCGCAAATATCTCAAAAAGTATAAAGTTTACAAAAATAAAAAATACATAGCACAGCCATACGGAAGTAGACCTTTGTAATACAGTTTGAATGAAATCTCGAGCTTCAGTCGTTTAGCTTCCATTAATTGCACACATCCGGTGTGAAGAAGAGTTATATAACGAAAAGCGATATCTACATTGTACAATAACTAGATTGTACAATAACTAGATTGTGTATTCCTATCTACAATAATGATGAAACTTATGGAACTCTGACCTCAGCTGCAAAAGACGATGCATTGGCCGGGAATCGAACCCGGGCCTCCCGCGTGGCAGGCGAGAATTCTACCACTGAACCACCAATGCTTGATATCACATTCTGACCAGGAAGAAACTTGTACAAAAAATAAGAACGACAGTGAAGAGATTCATACCACCCACTGCCTATGATCTGCACTGTGTTTGTGCGTGTGTTTGAGGATGAAGGAGAGAAGGAAGGAGGAAGGAGTGAGGAGGAAGGAGTGAGGAGGAAGGAGAGAAGGAAGGGGGAAGGAGTGAGGAGTAGAGGTGCACAGCAATCTCACTATCTGTATCTGTTTCTGTATCTGTTCAACCAAAAAATTATCTGTATGTTTCTGTATCTGTTCAACCAAAAAATTATCTGTATCTGTATTCGGATAGAAAACCGGAAGTGGGCGTGGTTTATACCGGAAGTCTTTTATTGTGCCGAATTTGTATTTTCTAACCTAATATTAATTTGCAATGCAATAGTAGTCCCTTCCAAGCATCACATTGATTTAATATTGTTATATAATTAATTATTAAATATACTTTACGACAATAATTACATAGTAATACATACACAACAGTAATACATGAACTTTTTTGCCTGTTTTATTTTATCCACCCCACCCTATTGAACGAAGTTTAGATAGACTGCAAACCATCTGAACCCCACCACCACCCCTAGGCTAGTTGGGGGACACTGAGTGACTAGTCAGTTTGAACTTTAAATATAAAGGTTTATTAATCACCACTAGGACACGCACAAGCCACCTGCTGCCTAACGTACGTAGTAATGCAAAGGGCTGCGCTCGTGCCCTCTCTCACACAGCGGATACTGAATGATAAATCTAAACTTGAATGTGTTGCTGTTTGTTTAAATAACCATGAAATACTTGGTCAAAATTCCATTAAACCTGACTGATACATGCAGCAAATGTCACTTAAAGGAATTAATATTGACTGAAATACACGGTAAAACGTTCAACTGTCATCGCACACTGTATATTTTCACAACGGAATACAAAACAGGAAAACATACTGTGTAAGTAGTTTATTTGACTTAATGAGATAGAGAGATCAGCTATGTGGTGAATGTCAGGCGAATGTCTAATTTCAAGCTCTAAGTTTCATGTCCACCGCGGTCAGCTCAGCTCAGCTCGCTGTTGTGCGCTGACTCAGTGGGACGACGACATAAGTGATCTCTTTTCAATCATTTGTAATAAATGAAACGACTATTTAGTGAAATCAAAGTCCGATGCTGCAAACAGAATAGACATTTTTATCTTGTTGCCAACCGGCCATCCACAATGATATGAACGGATTTTAAGATTTTTTTTTCCCGAATAATAACGCGAATATTCGGGTAGAATACAGATATGTTTACATCACATTATCTGTGCTTTCCGAATAACGTATTCGTATTCGGGTGCATCCCTAGTGAGGAGTAAGTAGGAAGGAGTGAGGAGGAAGGAGTGAGGAGGAAGTAGGAAGGAGTGAGGATGAAGGAGTGAGGAAGTAGGAAGGAGTGAGGAGGAAGGAGTGAGGAGGAAGTAGGAAGGAGTGAGGAGGAAGTAGGAAGGAGTGAGGAGGAAGGAGTGGGAAGGAAGGAGTGAGAAGGAAGGAGTGAGGAGGAAGGAGGAAGGAGTGAGGATGAAGGAGAGAAGGAAGGAGGAAGGAGTGAGGAGGAAGGAGGAAGTAGTGAGGAGGGAGGAGTGAGAAGGAAGGAGGAAGGAGTGAGGAGGAAGTAGGAAGGAGTGAGAAGGAAGTAGGAAGGAGTGAGGAGGAAGGAGTGAGGAGAAAGGAAGAAGGAGTGAGGAGGAAGGAGTGAAGAGGAAGGAGGAAGAAGTGAGGAAGAAGGTGCTTTCAAATTAAAGGAGGAAGGAGTGAGGAGGAAGGAGTGAGAAAGAAGTGGGAAGGGGTAAGGAGGAAGGAGTGATGAGGAAGGAGTGAGGAGGAAGGAGGAAGGAGTGAGGAGGAAGGAGAGAAGGAAGGAGTGAGGAGGAAGGAGGAAGGAGTGAGGATGAAGGAGAGAAGGAAGGAGGAAGGAGAGAAGGAGGAAGTAGGAAGGAGTGAGGAGGAAGGAGGAAGTAGTGAGGAGGAAGGAGGAAGTAGTGAGGAGGAAGGTGCTCTTTCAAATTAAAGGAGGAAGGAGTGAGGAGGAAGGAGTGAGAAAGAAGTGGGAAGGGGTGAGGAGGAAGGAGTGATGAGGAAGGAGTGAGGATAAAGGAGAGAAGGAAGGAGGAAGGAGTGAGGAGGAAGGAGGAAGGAGTGAGGATGAAGGAGAGAAGGAAGGAGGAAGGAGTGAGGAATAATTAGGAAGGAGTGAGGAGGAAGGAGTGAGGAGGAAGGAGGAAGTAGTGAGGAGGGAGGAGTGAGGAGGAAGTGGGAAGGGATGAGGAGGAAGGAGTGATGGAGTGAGAAGGAAGTAGGAAGGAGTGAGAAGGAAGGAGGAGGGAGTGAGAAGGAAGGAGGAGGGAGTGAGGAGGAAGGAGTGAGAAGGAAGGAGTGAGGAGGAAGGAGTGAGGAGGAAGGAGTGAGGAATGAGGAGGAAGGAGGAAGGAATGAGTAGGAAGTAGGAAGGAGTGAGAAGGAAGGAGGAAGGAGTGAGGAGGAAGGAGTGAGGAGGAAGAAGTGAGGAGGAAGAAGTGAGGAGAAAGGAAGGAGTGAGGGGGAAGGAGTGAAGAGGAAGGAGGAAGAAGTGAGGAAGAAGGTGCTCTTTCAAATTAAAGGAGGAAGGAGTGAGGAGGAAGGAGTGAGAAGAAGAGAGGAAGGAGTGAGGAGGTGGGAAGGGATGAGGAGGAAGGAGTGAGGAGGAAGTAGGAAGGAGTGAGGAGGAAGGAGTGGGAAGGAAGGAGTGAGGAGGAAGTAGGAAGGAGTAAGGAGGAAGGAGGAAGTAGTGAGGAGGAAGAAGTGAGAAGGAAGTGGGAAGCGTGAGGAGGAAGGAGTGATGAGGAAGGAGTGAGGAGGAAGGAGTGAGGATGAAGGAGAGAAGGAAGGAGGAAGGAGTGAGGAGGAAGGAGGAAGTGGTGAGGAGGAAGGAGTGAGAAGGAAGGAGGAAGGAGTGAGGAGGAAGTAGGAAGGAGTGAGAAGGAAGTAGGAAGGAGTGAGGAGGAAGGAGTGAGGAGAAAGGAAGAAGGAGTGAGGAGGAAGGAGGAAGAAGTGAGGAAGAAGGTGCTCTTTCAAATTAAAGGAGGAAGGAGTGAGAAAGAAGTGGGAAGGGGTAAGGAGGAAGGAGTGATGAGGAAGGAGGAAGGAGTGAGGAGGAAGGAGAGAAGGAAGGAGTGAGGAGGAAGGAGGAAGGAGTGGGGATGAAGGAGAGAAGGAAGGAGGAAGGAGTGAGGAGGAAGTAGGAAGGAGTGAGGAGGAAGGAGGAAGTAGTGAGGAGGAAGGAGGAAGTAGTGAGGAGGAAGGTGCTCTTTCAAATTAAAGGAGGAAGGAATGAGGAGGAAGGAGTGAGAAAGAAGTGGGAAGGGGTGAGGAGGAAGGAGTGATGAGGAAGGAGTGAAGAGGAAGGAGTGAAGAGGAAGGAGTGAGGATAAAGGAGAGAAGGAAGGAGTGAGGAGGAAGGAGGAAGGAGTGAGGATGAAGGAGAGAAGGAAGGAGGAAGGAGTGAGGAATAAGTAGGAAGGAGTGAGAAGGAAGGAGTGAGGAGGAAGGAGTGAGGAGGAAGGAGGAAGTAGTGAGGAGGGAGGAGTGAGGAGGAAGTGGGAAGGGATGAGGAGGAAGGAGTGATGAAGGAGTGAGAAGGAAGTAGGAAGGAGTGAGAAGGAAGGAGGAGGGAGTGAGGAGGAAGGAGTGAGAAGGAAGGAGTGAGGAGGAAGGAGTGAGGAATGAGGAGGAAGGAGGAAGGAATGAGGAGGAAGTAGGAAGGAGTGAGAAGGAAGGAGGAAGGAGTGAGGAGGAAGGAGTGAGGAGGAAGGAGTGAGGAGGAAGGAGTGAGGAGGAAGGAGTGAGGAGAAAGGAAGGAGTGAGGGGGAAGGAGTGAAGAGGAAGGAGGAAGAAGTGAGGAAGAAGGTGCTCTTTCAAATTAAAGGAGGAAGGAGTGAGGAGGAAGGAGTGAGAAGAAGAGAGGAAGGAGTGAGGAGGAGGTGGGAAGGGATGAGGAGGAAGGAGTGATGAGGAAGGAGTGAGGAGGAAGGAGTGAGAAGGAAGTAGGAAGGAGTGAGAATGAAGGAGGAAGGAGTGAAGAGGAAGGAGTGAGAAGGAAGGAGGAAGGAGTGAGGAGGAAGTAGGAAGGAGTGATGAGGAAGGAGCAAGTAGTGAGGAGGAAGGAGTGAGAAGGAAGGAGTGATGAGGAAGGAGTGAGGAGGAAGAGGAAGGAATGAGGAAGGAGTGAGGAGGAAGGAGTGAGAAGGAGTCAAATTAAATTAAAAGTTATATTCTGTGTAATACACAAGGTAGCAGTAACTACGGTGGCCGACAAGGGCCAAACGCACTGCAACGGCTTAATGCCTCTCAGTTAAGGAAAGCAGCTTCAAGTACAGAAACGATTCAAATGAACAAACTAAAACACAATTCTAAACGAGGTACAAAAAGAAAAACGTGGTGCAAATGAAAAAACGTGCTGCAAAAAAACAAAAACAAATTCAGCATCATCAAACGCGCTGCAAATAGAGAAACGATGCAAAGCACAAAACGATTCCAACCAAGAAACGGTCTTCAAAAGCAAAACTCGCACACTAGGAAAGCCTCTAGGTGGCGCTGTTTATGAGTGTAGCGGTTCTCATGCGTTGTGTTTCGGTTTAAATGACACGGACAGTCTCTTTCGGAGATTTTTATTGCTTGTTCGCTGATAAACAAAGAAAAACATGGGTCCGTTAGCTCCCACAGCTTGGCACAGACTACAACCGAAGTTATCCACCTGCAGACTGTGATATTCTACGTACATGCTAACAGAGATGCTAACATACGTTACGACCGAAAAGATAATGGTTACCTGATAAACAAAGAAAGACATGGGTCCGTTAGCTCCCACAGCTTCCAGTTTAGCACAGACTACAACTGAAATAAAATAAAAGTTTATAAAGTTTACTGTTTTAAACAGTCAGTAAAGCTAATTATACTACGGAGCAAACATAAGCCAACCTACCCGAAGTTATCCACCTGCAGACTGTGATATTCTACGGGGCGCACCCGTGAAGTTTGCAGGGGCTCGCTTGTGTGGCGTTCAATTTCTCTTAACAAAATCCGAATGTGTAACTCCATATCGTCAATTGAAAATAATGAAATAAACCAGTGTAAAAAAAGTTATAAATAGAGAAAATAATAAAGAATAAATTAAATGTTAGTAAAGAATGATGAAATTGTAGCTAGGTGTGGCAAGTGGAATCATCAATATACTAACTCCGTTACATTAGCAATCTTTGTAACGCCTATAACTTCCGCAAAAGTTGGCGCACATTCAAAAACGTTATATCTACGTATTTATGTTGTGTTTATATCACTGTACAACGCTGCACATTACGTGATGTTTTTTTATTGTAGTTTACATCAGACGATGCAAGGCTTTACATAAGATGGATAAGATGGCAGGTGTCTCCTCATTGACATGCTTTAAATAAGTTATATTTTTGCCATATGCACAGCAAGGTTTAGGTATGGAAGACTGTGATAAGTTGGCTTTAACGGGTGCTTATATCAATCTCTAATCATTATCTTATTTTATTAAGCAGGCTAATCTACATGCAAATGTGCATCCTTGCATCGTCTGATGTAAACTACAATTTAAAAAAAAAAACACTCACAGCAGCTAAACATTTGGAACATGTAGTCTCTTGTCAATCTCAACAAACTAGCACTCCGACCATGAAGTGTATAAACTATGACTCCGACGATATCACAGATCTGTTTCGTAGCTGCTAATTAAACCACGGCGGGTCTGTAAACAGAAAGTTCCACAAATGTCTACTC
This sequence comes from Urophycis tenuis, assembly GCA_036785325.1. Classification (NCBI taxonomy): domain Eukaryota; kingdom Metazoa; phylum Chordata; class Actinopteri; order Gadiformes; family Phycidae; genus Urophycis; species Urophycis tenuis. The sequence goes on along the minus strand of JAXIVH010000016.1, from coordinate 4,307,018 downwards.
ACCATGAAGTTCGCTGACTAGCAGATCGCTGATGCAGAGGGAGTTCAACTCAAGGAAATAGTTCATATCCATCTGTGCAATATCCATCGACATTCACCTAAAGTAAACCGTGACACGTGAATCCGCCTTGCATCTATGCTCATCCGGGGGTGTTTCTCTCAAAGTGCATCTAACATGTCTTGCCGTGACAACTACTACACCGCTTTGTTTGGTAGTCGGACACTATAGGTGTGTCCCTCACAGGCTCAAACGCATAACCTGTTATGTGAAAATCGCTATTTTCCACCATAGACAGTAGAAGACGTTCGCGTGTCTGCAGCTTCTGCATATAGAACTTCCACTGACCTACGGTCCCACCATGCCCGTGACGTCACCGAAAATGGCGGCGTTCTAATACTAATAAACTGCGTGATTCCTTTATGACAGAGTTTGGTTAAAAATTTATTTTATTAAAACACACTTGAAAAATATTGAGTTCAAAACGAATGACAAAACAAATGGCTCTACTAGTCAAGGCATAGCCTAAAGCTTGCTCTGCATGGGCATACAATAAACTATTATATAAGAAGAAATTAAAAAGACAAAATTACAAAGACAAAATATCGCATATATAGAAATGTCGCTATAGCGCATGAATGTGATTAAAGAGCATTTAGTTATACTGTGAACAGTGAGCTAAATGCTCCGTAAATCATATTCACACTGTTACTGTAGCATGCATTGTAGTAGTAGTAGTCGTAGTAGTAGAGACCATACATGTTAGTATAGTTAAAATATTTTTTTACTTTATTCTACTCTGTTATTTATTTCATATTAACTGACCATAGCAGAGTAAAACGCTGGTCGGACGTTGTGGTGATCCTAAGCAGAAAAACAGTTAATGAAAATAACAAGGGGGGAGGGGGGGGGGGGGGGGGGGGGAACAGCAACGCTGCATATACTCCCAATGTTTTATTTAGCAAACACTAATTAACCAAAACCAATGGAAAATATTAAGACGGAAAACACATGATGGAAAACACAAAGCGACAACATTTTACTATATTTAGTAAACAAAATTTATAAGATAGACATTGTCAATTATCTATATTATAATTGTTTCTATTATTGTAAACGTGTCTATTTCAAGAATATAATCCCATGTTCCACCTGCAGTACCCCCGCCTACCACCAGAGGACAAAACGCCGCTGTAGACTGGCCGACTGAGGGAGTTCACGAAATCAACAAACGACACAAGATGTGCCAACTTATCAAAAAGAATCATTCATTCTTCCGCCAAGCAATATAGTTCCCTAAGAAAGCAAAACGGTTGCCAAGCAACACAAAGACTAGCATGCTGAAGAAGGTTGGCCGGCCATACGAGTGTGCCACAAATGAAATGAAATTAAATGTTGCGCGGTCGCAGGTGTGTGTTAACACACGCGTTTCACAGTCAGACTCCGGGACCAGAGTTATACATTGTATGCGGGCGGGCGCGGTGAGTCCTACAGCTCGGAGAGAGGTTCAGAGTTCACGAACCCCGGGGCGTCCCTGGTGTAGTCGGCCCTGCGGACCAGAAGAGGACGTTGTGTTTTTTTGTTTTTTTTTGCGAGCGAGCGACTCAATACTTTCAAGCTGCACGGCGTCAGCATTTATCACGAATGGGGTTTAAAATGACTCACATTGCCAAGAAACCCTTCATGCTTTTCGTTCCTACGGAAAAAATGCATGTTAAAGTTGTTCATTGTCATCATTAAGTTTTAAAAAGTTGTTATAAAAAATATATATATATATATATTTTTTAAAGCATGTTTAATGAGGAGTGGAAAACAACGGAATCCCAAAGTAAGCGACGCCATCCACAACGCGGTCCTTTACTCACGTCGGATTCGCCACGCCGCCACCAGGCCGACCACCATCGCCAGGAGCAGCACCGGCAACGCGATGACGGCCAGGTGCGTCCCCGGGACATCCTCAACCCTGACCTAAACAACCACCGCGGTGTGTTTCAGTGGCCATGATGCTTGCACAAGCACACAAACTTAAGTAGGCCAAAACAGTTTTTTAGACAATTCACACCCGCCTGTAACTCTTCGTAAAAGAAAAGTAAATCGACCAAATGGAAGATTCTAGCTTTCGCTGTAGCTATAACCTGAGCCACTAGGGGCTGTGGGACAGCCTACGTAGTGCAGGTTTGAGCTGGTTCCTGACTCACCGCGGCCTGTGTGCCAACAGGTGCCAGGGTCGAGTGGCGATCTCCGTCTTGACCTTTTGAAAGAAACGAAAAGAGATATGCAGCAGGAAGTAAGTCTCGGGCCTTCCCCATGTTGCAAAAGCAACACTGCTGATGCAGAAGGCTGGAAATCGAAACCAAAGTTGTGAAACGGGCCACTGCATACATCTGTCCAGCATTCTGTTTCAAACATACTAAATGAAGGCGTGATAAAAAACATGCAAACGGGTCAATTCTGCGTTCAACACGCCATGCTGTGACACAATTGCGTCGAAAGGCACATTTTTTTGTAACCAGTCAAAAAATGTACCTGTTACAAATATGTCCATGTTGTTATCATGTCATATAAGAACTCAGAAAGATGTTTGTTGCCAAGTAGGTTTGCACCTACGAGGAAGTGGTCTTGGGGGTTCGTGCGCGACAGTAAACAGTGACCAATCAACAACAACAATAGACAATACAAACAACAAGCGACATGATGGCGGGGCCCAGCATAGATTAAAAAGTAAGTTGAGGTAGCAAGTGTTTCAAAGTTTTTTTTCAGTTTTTATAGAGTGCATTAGTGCATCAGAATCAGAAATGTATTGAAATATATTAAGTAGTTTTTTTTTTCAAAAAAACCCCAATACAAATTCTTACAAGTTATACAAGCTGTAAAAGGTCTGCATTATTGTAACGCCTATAGTGAAACTCAAGGGCACTGGAAGGGATGGCGTGCAGTGGTGCAGAGGGTGCAGAGAGTCACACATGTGTGCGTCTATCGTCATCATTTGCCAACAACAGCAGTATGCTGTGCCCATCGCCACAACCCCGGAAAGAGAGACGTGAGCCACGCACCTCTCTCCGCGATGACCACGGTGACGACGTTGCTGGCTCGGCTGCTGCCCACGCTGCTCCTGGCGAACATGCGGATGCTGTAGGTGGAGGGCCGATTCTCTATGATGGTGGTCTCCGTCTGGTTCGGACCGTACCCCCCGAAGGTCTGCGTGGAGTCCCACGACGCTGTGGAACAGAACGGGACCGGGTTGGTTTTGGGCTGTGACGTTAAGGGTTAGGTCTGCAGACGCCAGCCGATGCTTTTTCGTCCAAAGTGACTTGAAATGTACTTTTTTTTTTCTGTTGTGCATTTTACACATTTTAATTACATTTTAATGGCATTTATGTATGTATGTATGCACTGTATGTGTGTATGTGTGTCTGTGTGTGTTTGTGTGTTTGTGTGTTTGTGTGTGTGTGTGTGTGTGTGTGTGTGTGTGTATATGTATGTATGTATGTATCTATATATATATAGATATATAGCTATATATAAATATATATGTATGTCTATAATACCGTAGTTTTGACATATTTGGTATATATCTCGTTTTACATTGCATATAAAGTTGTCTGAGTGTATCTTGAAAGCTGTCATACATTAAACGCGTTAAGGAGCAGGTGGGAGAGTTCAGTAGGGCACCCATTGGTACGCCGTGGTGCGGACACCGGGGAGCGCTGAACCCACGGGCCGCTCCATCGTTACCGCAGTACTGCAGGCCGTGGGCCACGAGGGCAGGCTCACGAGAGTCCTTCAGCGCCCTCACCGTTCCCCTCCTTGTACTCCAGGTCAAAGCTGGAGACGGGCGCGGCTCCGTGGACGCCTGGCGTCCAGCGCAGCGACACCTGGGCGCCCTTCACCTGCAGCAGCTCCAACACCGGAGGGTCCGGGGCCACTGGGGGGGGGGGGGGGGGGTCAGCGGAGAAGACTGGCTGGTCATCACACACCCAATCACAAAACAGGTGTGTTTTTTTTGTTTTTTTACGCGTGTGCGAGTGTGTTGCTTGTTACATGGCGAGAAGGTGGTGGAGATTTGCTCGAAGGTGGTGGCGATTTGCTCAAAGGTGGTGGCGTTTTGCTCGAAGGTGGTGGCGATTTGCTCGAAGGTGGTGGCGTTTTGCTCGAAGGTGGTGGCGATTTGCTCGAAGGTGGTGGAGATTTGCTCGAAGGTGGTGGGGTTTTGCTCGAAGGTTGTGGCAGCAGTGGTGGTGGGTTCCTGTGTGGACACTGTGGGGAGTTTGGTGGGCGGGTGGGGGGGGTGAGCAAAGACCCAACAACAAACCAGCGTTATTCATCAGACAAACAAACAAAGAATTCTCACCACAGCAATGTTGATCTACACTGGGGCGAGTATAGGATTTGACCTTTAGGGTGGTTCAGCCCTAAACAAGATTTGCATGTTGTTACATCTACAATATTATGTTTACTATGTAGTTTACTCGCTGGGGGGGAAAGGAGTCATCCAGTACATTGATTTTTTTTAACAGAATGTTTGAAAAAAAAAACATGTTTGTACTTGAAATCAGAAACAGCGGGGCTTCCTCCTGGCTAAACAGGGTCTGTGGATTGCCTGTGGAGCTTTCATACACTCATCGCCGCAAAACACGCGCCGCCACTCAAACACATTTCACTTCGGTCCCTGGATGCACTGGAGGTGGTCTCCGCATGCTCGGGGGGGGGGGGGGGGGGGGGGGGGGGGGGGGGGGCGCGTACCCGGGGCCGGCGTGGTGCAGATGGTTGCGGTGGCCGCTGGCCCGGGGCCCGCCGCCGTCCGGGCCTGGATCCGAACACTGTAGCACGTGGCGGGCCTCAGAGCGCCCAGCAGCGCTCTCTGCAGGTCTCCGCCGGCCGCCGCCACGTTCTGGTGGTCCCACGTCCCGAGCTGGCTGTGTGCCGCGTCGTAGCCCACGTAGCTGACGGTGTAGCCGCGCAGCACCCCGTTGCGGAGCTCCACTTTGGGCGGCTGAGTGGGGCGCGGCGGGCGGACACACGGGAGCACACATGGGTTATTCAGGGCCCCGCCGAGTGGCTTTCTGTGTTCCATTAAGTGCTCGGATTACCAGCCGCCATTTTCTTTTTTCTTTTTTTTTTTTACAACATCCACAACTCAAAAGTTCAACAGGGAGGGAATATCGAGCCATAACATGTGGCAAGATGGTGACAAAGAGAACGGCTTTTTTGTGAATGCAAAGCGAACGCTGTGAGTCTTACCTTCCAGGTGAGTTTAATGCTGCGGGGAGTCAGCGCCTCCGTCTGGACGTCCAGGGGGGGTCCTTCAGGTGCTGGAGGAGAGTGAAGGTTGAGATATGGTTCCGCGTAGGGATTACGTAGTGATCGCGCAATGGCCACGCAGTTGCTCGGACGCAGTCATGAGCCTGTGATGGTTCTGCGTGGGGTTTACGTGTCGAAATGCAATTCAATGCCACACCGGTAGAGGGCGACCAGAATGACCATTCTGGCCATTACATACGGATTACACCGTAGCGGTGTTTACGAGTGGAAACCCGGAAAAGCGATCTCCAGCGAATGTAGTTCGCGGATCAATCACAGCCAAAGCCGCTGCGTTGGTGTAGCGTCGCCTCGACGCGCGTCTAGGATTTTCGGGAGGTGCACGTCAGGCCCTAGCGTTGGACACAAGGGGGGGCGTAAAGGGTCCGTAACGCCCCAGCGTTGCGTCAACGCGGAAGCATAAATGAAGCATAACCCAGCCTTTAGTCACGTGACGGTGAGTGAGTCCTCTAGGCATGGTGCGCTCGGGAGCCACGGGAGGAGGAGGAGGAGGAGGAGGAGGAGGAGAAGAAGAAGAAGAAGAAGAAGAAGAATTACTACTCTTTTGATCCCGTGAGGGAAATTTAGTCTCTAATTAGTGGAAATACACTCAGCAAGGTGAAGCACACACTAATCCCGAGGCGGTGAGCTGCCAACAGCGGCGAGCTGCTCGGGGAGTAGTGAGGGGGTTAGGTGCCTTGCTCACAGGCACTTCAGCCGTTCGTACTGGTCGGGGGTTCGAACCGGCAACCCTCCGGTTACAAGTCCAAAGCCCTAACCAGTAGGCCGCGGCTGCCCCAAACAGGACACACCCCAGGACAACACGTCGGCGGCGCTGTACCTGCTTCTTTGGTGGTGACCGTGACGACGTTGCTGGCCTTGCTCAGGCCCCGCTCGTTGTTGGCAAACATGCGAATGTGGTAGCCTTTGTTGGGCTGCATGTCGATCTGCGTGACTCGAGTCAGCGCCGGGCTTATCCCCGCGGTGGTCTGGGCCGCATCCCATGACTCTGTGTGCAACAAGATCCCCCCGGGCCCGTGGGTCATCAATATGGATCCATACTGCACTGTTTGCACACGTACACATCTTTAGCTTTCACATGCAAACACACACACACATACACACATGCACGCACGCACATGCATGCACACGTGCGCGCGCGCACACACACACACACACACACACATGCACGCACGCAAGCACATGTGTGTACAGTATTAGTTGCACTGTGAAGCATTAATAAAGCAGAAGTGAATGGTGAATTCCTCATTCATAAAGCATTGAAATAATGCGTCTTGGCAAGCTATTCATAATCATTCATAAATGATGAATAAGAAACGAGTTCAAACACTTTATTTAGTGTGAATAGAGTAAAGTGAATAGTTTACTATCTATTTCCCATGCATTTAGCGCAAACTAAAATGTTGCAACTCCTGAGAAGGTTCAGTAGTTAGACTCAGGTGTTTGAGGTGTCTGAAGTGAGGGCTGATAGTGAGGAGATTGTTGTTGATGCCGAAGAACAAGAAGTGCCAGGAACTCTAGATAGTTTATGCTGAAGTTGTTTATTGGTCTCGTACGAGGAGAAGCAGAGGATTTCATCAAGCAAGAGATTCGTGCGTGAATCTTCCTCAGTTTCTTCTGCCTGCTCCCGGAAACACAGTGTATTAAATACAAGTCTCAAACCGGAACAGCATGACAGGACTGTCCCATTCTGATTGGCTTATAATGTATAAAGATTACATGTTACTAAGCAGATTTGACATGACGTAGGTGTATCCTTCAATCACTTTATGTTATGACTCCAAGTTCCAGAGAGTCAGCTTTAAAGTCGCCAAGAGGAATACAATCTTCACTATGTCCTCCTTCAGAGTGTCAGATCAACCTAACCGTACCATTGCTAGATCATATTTTTCCTAACAAGGGCGACGTGGGTTCCGTGAAACGCAGCGTGTTTGTTTACTTGCTCTGTCTTTAAAATCGATCCTATAGCTGGTGATGGGGCTTCCACCGTCCGGGCCGGGAGTCCAGCTCACCCCGATGGTTTTGGCCTTCACTTCTTCCACCTGCAGCCGAACGGGCTGCGGTGGAGCTGTGGGCAGAGGTGTGAATGTTGTCATTGAAATTTGAATTGGATTTTTAGGGACCGAGCCTGTGAATTTTTTTTTGTCATTGTTAAAGGAGGCTCTATAAAATAACCCATTTTGGCAAATAACCGCATCTAGAGTCTAAATGGGTGTAAATGGGTGAACATTTAGCAGACGCTTTTGTCCACAGCGACTTACATCAGTACATTAAAGGGATATTCCGCCATTTTTGGAAATAAGCTCATTTTCCACCTTCCACGCGCCTCAAAGTATAGTCCCGGTAATCACGTTGGTTGTATTGCCGGAAGAAGCCTACAGGGACTATTGAGGCGCTGCGTCATATCACTACGCCCATGGTACCTTTGCAACTTTCCTTGATTATTACGCCAGAAAGAGAATATAGTTCCGGGTAAAATCAGCCTAGAAAATCGCCACGTTTCATTTTCCGTTGGTCTTATTGCACTTTCAAACTTGAGAAGAGACAAGTTTTAAATGGAAAAATTCCGGAAATCGTAGTCACTTTTAAGCGGGCGAGATGCTAATGGTCTAATCCGATTCAATGATCTATGCTAAGCTACAGCTAAAAGTTGTACCCCCAGACTCACAGAACGGCTGGATGAACGGGAAAAGGGTAAAGATCGATTGTTTTGCTCGAGGGAAGGTGGAAAATGAGCTTATTTCCAAAAATGGCGGAATATCCCTTTAAGGGTTTCGACAATGTGGGCAGTCGGAGGTGGGGGATCGAACCGCCAACCCTACGGTTAGTGGACGACCCCGCTCTGTCCACCCGCTCTTGCCACTGAGCTACTGCCGCCCGTCTAGAGTGGGTTTTGACTTTTTCTTATTATTATGTCAAGTGACACGTCGTCGCCTCTCACCCGTCACCACGCTCAGGGTGATCTCGCGGAACTGGTCGTTGAACCAGCCGGGGATGGCCACGCGGCAGCCGTACACGCCCGCGTCGCCGGGCTGCACGCCCACCACGGTGAGGGAGACGTCCGCGGCGCCGCGGGTCCACCTGAGCCGGTAGCGCTCCGACAGCCTGCCGAGCACCTGGCTGCCGTCCGTGCTCAGCACCTCGTCGTTGCAGCCCCGGCTGGGGATGGGCCCGCGGCCCCAGCACGCCGGCAGCCGGCCGTAGTACGCCACGTCGTAGGAGCAGGGCAGCGTCGCGTCCTCGCCCACCGTGGCCGTCACCGTCTCTTGCCCGCGGACGCCGCCTGAGCAAGACACCACACTTCAGCGCAGTTCAGTGAGGAATGACTTAGAGCGGCACTGTGCGCACACTGCACGTTAGCGGCCTCTAGTGGCAGGAGTCGGGAGCAGCTGGACCGATGGGGGCGATTTTGTTTTTACATCATTTTCTACATTGGGGGGTTGGGGGCAGGGGGGACGGGGGGGCCCACGGCCACCATTGGTCAGAGGGTGGCCACCCCGCAGCCCCCCCCCCCCAGTCTGAGAAAAAAGAAGAAGAAAAAAAAGATCCTGAACAGAAACGGTCTAAAGAAAGCTGAAATATGCAGTATTATTTTTTTTTATCTTATCTTGACTCATTATTTTTATTCTAAGTCTTAAATTTTCATTTGTCTCTTACGCTACTGTCATTTGCGCTAAAAACATCTCTGTGTCATGTTCCCAAACCCCCCTCACATACTCACGACACGTCGCACACATCTAAGCACCCATTCCAATGACATGGGATGATCATTAAGACATTATTAGTGTCCATAAGAAAGTTTATTCAGTCCATTGTTTATGGCCTGACGGGCCGCGGGGAAACCTGCTGCTCTGAGTGATGGTGCGTGAGTTTTAAAATAGAAATTTTTGACAATCAAGTCAAAAATAATAAAAGACTGGCCCGAGCTGGGCCCCCCAGAAATAATGTCCTGTCTACGCCCCTGGTTGGGGGGGGGGGGGGGGGTTACAGAAGTGAACCAGAATTAATAGATAGATTAATAGAGCAATTTATAGAGATAAATTCCATGGATGGATTAGTAGACACTAGTTGAGACCGTTGTGATTTTTCAAGAAAATATGTACTTGGCACTTTAATTGCTCTTTGTAACTTGGCACTTAGTCAGAGACGTTGTATACTAGCAATGGTTAGCCTAGCAATTGAAATGCTTGACACGTGTTCTGGTGACTTTCTTACTGTATTAGCAGCAATGAAATGTTTCACCTTCTTCTGACAAATGTACTCTTTGTAAGTGGCTTTGGATAAAAGCCTCTGCTAAATGCCCTAGATGTAAATGTAAATCTACAAATAAACTACGAAAATTGAGTGCAGGTTTAAGTTAGGTGGGGGGTTTTTTTGCAAAGGACAAAAAAAGAATGACAACATATGACATGATATCCTACAGATTTGAGACGTTGAATATATCATGAACAGACATACGGATAGGTTTTTTTTTTTTCACTGCCTCAAGGTATTTTATACAGTCTTTCTTTTTTTGTACATCCCTAATCTCAATTTTCTCATTTACATTTATATTTATTTATTTTTATTTATTTATAATAATATGAAAGGCTACCGTTATCAAAAAGAAGCCGACTCCCTCGTCCTTCATGACATTCGTCATTTAGGAGTTGATCAACTAAAGCCAAAACAAGTGTCTTACCCAGAAGTAGACAGAGGCCCACCATGCAGCCAAAGGTCACGCAACCACCTTCAGCCAAAGCACCCATTTTGAGTCTCTCCTGCTCAGCTGAATAATGTCACTAGAAAGCCCTCTGCAGAAGTCCAGCCGTACAGGATCCCAAACCACAGTGTTGTGGGGGCTTTGAAACTGCTCCAAGCCTCATGACTCGTTCTATTATTTGCTCACACTGACATCTGCGGTATTCCCTTTTTTCGCTTCCATGTTGTGGTTTTGGTTCCTCGTATTCTGTTCATTCTATGGCCACAAGAGAAGGCATGTATACATACAGCAGGCACGTATGTTCATTACAGCATGATGCAACTACATATAGAGAACAAGATCTTGCACTTCTCACAGGTGTCAGCAAAGTTGTAGGATGCCTCGTTTGAGATTTTCATTCATGTGAGAATCATTTATTGAGTCCTTTACTGACCTGGGCAACATTTCTGAGATTAGCGAGCAGGTCAAAGGGTCAAGTCACTGCACAACGAGGGAAACAAAGAGAAGTCTTCACTCCAAGCTTAAGGAGGCCACTGTTTACATGGAGGGCTATTTGTTCGTGTGATGATACAAGTCAGCCGACTAAATGAGTATCAGGCCCAGGTCTACATACATGTGCTGCAAAGGTTCTGGTGTGTTGTCTGCAGGGGCTGCAGCGTAAACATCAGGCTGATGTTTGGTTCCTCCTATGGGGCTTCTGTTTCGATTCCCACGGTGAGTGTGCTCCATGTCTCCCATTCAACAAGTTGCTTTAATTATTATCATTATTAATAGTATTAGTAGTAGTAGTAGTAGCAGTAGCAGTCGTCGTAGAAGTCGTAGTATTGTTAGTGTTATAGCACCCATGAAAAAAACAGTTGACCACTTCAAGCCTTATTCAAATAGTTTGGGGACTGATAGTTTGAATGAAAACTCAGGAAGGGGTCGACCAATCGGGCAGATTCTCCTTTAGCATACAATAGAAACCCCGTGGATGTGTACGATTGAACCCTAGTGTCCTGGGTCCCCCTTTACCTGTGTGAGTAACCCACATAGTAATCCATTGCAGATTTTTTTTAAAGGCCAAGACTTGGCCTCTGACTAAGGAGAAATGCTAGAATTGCTCCTGGCTTTGTGATTGTCATTCTTTGCGATTGTTTTTCGGGTTTCCATTTGCCACATTCACCATTTATAGGCGAAGGTTTTCTGTTTCGGGCCGGCTGGCACGGATTAGGCACTTCTGCCGGGGGGAATAAGGAGGAGAATTTCTCTACGGAGAGAGAACGGCGGCCGCTGACTGAAGTGGACCGCTGTCCCAGACTTTAGCTTATGCTGCACACTGCAAAAAGATGCCGAGTAGAGACTGCAGCTCAGAAAGAACACACAGCGATTCTAGAACCCTTTTCAGCGTCAGCATTTCCTGTGTGTGTGTGTGTGGGGGGGGGGGGGGGGGGGGGAATATGTTGACCCCCAACATATTCCCGTAAGCAGCACACATCTCTTCACCCATGACTTACCATGACACATGTGACATGGGAATATTTTACGGCACAGCAATGGTGATCATACTGCAAGGACTTTAACCCTGAAATTCGTTGATTTCAATGTTATGCGTGTGCATGGTTACACCACATTAAATAGCTCTGTTCATGTACAGCATAGAAAGGATATAGCCTAATATAACAGGGAGTTCTTTATGGAGGTAAAACTAAATAGATTGTATCACCATAAGAAATCCAACAGTCTGTCCTCTCTCTGTGCAGTGTCGTTATGCAGAGTTGGCAATAATGAGGAGGTAGTCAAGAGAGAAGCCGTAGGAACGCTGTATCCTAGTTTTGGTAGTAATGCTTCTGTGGCACTAGATGGCGATGTGCTCACAAATGTTTTGCCTCGTGGCGGAGCCTCCACCGAGCAAGATCTACAACCGCCAAGTAAAATAGAAGAAAAATCCAATCCCAAATGAATGTGCTCATTTCTATTAAAAGGGTGTAATTCCTTTAATTTCAGTCACACATGCCACGCACACGCACACACCCCCGCACGCACATAGAAACACACACATACTCTGGCTTTTTCCAGCGGGGTGTACAAGCTTATAGGCCTTCAGACTTGTTTTTCACACTTCTCTTTCCTTGGATTCCGTCATTTCCTTGACAGACTTTTCTGATTCACAGATAAGAGTTTGGAGAGAGAGGCCCAACCTCCTGTCCAGGTTCTATGTGATCGCATACTTAAAGGCCGTGGTGCAGGTTAAACACCACTTTCGATTCATGGGTACATAAAGCACTCAAGATATGTATATAAAGTTAGAAATGTCCAAAATAGTGTTAAAGTCCAGGTTTTTGTAGTTTTTGGTAGTAAGGGTTATTTTCAATGCAACTCGGCGATGACGTCACGTCGGTGAGACGTGGTGGAAGGTAGCCTCAGCCTTCTACTAGAACTATGGCGTCTAACTGGGATGAGGAAGAGGTGGCAAGACCCACAATTAACATTTATGATGGCCATATCATTTCGAACCGGTTAGACGTGAGAGGGCGAATGAAGAAATGTGCGATTTTGTTGGGAAACTATCCATAGAAAGAACAACCATTCAAACTTATATCCAAAGTGGCGCCTGCCCTGTCGGCGACTCGCTACCACAAAGTTTTTGTCCCGTGTCTTGTTTTACCGTCGTGTCACTGTTTTGAACGCAAGAATCACATGCAATATGTCGGGATTTAAAGTGCATACGTTTGGACTTATGTGGTTAGTTATATGGAGTGGATTTATTCGCATGAAGCTACAAGGCTTTGGAGCGTCTGACCCAGCAGCAGTCGTCTCCTACAGCATCGGTGAGTTCGGCAGGTCGGACCATAACCTGGTGCTCGTGTCATCCAAATACACCACCTTGGCTCTTAAACAGCCTATATCAACAAAGTCAGTGCGTGTATGGTCTAAGGAGGCATGCGAGGATGATGTTGTGGCTGATCGTTTTACTGACTATGTTCATTTCTGTACTGAATTGATCATCCCGTGTAAAACGATCAAATTATTCATTTATCTAAGTTTATAATTACACGTGTGAATAGCTATTATTTCGTCTCGTTTTCATATTAGCATACTGTGTTGATCCATGCTGCCTTGCTACAGAATCCAACATATTGTGTTTTTGTCACAGGTTAATAAACTGACGAACTGGCCCCACGTCCCCTGCATTTCATTGAGACACAACACAGACGAGTTTATGTTACACTATGCTATCTCTCAACCTATCTCTCAATCTATCTAGGCTATCTCTATCCATATATTTACTTATATATCTGACACTGTCACTCTCTCACTTCTCATCTCTCTCAATGGTATCAAGGTGGGCTTTCCTCTGGAGTCCCCGATGTGACATACAATGCATTGTGGGCATCGCTAACCTGTTAGCCAAAGGCTAACATTTCACCTACTTTTCCTTATTATATTTCCTTTTTGTGATACCCTACAACCATGGGCGTAGGTTTGGTTTGAAATGTGCTGGGGACAGAGACGCATTCGGAAGTGCATTTTCAGAAGTGCTGGGTACAATGACGCGCATTCATTTTTTCCCCCTTTCGCGCAGGTCATGTTAATTAATAAAAATGTATACAAAAATGTGATGATGACACACACACACACGCACACACACACACACACACACACAGACGCGATGTCTTGACTATGCTCACGCACAGAGCTCTAATACTTTTCATTGGATAATGTGATTCAGATAGGTGCAGTTCATGGCCGTGTCTACCTGCTGAATGTAACCGCTGTGAAACAATTGGGAAATAACGTTTCATTTCTCTGATTAACGGCTTTATCGAGACCGGCGCTCGCTCTCTGTTATTGTTACTCTATGTCTCTCTACCAAAGTGCTAGCTCTCTCTCCGTCTCTCTCTCGTCATCGGACACAAATCAAATTAAATGTTGTTTCTATTTTGTGTAAATTAGTTTAATGCTTTTGTGTTTTCTTGTATTATCAGTTTAACTTGTTGTACTTGCCTGAGGAAATCATGGATATTGTAACGTGTTGGGGGAGTTCCCAGAATGCATTGCGACATTCTGGCATTCTGTGTCATTACATGTTATTGCTATTAGATAGGGTTTGGAGGCGAATGTTCAGGACATGTTGGGTTGCATTTCACTGTTTCATTACGTTCACTTTGTTGACTGTTGTTTTTGGGATGAGTCAGGGAGCACCATTACTCAACGCACTATGGCATCTTGGCATACCACTACCACTCCGCTCGTGACCGCGTGAAAAGTCCGCTTGTGACCCTGTCATACTAAAGCGACTTGTAAGAGTAGAGTTCTTCTCTATTCGTTGAGCTTGACGTAACTCGGACTGCATTTACTGACGTAGTGGTGAAAGACACCGGTGCGAGTCCCACACAGGGGATTCTTTCATAAAAAGTGGTGGGTACAAAATGACTCATGACGAAAACTGGTAGGTACGCGTCCCCACCGTCCCCACCGTATTCTACGCGCCTGCCTACAACGCCAAATACAATGGATAACTGTTTAAATGTTTATTACTAACTAGAAAATTGCCAGAATAGAAAAAAAATAATAACCTGCACCATGGGCTTTAACGTAAAGTGTATCACGCAAGCGTCTCTTCCGGCTGTCCTGCCCATTCCTACGCCCAGCCTACCCCCCAGCCAGGGGCGTAGGAATGAGTTTAACATTGGGGGGGGGGACACATATGGGAAATCTGACAGATCCGTTAATGGTTTGAACAGAGATATGTCATAAATTAACAAATTGTCTTCCTACTAGAGCTGCAACAAATACTCAAGTAATTCGAGTAATACGAGTACAAAAAATCCTCGAATATTTTTTTTTGCCTCGAGTATTCGTTTAATCATCAATTTCGTTTAAGTAGTCACTTGCGTTCTGCCCGGCGGTCGTGTTCTACACGGACTGTAAACAGTGACGCACGCGACGCTCGAGTCAATAGGACAGCGAACTTCATCGATGCTTCAACATCTTAACAGAAAGCATCCGTTTGTCAACAAGACCAGCTCATCCGAAGCCAGCACAAGGTAAATGCCCGTCTTCCACTCAACAGTAGCTCAACATTAGCCGATTTAACACGATTGCTAACTGAGAAACAAAGTAGCGCTGGTTTGAACGTAAGCTCTGCATTTGTTGTCATCTATAATAATGCGAGTCTCGATGACGGCTAGTCCAAATGTGGGAAAAGAAAGCAGCGCACAAGAATAGCATTTTAATAATAATTATTATTTAATAATAATAAAAAGCAGCGCACGAGAATAGCATTTTAATAATTGTAATAATTTAAAATGCCGCACATAAACACATATTAGGCTATTGCTTAAAGCAGATATGTAATCAGTTTGATTTAAAGTGACCTGGGCTAGATGGCAGTATGGCTATGTGCATTATGTTGATTTTTTTTTTCTTTCTGTTTGTCTTCCACAGTACATCATCTCAGCAGCGGATGGACAGCTTTGCTGTCAGCTCAGTCAGCTGCAGTGCTGACTGAGAGCATTTTAAACATGTCAACTTTTGTTTTATTTATTATTATTTATTTATTATTATATCATTTTTATTTGAAATAATTTTTCCTGAAGAGGAAAGTTCAACATTAAGGCCAAATGGGCTTCACTTTTAGCTTACTTGTTGTATTTTTGTTATTTATTCTTCATTGAAATGTTCATGTGTTATTACTAAAATGGACAAAGCCCAAGACTTGATAAGTTGTATTATTGTTAATTATACTTCATTCTTTACTAAAAAGAGTAATTGTATTTTCAGAAATAAAAGCCAATTGTTCGGTTTTACCAGGCCGGTTGTTTCTGTCACACATTATGCAATAGTATTGTTGTTTCAAAAATCCCCCCAAAAAACATCCGATTACTCGATTAATCGCTGAAATATTCGGTAGAATACTCGTCTTCAAAAAGAATCGATAGCTGCAGCCCTACTTCCTACATTGCGAGAGGCAACCTACATGATGACAGGACGCTGTGTGTGCGCTTTCAAAATAAAAGCAAGATTTCAAAATAAAAAAATTCTTCTCCGCCATGGTAAAATTTTTGGACGGGACAAATGCGACTGTCTCCAATATTGGAGGGGACACGTAGCCCCCGTCCCCCCTGGTTCCTACGCCCTTTTGGTTCCGGCGTCGACGCTTCCTCTTAGACTCTTCCTACGCCTTCAGGTGTGTCGCCCGGCTGTAGCCGTTGCCCTGGGCACAAGAAAAACAACACAGAATGACGATCCATCGCCGATCGGCGGACAAGTGAATCAGTCCCGTTGCGACAGCGCGAAGGCGTCATCTTTCGGCAGAGTTTCCGTGAGCCGCTGTGGTGTCGGCCGCCCCTCGCCACAAACTCACTGGAAAGGAGAAGTAGGGCCACGAGGACGGTGGCCACGCACAGAGTGGTCAGTCTGCCAATGTTCCACACAGAGGAGAAGGCTGGGATTTCATCCTGGAATCAACAGAAAGGAGGGAGAACACAGCAATTTACAGATTAGGTTTAGGCGAAGGCCAACCGACAATGTTATATCTACATCTATATCTATAGCTATATATATATATATATATATATATATATATATATATATATATATATATATATATATATATATATTATACATTTTTTATTGATCTTACATGAGGTGGTACTTTCTCTTCGACATTATTCTGGAACAAGATATTCACGTACCTGGTTGCCTACTTCAATTTTGGGGCCATCACTTGTCATTGTCTCAATAGGGGATGAGGTATCCTCTGCGGGGGGGGAGGGGTAAACCCATCCCCCTGGGTACGAGAATGTACCTTTCTCCTCCACGTAGAGAGCAAATGAGTTCCTGAAGATGACTCTCTGGTCGGGGCCAGAGAACACCTTGCATCTGTACCTCCCGGAGTCGTTGGTCTGCAGGCCGCCGATGGTCAGGGACACGTTCCCCTCCATGGCTCTGCCCAGCAGCTGGAAGCGGGGCGACCTGCTGTAGGTCACCTGGCCGTTGGTCATCTGCAAGACATAGAAGCGGCGGCACCTGCGTCTATAGCACCCGGGCGTCTGGCAGTGAGTCCAGCGGGTCTTCACGGGGCCGGGCATGCGGCTGGTGTTATAGACGCAGGGCAGTGTTACGCTGCCGCCCGTGATGCCCACCACCTCCTCCTGGTAGCCACCGCACACTGTGGGGGAGGAGAGCTGTGAGGGTCCAATAGAGCCTTCCCCCGCCCCACCACCACCCCAACATTCACCTCCAAGAGTCCCGTTGTTACCCACCTCAAAAAAACAAAACCACCTCGAAAACACACAGAGGGAATAAAATATCAACTTACCGTTGATTAGGATGGAGAAGAGCAGATAACCAAGAGGATCCATGTGTAGGGCGCTGTGCTTTATAGCAGAAGAACAAATCGGACTTAAATACTTGGTGACGACTCGTCTGCTCCTGCCCACAAGCAAACCTCA
The DNA here is from genome assembly GCA_036785325.1 of Urophycis tenuis. Classification (NCBI taxonomy): domain Eukaryota; kingdom Metazoa; phylum Chordata; class Actinopteri; order Gadiformes; family Phycidae; genus Urophycis; species Urophycis tenuis. The sequence goes on along the minus strand of JAXIVH010000016.1, from coordinate 4,289,561 downwards.
CTGCAGGCCAAGCAACTTCCTGTATGTTTTTATTTCTCCAAACGAGATGAAATCAATGATTTTGGAGTCAACACATGGGCTCTCATCATCATCTGTTTTGTGGTTTTTTGTGTTCTGTGCCTTTCATAGCCAATAAGCAGGCCAGGTGCCACCAGGGGGCTTAAGGGGGCTTTGCCCACCCACCCCCATGTTTAAGCTGCATATATCTACAGAAAAACAGCAAAATCAAATATAGTTGCAAGCAATGATAACGGTCCAACATATGGCGATCATGGTGAGGATGGCTTAATGCATGCATCACAGTAGACAGCAATTCATTGTATGCCGTGTCTTACAATGCGTTTGGTGGAGTGGATCTCCTGCACAGCATTGCCACTGAGCACTGCTGTTACTCAGCCCTCCACTGAGTCACATGCAGGTGTCAGCCAGCAGGGGCAGAACAGACCACATCCTGAGAGAGAGGAGTCCGCCATGCTTTGAGGAAATGGTAAGCTTGGTAAATATTGTAACATGTCATTGGTTGGTCATAAAAAAAGGGGTTTACTGGAAGTTAAACGTCTCAAAATCATCATGTATCAATCAACATGTATCTAACAGCAAAAGGTATCTTAAGTTATTTCTATCATTGTGCATTATACAGGCATGTGACTTCACCTATTTTTTGTATTTTTTATTCTCTCCATCATGTTTCTTTACCTCTTTTTGACGAATAGAATAGAATAATAATAAAAGAAAGAATAAAAGAAAGAATAAAAAGGGGTGAAGAGGTGAAGAGGTGAAGAAAAATAATGAAGAGAATGAAAAATCTCAAAAAAGAGGTGTAGACAGTTATCTCAAATGTCCTTAGCATGCTACACCTGCTCTGTGAATCATTTGTCCTACATAATCTGAAAGAAAAATGATGAAGAAAATAAAACGTCCCCAAATAGGTGAAGAAAAATAAAGACATAATAAAAAATAAAAAAGGTACAGAAAAATGAGGGAGAGAATAAAAAATCTGAACCATCTAAACCACGCCCCTTGCCCATGCTGGATGGCTCTTAAAAGGGACACACATCATTGACTTTAGAAACATGGTTGGTGATTTAGTTTATTACGTTATGGTTAACTCGTTTTATTGAACACCAATGCCATTTTACTATACCTAACAAACTCACTATTGTCTCCACAGAGGAAAGACTTCTCAAACTACAGTGTACTTTGCCCTTGATGCACCATGTCTGTGTGGCAGTGTGGTGTAGTGGAAGAGCATTGGGGAAATGACCATAAGGTTGTTGGTTCAAGTCTAACCTTAATTAACATGTTGTTATGTGAGTGCTGATGGATAAATCTATTCTTTGAATTTTAGACAGCAGACTTGTGCTGTTATTTAGTCTTTCTGAGGCTAAATCAATTTAAATTATGAAAAATAATTTAACTTCCCACTCAGGTTCAACCAAAGCAATTTATTTTTACAAAACAATTCTCTTGAAATAGTTCCCCACTGTATGTTTTGTTTTTCTGAAGAATGCACCTCAAAGGACACCCCATCGTGAAGTTCTGCAGTGTGTTTTGATCTTCACAAATCGTGCAATTGTTATAAATGAAAAGTTAAGTTACACATCTTAGTGTAATACATTTGGGTCCAGTCCTTTTGTTCTCGTGCACGACCTCAACGCAAAGCGAGGTCTAGCATCGGCAGCCAAGTGGTCTATAATCAATCCTTTTCTCCAGCTAAAGGAAACAAGGCATGTTTACTTTGTCAGGAGCCTCAGTCAATATGCAGCCCAAATAGCCCGACAAAGAGGATTCAGGAAACTGGTGGTTTTGAAAGGACCATGGGTGACACATTCAAAGGGTCTGCTGATGTGTGCAGCAGTAAAGAAGAAGTCATACTTTAGCGCTCTGACCTCTCCAACTTGTATTTTATGTATTTTTTTCATAGTTATACTGCACTTATAATTGTGTCTCACCAAATCAGTTCAAACAAAAGAATATGTTGGAGAGGTTTAAAGCGATGCGACACTTCATATGTCACCTTCGACTGGATTCCTAAACACTTTCAGTGTGGTGGGAGTGATGGGTGACACCGATGCAGATTTGGTTGGACCACACCGTCAGGGAACAGACATACGTGCAGTCATCAGACAGCTACAAACACAGGACCTCTGACGACTCGCTGCTCCTCCTGAGTTCCTCAGCGAGATGGATGGGTCTGCTGAGATGGAGAGCAGCTGCTTTAGGAAATCGAGGACAACAGCAACACCCAACCAATTAGAACCCCTAAATCTGACCATAGAACTGAACCCTCAAAGCCCACCAGTAAGAACCTCAAACCTAACCCAAGAACAGAAAACCAAACCCTAAAACCCAACCTATTGGATCCCTAGAACCTCAGGCCAAACCAGCAAATCCAACTAGAAGCCCTAACCACAACCCTACAACTAACAACCCACCAAGAAACCAACCCATTGGAAATTGGGCCCTAACCCCAGAAGAACCAAACAAACCCTCAAACCCCACCAAAAAGAACCCCGAACCAAACCCTAAAATCTGACCCTATTTTGAAACCCAAAATCAAAACCAAATGAAAACCCTAAAATCAAACCATGAAACCCCTAAAATCAAACCATGAAACCCAATCAAAATAGGAAACCCTCAACATAAAACCGAACCCTGAAACCAAAACTCAAAACATAAAAGATTACCCTCAGAGGAAACCCTAACCCTAAAACAAAAACCATAGAATCAGAAACAAAATCTTAAAACCTAACCTTAATAACCCTAAAACCAAACCCTAACCCATAAACCAAACCCTAACCCATAAACCAAACCCTAACCCTAAAAATCAATTCCTTCCCCAAACCCTGCCAACCATTCGGTGGGGCTGTCAGGACTTTATCAATCTCCATGCGCAATTATTTACAATATTTATTTCAACCACCAGATCCGGTATAACATTGAAACAGTATTCACACTTTAATGGCTTTAAAATACAATACAGATAAGAGTTATGGGATAAGTTCTCTTTGTACTCTCTTTGTGTTTTCTCTCCACTGCCGCTCTCTGACGTTCCCTGGACGAGCACTATGAGTTGTCTTGGGTTGTTTGTCCGCGTCCATCACACTACAAGAACATGAGGATGGATGACCTCCTGCTCCGTGTAATAGTATTGAACACAAGGAGAGGACGGGGGAGGCCAGGGGGACACAGAGGGTGGAAGAAATAAGACAGGAGAGAAGAGAGAAGAGAGGGAGGGAGGGGGGAGGGAGACAGAGGAGGGGAGGGAGGAGGAAGAGGATGAGGGAGAGAGAGGAGGAGAGAGAGAAGAGAGGGAGGGAGGGGGGAGGGAGACAGAGGAGGGGAGGGAGGAGGAAGAGGATGAGGGAGAGAGAGGAGGAGAGAGAGGAGGGAAGAGGACAGGAGGAGAGAGAAGGGGAGGGAGGAGGCAGAGGAGGACAGAGGAGGAAGGCTAAATGTGTGAACGAGGATAAAAAGGAGTGTGTGAGTGTGAAGACGAGAAAGATGGAAAGAACGACAGAAAGAGAGAAAGTAAGAATGCAGGGGGAGGGTTTGGGTTTTGGGACCGGGGCCAAGTGTGGAAAATGGTGACCAAGAAATAAGGATGTTGTGAAACTGCACATCCTGTCTTAGATAGCCAGCCATACATCTCTCTCACACTGAGCTTGTCCAATATGGCACATATATACAGTATATATCAGAAAGTCTAGAGAGCACCACATTAGGGCACATGCACTATTACATAATACATTGACATAATGTTTGCTACCTCACCCCAAATGCAGCTTACCGGAATAGCTACAGTTGTGTAACATCAAACAAACTTTCTATGTGTCAATTTCACGCCAGGTTGAAGAGAGTACGCGCTGAGGAGACAGCGAGAACAAGGTGAATCATCTCCACGCTGTGTACTTTTCTGGGGAGAGGTCTAAAAATGGTTGTGGGAGAGGTAGGATGCAGCAGCTGGTGCCCACACTGGATGGGGAAGAGAGGAGGTTTGTCAGAGGAGGATGAGAGTCCGCCAACTGAATTCTCATGAGTTCATTCTCCTCTCGTGCTCCGATGGGGAAAAATGTACAAACATAAACATGCATTTATAAAAACGAGATGATCGTCGATGTATTGAGACAAAGAGGCCGCTCTCTCTTTCTATCTCTCTCGCTCTCTGTCTCTCTCACTCACTCAGTCACTCAATCACTCACACACACACACACACACACGCTGTCTCTCTCTCTCTCTCTCTCTCTCTCTCTCTCTCACTTACACTCGCTCTTTCTCACACACTCTCACACGCTCAATTGCTCTCTTTCTCAAAGACACACACACACACACACACACACAGTCTCACACACACACACACACACACTCTCACACACACTCACACACACACACACACCCTCTCACAACTTCCCCACAGGGAAACACAGAATCCTCTCCGGGTTTCTCTCACATGGCCGTCCCTTCCCTTCTGCTGGTAACACAGGACACAGGCGAGCGAGCGGGGATGCTGAGAAAGCCATGCGAGGACATGATCACAGAGGAGCGACATGGGAAACGCTGGGCCGTCTGTCGGCGCCGGGCCCACTCCCGAGACTCCGCTCCTCGTTTTCCTCCTCCCGATCCAGATTCCAGTAGCAACTTTCTCTGCGTTTTCTCCCCCCGAAACAACGGCAACGCAAAAGTGCCGCGACCGGCCGTGTCCTGCTGTGGCGTGGAGCAGGAGCTGAGGTCCATTTTCACCCCCCCCCCCCCCCCCCACCCCACCCCCTTCACCCCCCCCCCATGCTATGACAGGAAGTGGCGTGCGCTGGACTGGACGTACAAACTCAAAACGCCGGCCGGGAGGGTGGGTGGGTGGGAGGGTGGGTGGGAGGGTGGGTGGGTGGGTGGGGGGGGTGGGAGGGTGGGTTAAAAGGTTGCCGTCTCCATGCACGCGGGCCCACGCAGACGGCCCCTCCGCTGGGTTTTATCAGCGTGTTTCTTCCTGTTGATACCGCGAGGAGACCGCAGATCCTGCGATGCGACGGACCGACCCAAGGCCACCAGTGTTTTGCGCTAAACACGGCTTCGGAGTCAAGGTTCATGAGAAAAACTGTGGTCCATCTGAGACTGTGAATGGGTACGCGCGTGTGTGTGTGTGTGTGCGTTGTGTGTGTATCCAAAAGGCACAAAGACGTGCGTGCGTGGGTCCATATAGATCGCCTTATCGTCCAAAAGAAATGTGATTTTTTTTTTTTTTTTTTAAGGAATTGCCACAGCTGACTCATTGTCTCGCTCTGTTCACTGTTCACCCCCCCCCCCACCCCTCCACTTCCACCTCTGTGACCTTTGACCTGGACAAGCTCACACCAAACATCTGATCAAAGGCGAGAAGGAGTCCCACTATCAGCACCCAAGAAAACACATTCAGGCCAATCTTTCAGCCGCGGTTCAAGACAAGTTCTGGCAACCGAACTGATGCTGGGGAGCCGGAGCCTGTGTCGACAATCTGATAGCAGCCAGGTGCACCAGGAGAGGCCTGGGAGACACACGCATGCAAAACAGTCTAGAGAATGAATGTCCTGAGAGGCTTGTGAGGTAAGAACTCACTTGAGTACTTGAGCACAGAGTCAACACTAATCAACGTTGAAGACGAAGACACACAGAGAGAGAAAGAGACAGAGATTAAGGCGTTTGGGATTGTGTCATCACTCATAGCATGTTCCGTTTTTTCGAATGATCGAGAAAGCATGTGAACTTTAAGTGTCAATCCAAACATGTCAGTGTTTTTCTTGGATGCCGCTTGTAAAAAATAAAAAATAAAAAACGGACACACAGTACGGTTTACAAACGACAATGGAAAAAGATCAAACACATTATAACGTGGTTCTAATTAATTATAATTATTATAGAGTTGTAACATCAAAGGGGTTGGTGGTGCTGGGGTGTAGCCTGAATGACATTCGACGGAATCGTCTCTCAACGACATTTGAATCTTCCGCTGGCTAAAGACTGCTGTACCTTTTTTTTTACAAATGCGCCGCATCATTCATCATTTCAGACAGCACTGCTACTAAACTTCCCCCCCGCCAAATCTGCCCGTCTTCCGGCTTCGCATTGGAATCATATGTGGGACTAGAGCACAGGAAGGTATTGTATTGTCTGATACAATAGGAAGTGTGTGAGTGTGTGTGTGTGTGTGTGTGTGTGGGGGGGATATGACCGAAAAAATGACAAACTCACAGGACATTCCAGTCGTTCTGTCTGATACCGCTCTATTATTATGCCAGGGTATTATAGGTGATATGTATTTCATGTTTCCACGCAACTGTCAAGAACCTATAATTGGAGTTGTTGATAGCATCTTGTGAGTATTTTTAGAAAGACTTTAAGGCCTGCTGTTGACGTTAATTTTAGCATTTAAATCTAAACACAAATGTCATGAAAATGTCTCTTTGTTGACACAAGACTTTGAAATAAGGCAACAAATGTTTTTATCGTCTATAATATATGATTGAAAGGTTGTATTTTGGCCAAGGACACGTTGCACTTTGGAACATAAATAGTAAAATAAGAATGGAAAAAAACAACTGGGCAGCTCTCGTCCTCACTCTCATCACCCTCTCACTCTCTCCCTCTCGCACTCTCTCCCCCTCTCTACAGCTTTCTCACTCTCATCTCTCTCTGTCTCTATCTTTCTCTCGCCCTCTCCATGCATCTGTCATTCTCAACTCTCTGTCTCTCTCCATCTCTCTCTCTCTGCCCCTCTATCTTTCTCTCTCTTTGGCGCTTTCTCTCGCTCGTGCTCTTTTATTCTCTCTCTCTCCCCTCACCACTCTTTCCTCAGATAGGTTTCTTGAGCAATTCATCAGCCCACATGGCACAACACCAATCAACACAATTACTTCTGGGTTATGCAACCCCCCCCCCCCCTCCCCCCCTCTCTCTCCCCCGCCTCCCCCGCCTCCCCCATCACTCCCCCGCTGCCTTGCTGCTACATTGTACAGCGCTGCGGAGCGGCGAGGGGACCCCACCGACACCCCTTCCCCTGCGTTCACCCCGCCGTCTCCGTGGCAACGCTGGCGCTGCAGCTATGCCATGGCAACGCCCCTGAGTCCGGCCGAGTGGATCCTGGTTTTCCCACAGACACGGGCCGCATTTCAATCAGGGCCCGGCGGACCAATGCTACCATGCCACGGCATGCTAACGCAAAGTAAAAGTACCTTCTTTTTTTTCACTGATGTAACTACTTCTTTTTGCACCCCCTCCCCCCTCCCCCCCTCCACCCCCACCCCTCCCCAATTGTTCTGAATTCCCTTAGTATGCCATTCATCAAATGAGTAAAATAGAAGTCACTGGGAGCCAAGTCAGGGCAATAAGTCAGAAGTCACACTCTGGTCTGGCAAGACATTCTGGGGCTGCAGGGATAGTATATGTGTTATTCTTTATGCTCTCCCCCTCAGATAATAGGCACAGCTGGCAATAAGAATGAGCAGGAAAGTGAATTCTGAACGGGGGAGGGGGGGGGGGGGGGAGAACATGTTAACTATTAATTATACCCCCCAGTGTTTTTCCTGGCATGCGTTTGTGTATTTCTGAAGAACAACATGAACATTTGAGTGACCCCCTCACCTCCACAAGCTCTGCTCTGCGGTCGCTGCAGTGCATGGTGGGAGAACCAAAGGGTTATTTTAGTGGTTGAGGCCGTCCCAGAGGTGGGCTAATCGACATCGTCATCATCATTATTATTACTATAATTTTGACAATTTGGTTTGATTAATTTAGTCTGAATGACCACAAAAACAGAACTAAATCAAAGATAAGCGCCACAGAAGCGATGTCGGACAGAGATTAGACATTTGATCAACTTTAATATTTCTAATTTCCTTTCATTGCATATCTGTATCTGTAAAAATACAGGCAGACGCACACAATCTCCTCCGTCCATGTTGTATGTGGAGCCACATCGTTTTGGTATTTATTCAAGGACATTTCTTGCTGCGCGAGGATTAAACGTGATTCAGGGCGCAGCGGTGCCAGGGGGATAATTGAGAAGAAGAAGACACGGCGGGTTATTTCACGGCATGAGGCTCACGACTGGAACCCTCATCAAGTGGCGGGTCCTCTCAGGTGACCCCTGGCCAGGGGGGGGGGGGTCTGACCCCTCCGTCAGCCCCCCGGGGGGGGGGGGGGGGGGGGGGAGGTCAGCCAGCCCACGGTGACAGTGTCACCGGGCTCGTTAGACAGGTAATTGCATCGCAAATACGATGGAAAAGAAACCGCAAAAACAAACGAGCCGACCTCCTCGGCACACGTGATTATGAGTGCACGTTGTCTGATGTCGTTGGTCGTTAGGTGTGAGCTGCTGCTGGGCCTGCAGCAGAGGGGCGCTTCACTTTGGACGAGACGTGCAGAGCACCCGGTGGGCTGGACAAACAGCGCGGTGGTGGTCGTAGATCATTGGAACCGGAATTGGAATAAACAGAAACAGATGGAACAAGCTAAATAAAACCTGAAACCTAAGTCAATGGAACCATCTTTGAAACTATGTAGCACAACCATACAAATGGAACGCAAGTGAACGTTTCTCAAGCTTTCTTCATCCGCTAACACTCAGGGCCGGGAGAGCCTTCATCACCAGCATGAGGACCTGGTCTCAGCAACAACATGAGGACCTGGTCTCAGCAACAACATGTGGACCTGGTCTCAGCCCCAGAGTGAAGACCTGGTCTCAGCAAAAACATGAGGACCTGGTCTCAGCCCCAACATGAGGACCTGGTCTCAGCCCCAACATGAGGACCTGGTCTCAGCAACAACATGAGGACCTGGTCTCAGCCCCAGAGTGAAGACCTGGTCTCAGCCCCAACATGAGGACCTGGTCTCAGCCCCAGCATGAGGACCTGGTCTCAGTCCCAGAGTGAAGACCTGGTCTCAGCCCTAACATGAGGACCTGGTCTCAGCCCCAGCATGAGGACCTGGTCTCAGCCCCAACATGAGGACCTGGTCTCAGCCCCAACATGAGGACCTGGTCTCAGTCCCAGAGTGAGGACCTGGTCTCAGCCCCAACATGAAGACCTGGTCTCAGCCCCAACATGAGGACCTGGTCTCAGCCCCAACATGAGGACCTGGTCTCAGTCCCAGAGTGAAGACCTGGTCTCAGCCCCAACATGAAGACCTGGTCTCAGCCCCAACATGAGGACCTGGTCTCAGCCCCAGCATGAGGACCTGGTCTCAGCCCCAACATGAGGACCTGGTCTCAGCCCCAGCATGAGGACCTGGTCTCAGCCCCAACATGAGGACCTGGTCTCAGCCCCAACATGAAGACCTGGTCTCAGCCCCAACATGAGGACCTGGTCTCAGCCCCAGCATGAGAACCTGGTCTCAGCCCCAACATGAAGACCTGGTCTCAGCCCCAACATGAGGACCTGGTCTCAGCCCCAGCATGAGGACCTGGTCTCAGCCCCAACATGAGGACCTGGTCTCAGCCCCAGCATGAGGACCTGGTCTCAGCCCCAGCATGAGGACCTGGTCTCAGCCCCAACATGAAGACCTGGTCTCAGCCCCAGCATGAGGACCTGGTCTCAGTCCCAGAGTGAAGACCTGGCCTCAGCCCCAGCATGAGGACCTGGCCTCAGCCCCAGCATGAGAACCTGGTCTCAGTCCCAACATGAGGACCTGGTCTCAGTCCCAGAGTGAAGACCTGGCCTCAGCCCCAGCATGAGGACCTGGTCTCAGTCCCAGAGTGAAGACCTGGCCTCAGCCCCAGCATGAGGACCTGGTCTCAGCCCCAGCATGAGGACCTGGTCTCAGCCCCAGCATGAGGACCTGGTCTCAGCCCCAGCATGAGGACCTGGCCTCAGCCCCAACATGAGGACCTGGCCTCAGCCCCAGAATCAAGCCATTTGTCCGTATCAGTAAGTATGTTTTAGTAGCCAGTAAAGCATGCACATTTATCACACTCGTTTTTTAATCCAAAAACTATTAATAAATTGAAGATTGTTTTCTCTCTGTAATATGAGTGCACTGGTGGCAATTAATTTCAACACAATTGTAACATGAAACTTGAACGGAAATAGAAGTGTGTTTGCGGAAAAACTGATTAAAAAAACAATTCTGAGCGGAAATGGCACTGACACACCGAACCTATTTTTGGTTCATTGAATGCGTTGCTAACGTGTAATAGTGTAACACCGCCAACAGCCTGGCAACATGAGGACGCTCGTTTGCAGGACGAGTGTGCTTCTACAACACATGTGTGCACATGCAAAAGCATGCCTGGTGGCATGGCGGATGTTTTGCATGTGCAGTATGTGTGCATGTTAGCGATGGGGTGTGCAAGCATGCCGGCCCCCAAGCTACTCTGCTGCTGCGCCGTCACAGCATGGCGGTTTTGCATGGAGTTTGGAAAAACCAACAAACACAAGAGTTGTCTTTTCTGTGGCCTCTAATAACAGTAATTAAAAGTCGACAGCAGCATCCAACTCTCCCAAACGCCCATTGTGTGTGGGACTGTGTGTGTGTGTGCGTGTGCGTGTGCGTGTGCGTGTGTGTGTGTGTGTGTGTGTGCATGTGTGTGCGTGTGTGTGTGTGTGCATGTGTGTGTATATGCATTGGGTGTGTGTGAATGCATTGTGTGTCTGTGTATGTGTGTGTATGCATTGTGTGTGTGTGTGTGTGTGTGTGTGTGTGTGTGTGTGTGTGTGCATGTGTGTGTGTGTGCGTGTGCATGTGTGTTTGTGTGTGTCTGTGTATGTGTGTGTATGCATTGTGTGTGTGTGTGTGTGTGCTTGATGCATTGCGTCGGTGCCTCTGTGTGCGTGCATGAATGTGTGTTAGTGCATGAATGTGTGTGTGTGTGTACATTAAAAGTAAGAATTAAGTAAGTACATAAAAGTTTAGTGAAGGGGCTGATCATTTTCCGCGGTCCATTCCCCATTAATGGGCCGCATTTGTCTATCGTTATCTTACTCAGCACGTTCCATCTTTGCTGAATTAGGTTTCCATTGTCCCGCCCTCATGCTGTCAAACACTGAGAACAGCTCAAAGATATTCTCTATGTATCCACTGACTATTATCTAAATAAGTACACAAGTGCGAGATCTTACATGATAAGCAATACGGAACCTAACAGAATATATCTGATTATGAATCGCCCTCCATCGTGTGTGACTGAATGAATGAATGAACATGACTGAATGAATCTCTTCACAATGCGCTCGCATCAGGAGACGTGCTCGCATGTTGCATCAAAAGCACGTTGTCCACGGTAGCCTTGCCTGTGATCCTATACACACAGAGGACCCTCCATCCCCCTCCCTCCCCCCCTCCCCTTCCCTCCCTCCCCCCCTCCCTCCCCCCAGCTCTGAACAACGAGCCTTGGCTGAACGCCTCCTCCCTTGCCCATTACAAATGGGCTCTTACATGCGAGTCCCCCAGATGTAATAAGCCATTTTAATAGGAAAGTCCTTCTGGGACAGAACTTACATTACGCTGGCTCCTTCACTACCTAATGTATTGCAGTTACTCCTGTAATGTTGTCATGGTGCCAGGGGAGATGGGAGCGTATTAATAAATACATTATTATTAAGATTAGTAATGTACCCGTTTAAACAGCCCCGTCGACACATTCATTATAGGGCGGTCTACGTGCGACAATAATTTGACCAAATTACTGCCATAAAGTCCCCGACCACAAGCCCTGAGCAACAGCTAGCTTCTAACTGTAGTGAGACACCCTGGGGTGAAGGATGGACACACTGTGTGTTAACGATCAAACGGATATGCATAAATACCTCCATTTTACGAATTACAATTCAATAAGGAATGGATTACTCCAACGTGTCATATGCCGATGAAGCGCGAGTCCTAAAAATGTCCATTCCGCAGAGTCTCCGTTCAAACCTAATAAAAATTAACTGATGCACACCATTGTGCAAAAACACTGAGCTGAGTCAAGAGAAACTGCAGACGATGATGATTTACATTTGAACTCAGTGTGTGTGTGTGTGTGTGTGTTTATACGGCGAAGTGAGGGACGCGCTATGGCCTGCATTCAGAGCACACTCAGGCCTTATGAATCTGTCTGCTCTCAGCTGCCTCCGCGCTGCACTGTGACAGCCTCCCTCCCAGCGACAGAAACGGAAACCGGGAGCACATTTTTTAAGCCGTGCATTGTTCACATAAATAATAGAAGATGACATTTCCATATTATTACCATGATCTCTGTGTTCTGCGTTTCTGCTGACGGTGTGGTGTTTTGCAGTATTTTGTTTGTCTTGCTTGCACCACATCAAGCGCCTCGTATTGGATGGGTATTCCTACTTGGCGATGAATCACATTGTGATTCTGATTGTGGTCAATTCACTATTAGTTGTTTTTACCTTTTTTTTAAACCAGCTGTGACACAACGTCACAGGGTTGCTCTTGGATACAAATTGATTGACACAACAAGCGGAAAACAACCGCTCTCTGATAGCCGTCCCATCGATGCATTCCTGCTCAATATTTAGAGGACACGTTCTAAATTTAAGCATCTCCAGAGGTTTGAGCACCAGATGTTACATATGCACGTAGCACTTTCAAAGCTCCTATATTTCCTCCTTTTTTCCGGGTGCAAGACATCATGATTTAACAGAATAATATACTTTGTTTTGTTGAGTTGGACGGAGTCCAGGGTGCTCTACAGCTACTTATAAGTGAGAAGAGAGCCCGCTGTAAAACAAGGCATGCCTTTCCTGCTTCCACAACACACTTACGGGCGATAAACACGACTCAGTTTAAAGCGTTTCCACCGCCACAAAAAAACGAGACTTTTTTTTAAAATTTTTAAATTCTGCTGGCTTTGCCTTTTCCCTCACGAATGCCCCGAAGGGCGACACACAGACACACAGGTTCATAAACCCTCCAGCATATTAATGACGGACGGCGGCTCCGTCCGGCGGCTGTTGATGGACGGCGGCTCGCGACCCTGGGAAAGGAGCCCGCGACGTCTGATGGTCAGCTGGACGAGGCACGACGACGGCGCTGGGAGAAGCACGCCGTCAAAAGATCCACCGAGCGCTCTGGCAGAAGATGCGAGAGAGAGCCGAACGTTTACAGATTTGTGGTCGTGTCGGAATGCCGGGTCCGATATAAATTCACAAACTCAACTTTGTGGAAGTATTTACTGTCTCCCTCGCTGTCTCCCTCGCTGACTCCCTCGCTGACTCCCCCGGGCAATAATCAGTGAGAAGCATTTTGATCCCAAGACGGAGTGTCCTAAATATAGTTGATTTAAGTGTCACAATAAATTAATAAATAGAACATACAAAGTCCAAAAAAAAAAAACTAATTGCACCTCGTTTGCCAAATTAGCTTTGAATTGTCTTCTCGTCTCTGACTTCTCCCTCAACATATAGCCGTTGCTATATTTGTTGTTGAAACAACCGCTGGCTGCCAAACAAGCAGCATTTTTGCCCTTTGACCCCATGCTGTGAGTGGGGCTCTGCGTGCACTTGAGTGTTGAGACAGCGAGGGCCATGTTGTTCCCCCCTCTCTCCCGTGAGCACGCGGAGCGCGGCCATGCGCAGGAGGCCGCGTCCCTGGCGGCCGGCTCGAACCCTGGCGGCCGGGTGGGCCCCTCCCGCGGCAGGACGGTACATCTCGCCCGTTGTGCCCCTTCAAGTGATTCCCGAAGAGAAAGCACGTGCCCTTTGTGCTCACGAATGGATTTTGTGTTCCGTCGCAACTCTTCTCGGACTTCAGAGTTGCTTTCATGTGCGGCGCGTTGTGTGACGAGAGAAGACTGAGGAGGCCGAACTCTCTGAGGTTCAGCTTCTCTCGGGATGTCCACCGAAAGACCAGCTCGTCTTCGGGTGGATTTCCAAACGTTGAGCTCAGTGCTGTGCAGTTAAATGGTCCTCTCTTGAAAAGGTTTTAGAGTAAATGTATTTTACAAGTACTTTTATGTCTACTATATCAACTGGACTCAAGTATCAGGAGATCCATCATCGTAATCGCTGATGTCTCCGCGTTGGCAAAGGTAGACACCACCGTTAAGATTCAGTTCACTCTGCTTGCTTCTCAAGGGCCACAGCAACAATCTGAAAATAAAAAGTAAAATATTTGCTTTGGACTCACGCTCCGTCCCCTCGCTGCAGTGGGTTCTCTGAGGTAGAATATCTCCGTAACGAAACGAAACAGGAAACAAGGCAGCCTTTGGTTTCCGGCCCAGGCTTGGTTCCCCTCTCCCCCCCCAGAGGTTCTGCCAAAACACAGCAGGGCTGCTGGGGCCCAGATGAATGGGCACGGGACGGGTGACAACCAAGCGACAAAACAGGTTATTTTCTCTTGAATACTTGAATAATACATATTCACGGGCTTGATTAATATGCTATCCAATGTCCCGGGAGGGAGAACTGTGTGTGCCGGTCCAATAAGTTGGGTCTGGCCGTCAGATGAGTCACGAGTTACCTCTATAGTGTATGCCTGGATGTATGTACATTTATGTATATTTTATATTTCTTTAATTTAATTTAATTTTTAATTTATTAGTTTATTTGTCAGGGACAATGCAGCGCACATTATTACATACATAGCAATCACAGTCAATGCCATAATGTCTGTAGATGTGTTACATAAAAGGTTTCTAGCCAGTTGGCTATTTTGCAACCTCAGGCCTTTCTAAAAACATGTTGTAGTCTAAAAGTATTCTAAAAAGTGTAGTATACATGTGCATACACCTCTCTTTACATATAGAGACCAACAAAACATCAAGGGTAATCTTAGTGTTCATACCCTACACATCCATACCATACACATCAGAACAACCACAACATACATCGGAACATCACAAACAGCAAGTCACGTAACACAACCCCCAGACACCCAGCCGCCCGCAAACTCTCACTTATACGGACAGCCAGCCACACACACACACACACACACACACACACACACACACACACACACACACACACACACACACACACACACACACACACACAACATACAACAACACAGACAACAAAACATCTCATCACGTACGACACAACCCCCAGATACCCAAACGCCCGCAACTGTGCGCACGTGTGTGTGTGTGTGTGCGCGTGCGCGAGCGTGTGTGTCTTAGTGGTCACATCCCTGATTTACTTTCAGCCAGTGTTTTACCTTACTGTTGAATGTTTTCAGTTCTGTTTGTGTTTTTAGTTCTGTCGGTAGGTCGTTCCAAAAGCGGGTTCCTATTACTGAAAAACATGACTGGCCAAAATAAGTTTTGCGCCCCTCTACTGTGCAGTTACCACCCTCTGCTCCCCTTGTGGCCGCGCTCCTTGTCTTTGTTTTCATGACAAATGGACAGACTACAGAGGGCGCCAGATTATTTGCGCATTTAAAAAAAAAAATTAGAAAAGAAAACTTAATAAAACTGTCAAAAAATAATTAATTAACTTATATTTTTGTAAAATTAAACAGTGATGTGATGTGATGGGTTTCTGGTCCATTATTTTCAGTGCCTGTTTGTATAATGAAGTGAGTGGTTTGACAGTTGTCTGGAAGGGCTTGGCCCCATACAGTAATACAGTATGATAAGTGGGAGAGTATCATTGCATGAAAGAACAATAAAGCTGCCTTGATGTGGTGTCTTATCATTCTGAAGCAGTTCAGGATTGTTCGGACAGTCTTGCAGAGTTTCTTAACATGTTTTTTTTTATTTAAGTTGAGAGTCTAAAATAATACCTAAAAATTTAAATTCATCCACTTCCTCTATAGCCTCTTGGCCTATTTTAATGGTGCATTTGGCTTGACCTCTTATAGAGAAACACATTGAGACAGTCTTTTTGATATTAAGCGTCAGGTGGTTGTCTTTGAGCCATTGGGATACTCCCTCCATTTCCTTGGTCAGGACCTCTGCTGCTGCACCGGGTGTTCTATCTGGTGCGTATAAGACTGTATCGTCAGCATACATTTGACAGTTTGCTGACTGACAGCATGTTGGTAGGTCGTTGATATACAGACTAAACAGCAGAGGCCCCAGGATGGATCCCTGTGGAACACCCATTGTCGACTGAAGTGGCTTTGAGAGTTCTGTGTTTATTTTAACACGTTGCTCTCGATTGGCCATTATATATATTTTTTGTATATTTTTTAGTATATTTTTTACATAGGTTTATATTATTTATTCATATACACTCTACTGTACGTAGAGTGTCTGTCTCTTCTTTTTTTCCCTGGAGTATTGTAATTAATGCGATTTCCCTCAGGGATCATAAAAGTATGTCTGTCTGTCTGTCTGTCTGTCTGTCTGTCTGCAGGGCTTTGGACCGCAGACCCGGGCTGATGCCGGAGATGTCACGGTCCAGTGGGTAAACAGGAAGTGGATCTCGTGGAGGAGGCGGAACGGTAGACAGCCGGCTGTAACCGACAACAACAACAACAACGGACAACATCCCAGCATCATCTCGGGGGCATCCTTCTGGCCGTTACCATGGTGGTGTGGGGCGGCAGTGGCTCAGTGGGTAGAGCGGGTGGACAGAGCGGGTCGTCCACTAACCGTAGGGGTCGGTGGTTCGATCCCCTTGATCCCCCCCCCCCCACCTCCGACTGTCCACATGTCGAACCCCACAAAATGCACTGCTTGTAAGTCGCTTTGGACAAAGGCGTCTGCTAAATGCCCCCTGTTACCCTTTACCGTGGGCTCTGACAGCTGCTGAAAAGGCCTGGACCGCTGGGAGAGGATGATTTAGATGTGGTAGCGCTGAGAGCAGCCATGTTCCCAGCCACACTCAGAGCCCAACCGTGGCCTCTAGAAGGGCCTTCTGTCTGGGCCGGGCCGCGTGCTCAGCAGAAACCCTGGTGACAGCGTAATGGTCTACAGCCATGAAGATCTACGCAGGCGTTGGGTGGTCCTCATTGTCTTTGAACATAAAAAAAAAAAACAGCTGTACTCCTAAATCTTCAACTTTGAAAAGGATTTCAGAGGCCGCGGTCGGCAGGTGGAGTCCAGAGACGTGCACGTGAAGTGCGTGGCGAAGAGGGACTACTTCAATGTCTCCCCGCAGTCAGAGATGCTTCTTCATCATCACGACGTATTTGTTTGCGTCAAAGAAGGCAGAATGCAGATATGCGTTGGTGAGTTATTACTAGTGCATGTTACATTAAAGGCTTTTGAATGACAAACCTACTTGACGACGTGACTATGGTGAATATTATCACCCTGTTTTCTGTGGGCATAATTAGTCCTATTTTGTCCAAATCCTCTCCACATTTTTGGCCCTGGTGTGTCATTATGATTCCAAACAGTTATATCACATTAATGCACCTATTTGTGTATTTATGTATTTATTTGTTGACACTGCTT
>JAXIVH010000016.1:4254747-4264747 GCA_036785325.1 Urophycis tenuis | reverse complement strand
CGGAGGGCGTTACAATCTCTCCCATCTGTGGTGTCGTCTCTGGTTTGTCCCTTCAGCGTGTTACCTAGCACAGCTTCCACAACGCAGGCAGCCACACATGCACATGAGGTGTGTGTGTGTGTGTGTGCACGTGTGCAAGCATGTGTGTGTGTGTGTGTGTGTGTGTGTATGTGAGCGTGTGCGTGTGTATGTGTGGGTGTGTGGGTTTGTGTGGGTGTGTGTGTGCATGCGTGTGTGCGTGTGTGTGTGTGTCCTTGTGTGTGTGTGTGTGTGTGTGGGTGTGTGCATGCGTGTGTGCGTGTGTGTGTCCTTGTGTGTGCGTGTGTGTGTGTGGGTGTGTGTGTGCATCCGTGTGTGCGTGTGTGTGTCCTTGTGTGTGTGTGTGTGTGTGTGTGTGTGTGTGTGCATAATCTGTACATCCACAGAAATGATGATTGACAGCTACTCTCTCATCTGGGGACCGCCTCATGGAGTCAACACAACAGGACCAATCCGCTAAAACAAGCAGCGTGGTTTTGGATATGATTTTCGACACCTGCGTCGGTCATTCAAGAGAGAGGCAGGCAAAGAAACGAGAAGCCAATAAACCAACAAACAAAGAAGGAACAAAAAGGAAGAAATTATGAAAAAAAACAAAAACAAACAAAGAGAGAAACAGAGAAATAGGGAAACAAAGAAAGGAAGGAAACAAAGGAACAAAGAAGAAATTAGTTTACTGGATCCCATGGGGAAGGGTGTGTGTGTGTGTGTGTGTCTATGTGTGTGTGTGTCGGGGGTGTGTGTGTGTGTGTGTAAGGGGGGGGTAAAGTCTTTACAAGTCCCTCCTTGCCTCACAACACCACAGAGAGGCAATCACCTAATGCCTGCTGGCGGTGGACTCCACAGCCAAAGTGTCCAGTCAGCAGCAGCAGGATCCGTCAGAGAGCAGGGCGTCGCCCCCCCGCCGGCCGCCGCCGCTGCTGCCTGCACGCCGAGGGGGCGCGGCCACGGGGGGAGGGGGGGTGATGGAGCATCCCCCCCATGGGCCGCCTCCCGACCAGAGGGCTCCGTCGGCCGGCCATCACCCGGCACTCCCCCCCTCACCGCGCGGTGTGTCTCTCTGACTCACCCGGTGATGGAGGTTAGACTCTCTGTAGGGAGGACAACAAAGCCTTCTGTCACACGCCGAGTAAAGGAGGGTTCCCCCGCTGCTTCCGCCGCACCTCAGAGGAAGAGGAAGAGGAGGAAGAGGAGTGCTGCTTCAGAAAGTGCTGTCCCTGCATATTTGCGTCTGAAGACGAAGAGGAGACGCTGTCTTTGCCAGCTGTTTTTTTTTTTTTTTTGCAGCGGGGTAACAAAATAATGTGTGGCAGTAAATGCCCCCCGCTGGCCATTTGCTATGGCGTCGATATATTTCCTATATGAACGGGCTGTTACTCTGCACACAGTGCGGTATAGGGATGACTGATATGTTGGCCAGTGAGCTGGAGAGACAGTGAAGAACAGAGAGAGAGAGAGAGAGAGAGAGAGAGAGAGAGAGAGAGAGAGAGAGAGAGAGAGAGAGAGAACAAGAAAGAGAAAGAAAGAGAGAGATAAAAACGAGAGAACAAGAGAGAGCGTGAGAGACAGAGAGAGAGAACAAGAAAGAGAGAGAGAGAGAGAGAGAGAGAACAAGAAAGAGAGAGAAAGGGAGAGAGAGAGAGAACAAAAAAAGAGAGAGAAAGGGAGAGAGAGAGAGGGAAAGAGAGAACAAGAAAGAGAGAGAAAGAGAAAGCGTGAGAGATAGAAAGGAGAGAACAAGAGAGAGCATGAGAGACAGACAGAGAGATAACAAGAAAGAGAGAGAGAGAGAGAGAGAGAGAGAGAGAGAGAGAGAGAGAGAGGGAGAGAGAGAGAGAACAAGAAAGAGAGAGAAAGAGAGAGAGATAGAAACGAGAGAACAAGAGAGAGCGTGAGAGACAGACAGAGAGAGATAACAAGAAAGAGAGAGAGAGAGAGAGAGAGAGGGAGAGAGAGAACAAGAAAGAGAGAGAAAGAGAGAGAGAGAGATAGAAACGAGAGAACAAGAGAGAGCGTGAGAGACAGACAGAGAGAGATAACAAGAAAGAGGGAGAGAGAGAGAGAGAGAGAGAGAGAGAGAGAGAGAGGGAGAGAGAGAGAGAACAAGAAAGAGAGAGAAAGAGAGAGAGATAGAAACGAGAGAACAAGAGAGAGCGTGAGAGACAGACAGAGAGAGAGATAACAAGAAAGAGGGAGAGAGAGAGAGAGAGAGAGAGAGAGGGAGAGAAAGCGTGAGAGACAGACAGAGAGAGATAACAAGAAAGAGAGAGAGAGAGAGAGAGATTAAAAAAGGTGGGAGACTCCACAGCGAAAGGAAACAGAAAACGGCCGTGGCCTTGGATGCTTGAGGCTTAGCCGGCCTCCTGGCTCTCGGTGGTGCCAACCCATTTCAGCAGCAGCACACAGAACACGCTCCAGCCCGGCCCCTCGGCGGCCCAACATGCAGAGGGTTGTCCGCGCCGGCCCAGGGCTCGCGTCCAAGCGCAGCCCGGCTCTGAGTCATTAGGGGAGCAGCAGGCCAGACGAGAGGACAAGAACACACTGGCTGACCCAGCAGATAGATATCAGGGAACAGTGATTATGTGTGTAGCGTTATGAGCGTAATTGAGGTATTTAATTCCAGCAATCGTAGGGGGAGCTGAGCATTAGATTAAGAGTCAATCATTCATGACAGCATTAAGTAAACTGGTTACATGATGATAAGCCACACATCCACAGCCCAGTCTTTGTGCAATCTTACTCTGATCTATTGAGGAAAATGTAACTAATGGACATATTTACGTTTAATAATTTAGCACACTCCGGACTTCCAGCTGAAGGGGAAATCGTGGAGAGTTTGGAGGATTCAACTAGAAAATGAACGAGGGAAAATTTCTAATGACATGAAAATGTCTTGGTTGTTGAGTAAATGATGAAATGGTGAGAGAGATTAAAATGGAAAAGATTCCTCTGCAGAAGATTCACCCTCACAGAGCCTGGCGCTCAGCCACTCACTGTCTGGCATGAAGCTGGAGAACGACAGGACGTTTTTTTCCCTTTCTAATGTGGAAAATACGTCTTTAAATCAAGTGTCAGTCGAACTCTAATGACTTATCCACAAGGAGGAAACCCAAGACTGTATTTGAAAAATCACATAATCACTTTTTTCCAAGCTTTCTCCTCAAAAACAAAATCCAAAGCCATTCCATTGATATTATCTCAATATCATAGAGTGACTTTATTCATCCCGAAGGGAAATGCTGGGCGCTGTTGGTTGGTGTGTAAACGACCAAATTGTTGCAAACAAATCCACACTGCGTGCAATATCCAATCAGATGACTAATCAGGTTAAACTGCCAACAATGCGGTGTGTGCACAGATGATGAACAGTGTAATTAGGATCCTGTTGTGGTGGAGCTCGCTGCATCATATTTGCCATAGGTGTTCCATGTGAGCCACTTAGCAAGTGTACATACAGGAACAGTGCATCTGTGTGAGGGAATGGCAACTATGTTGTTGACACTCAACTTGAACTAAAGGACCCCCCCCCTCCTTCTGTGTGTCAGGGTCATCAGACCAGTTGGGTGAGGTGAGATGTGTGGTGTGCTGTCGGCCAAATATATATTTACATATATACTGTATATATATATTTATATATTTATCAACACAGTCTCACGGCAGTTTGTGAAATAGTCACGAAATGGTAATCTATTGATTTGTGTACATGGACACGAATTTCCCTTTTTTTCTTTGACACTCAGCACGACTTTCAAACTGATGTATTTCAATGGGAAGTATCTTTTGTGCCTGCACCACGTTTTTACAGTAAACACTACAGTACCCATGAGCCTCTTGGTGAAGACGCCAGCTAAAGCTGCCCGAGGACCCGCCGCCAGTTCTCTTTTAACGATATCCTAACCCTAGGATGTCATTGTTAGGGTGAGGGTTAGGATTAGGGTTCGGGTTAGGATTAGGGTTAGGGTTAGGGTTAGGATTAGGGTTAGGGTTAGGATTAGGGTCAGGGTTAGGGTTAGGGTAAAGGTTAGGGTTAGGATTAGGGTTCGGGTTAGGATTAGGGTCAGGGTTAGGGTTAGGGTAAAGGTTAGGGTTAGGATTAGGGTTAGGGTTAGGATTAGGGTCAGGGTTAGGGTTAGGGTAAAGGTTAGGGTTAGGATTAGGGTTAGACATTCATGTCCATGTACACGAATCAATAGATTAAAACTATTTTGTACTATTTTCATGAACTGCCGTGAGACTGGATTGTATGTGTCACTAAGTGAGGGGGGTCAGAATGATGAGAAGTTTGGGTTGCTGTTTGGGTCAGATGTTCTCTTGTTCTGGGGGTGAACACGTCACACATCAAGTGGTGCAGGTTTAAGGCGTGCAGGTTTAAGGCGTGCATGTGCGCGTTTGGTGGTGACCCCCTCCACCCTCCTTTTATGGCCATATGCAGTACAGTGCTTCTCCAAATATTCTAACAGCTCTTGTTCTACAAGCTCTTACACCTTGGATATCCTAAATCTCTGAGACAAATGGCTGCTTAATGGGATAGCTTAGCTACCTGGTGAGAGAGATAATACATGGCAGATCAATTAAAGATAATGGCTTAAAGATTAATGAAAGCTAGTGATAGATGATGATAGATCCACGACAGACAGACAGACAGACAGACAGACAGACAGACAGATAGATACAACGTAGATAGATAGATAGATAGATAGATAGATAGATAGATAGATAGATAGATAGATAGATAGATAGATAGATAGATAGATAGATAGATAGATAGATAGATAGATAGATAGATAATATTCAGAAGGAAATCTAGCCTTTGTAAACTTATCATTTAGATTATTTTAAATGTTGTATTTTTAAGGAAGAACCATATATGGTCATAGATAGACCAATTCAGCCAAAGCCAGACGAGTAGGAATGTCAGCGCCATCAGCTTCTGATTCTAATTACAGGTCTGCCAACCCCTACACAGCTGCATGACATGTCCTCCTGTTCAATGGTGTACATGTGTAGTTCACTTTACCTTTGTTTATACAGTATATAGGCCTACATTCTTTTCTTTCGGTGTTCAGTCTTCGACTACAGCCTACGTGCACGCAAACGGCGCACCTGTATGGGAAGCCTTCTGACGTACCGGACATCAGTGAACACGCCGTCACCTCGAACCCGATCCGCAGGTGAGACACAGGTGCACACAGGGCCGGTAAAGCAGCTCAAACTGAATGTCACCTCTGCCTTCGCAGCCCTTGTGAACTCCTCCGTAGGCTATGGGATGCTCGACTCTGAGAGATGAACATTCAAGGAATGTGCGACCTGTCTGCGTTGCTCCAGCGTCTCTGCTGTGACATCCAAAGTATCCAAATAAAAACCAAGCACGTTTCGATTTGGTTCTGGTCGTTTGGAGTAAACAAAGCAGCCATCATCGGAAACACCCAAAGAACCAGTGATTTCATGAAATACGTTTGCAGCTTTTGATGCAAACAGCTGAACTAGAAATAGTTTAAATAGTTGCACTTGATAAAAGGCTCTTATGAACTCAAAGTGTATTGCTCACCCCCCTCCCCTCCGTACAAAAGCCACTCCTCTTGAAAGTTCTCGCACATTCTCCAACCGCTGCGATTTAAAACTGTTTAGACGAGGGGACAGTAAATACATGGGAGTACGGAAGTGGAAATATAGTGTGCTTGATGAAACGATCACTCAAAGCTGAGGATTTAGCAACGCTGTAAATATGACTGGAGTGGGACTGTTGAGCCAGTAGAACGCGGGCATGCAATTAGTATTCTCCTGGGCGCTCTGGGAAGAGAGCAGGGCGCTCCGGGCAGCCTTTAGAGCGGCACAGTGACTGATTCGTTTGTCCTTTATGGACACTGTTGTAGTTTTACAGTTGCTATCCATCGTTAAGGATATTAAGGTGTACTATTTTTTGTACATTATGTAACATTTGTAAACAATGCTGTTAATCTTATCGCCTGCCTTGTAAGTGTTGTAATAATTAGAATCATTCGATGTGTTGTCCTCACTAAACCTGCAAACAAAACTTTACTTTAAGAGGCTATGGTCAAAATACAGATTTAAGATATAGCTGGCACAAATGTGACTGGAGCGCAATATCCTTCTTGCCATTGCCACAGATACCTTTCTGAGGAACCTTTCCCACGTTACGCACAACAGCCAGAGCCAAGACACGGGGACGCTTCTTTCAGGAAACTCATGCAGAAGTCTGGTAGACGCACAGAATGCGCGCGCGTAAAGGCACACACAGAAAGCTCAATTTATGCGCGTTTGATGCTGCCGTTTTTATGCGTTCGGAAATGCACGTAGGATATTACATAACATTGTATTTTCTCGGTATTATACGATTTTTGTGAAATCGCTTGAGTCGTTAAGTAGGATATGAGAGGTTAGGTCGAATCTGCCACACGTTCATTCAAGGTCTTAGTTTTGGAGAGAGTGTCGGAGTGAAGACTGCATGAACTGCTCAAGCCAGAGTCGTGCAGGCGCGTTCTTTAGCTCGTTTTGGGATTGTGCGCACGAGAGACTGAGCGTAACCGTTGTGTGAAGACACTTGTTTACTATGCACACTGCTGTCGGGTGCCCTGTGCAGACGCATCATGTGGGGCTGTTGGGTGTATTCCCTCCGCAAGTGATCTGAAGCCTGATATGGAGGACCGCTCGATTCAAAATGAATCAGAGCTTCGACAATGTCACACGCGTGTGGGATCATTCGGAACTCGACTCCGGAGCAATTACGTCGTCTCCGGCTGTCAACTTTTCCAGCAACTCCACGGGCAACCAGACGGAGCACAGCGAAGTAGACCTCACGAGAGCCATACCACTCGGCTTGGTTCTGGGCGCTTTTATCGTGTTCGCCATCGTGGGCAACATTCTGGTCATCCTGGCGGTGGTGTGCAACAGACACCTGCGGACCCCGACAAACTACTTCATCATCAACCTGGCCATCGCCGACCTGCTCCTCGGCACCATGGTGCTCCCCGTGTCCGCCACGCTCGAGATCCTGGACTACTGGGTGTTCGGCAGGATCTTCTGTGACATTTGGGCTGCGTTGGACGTGCTGTGCTGCACAGCGTCCATTATGAGCCTGTGCGTAATATCCATCGACCGCTACATTGGAGTGAGCCACCCGCTGCAATACCCAGGAATAGTGACCGAGAAGAGGGCCCTGCTGGCTATGCTCGGCGTGTGGGTGCTGGCCATCGTTATCTCCATCGGACCTCTGTTTGGGTGGAAGCAGCCACCGTCGCCGGACGACACGATATGCCCCATCACGGAGGAGCCGTTTTACGCACTCTTCTCCTCCCTTGGCTCCTTCTACATCCCGCTGGTTGTTATCCTGGCCATGTACTGCCGGGTCTACATCGTCGCCAAGCGCACCACTAAGAACCTCGAGGCGGGTGTGATGCGAGAGAGGATGAACTCGGGCGAGCTGACGCTCAGGATCCACAAGGGATCCCAGGTGAACGACGACCAGAGCTGCGCCGGCGCCGGGAAAGGCCGAGCGAACCAAGCGCGAAGTTCCCTGACTGTGAAACTTCTTAAATTCTCCCGGGAGAAGAAAGCCGCCAAAACGTTGGGAGTTGTGGTCGGCATGTTTACGCTCTGCTGGCTGCCATTCTTCCTGGCGCTGCCCATAGGTAGGTGCAACAGGCTGGAATAGAAAACACGACCAGAACAACACCGCGTTTCCACTTATCGGACCCCTCAGTCGCTCACGCTATGAGTGAATTGCTTGTGAAAGGATTTGTGTTATGTTGTGTTGTGTTGTGTTGTGTTATGTTGTGTTGTGTTGTGTTGTGCTGTGTTGTGTTGTGTTGTGTTGTGAGCTTGCCAGGCGTACTGGTTCTACACCGGCTAAACATACCTACAATTATTGTGATGGCTCATTAATGATAATCGTCTGCGCTGTCGTGGGGATATCTCCGGTGATCTAAGTTACAGCCTATCTGTGGGCCTACTCTGGGGTGAATGTTAAACAATGTGCTGTATAAAAAGCAATAGATTGCATTATATTTTTTATTTCGAGGTTAGCCTCTGTTCATTTTTCATATTCGTCTGCCATTTAATACTCGTTCTCCGTTCTTTTATAATAGTCTCATCACCCTTGAGCAATTTTTTTTGTGTTGGTCTTGTATCTGTTAGCGCTCGGTCAATGGCTTCTTCTCTTTCTTTGCAGTCTTTCTAGTTTGTTCAAAAGTCGAACGTGACTGCGTTTTAATTATAAACATTGAAGATTGCACAGAAACAGCCACAACAGAACGGTCCATTCGCAGAAGTGCGTGTGTGTGTGTGTGTGTGTGTGTGTGTGTGTGTGTGTGTGTGTGTGTGTGTGTGTGTGTGTGTGTGTGTGTGTGTGCGTGTGTGTGTGTGTGTGTGTCAGTGTGTTGGCGGGGGCTGGGGGGGGGAAGGGGGGCGCGGTCCTCGTCACCACCATTTTATATCACCCCACCCCACCCCACCCCCCCACACTAAATCAATCTGCGGCGGAAAGCCCCATTCGTCCCCGGAGAGAGCAGTAGTAAATAGAGAGATGGCCCGGCCCGATAGCGCCGTGGCGGGGTGATGCGGGGGGGATTATGTAGGGACCTCCCTGGATGCCGTTCAGGCTGTGCTGCTTGTCTATAAGGGAACAGCAGAGGAAATGAACATTGAAATGCCCTACGCCGAATTGGACGGCAGTATTTCACGAGGTGACGGTGGGGTGGGTTCTGAGAGAGAGGAAAGGGAGTTAAGTACGCTGAGGATTTTGACGTAGTGACCCGAGGGTTGTTGAACACATAGAGACAGCCAGACCGTCCTCCTCCGCATCAGAGATGACCCTTTGCATCGCAGACCCCCCTGTGGCCATCTTATTGACTTGAGTCGTCCCTAGTGTGTGTGCGTGTATGAGTGAGTGTCTCTATGTGTGTGAGTGTATGTGTAGTAGTGTATTCGTTTGTTTGTTTGTGAGTGTGTGAGAGGGTTTATGTGCACGAGTGTATGTGTGAGTGTGTACGTGTGCATTAGTGCGTGTGTGTGTGTGAGAGAGAGAGTGTGTGTGTGTGTGTGTGTGTGTGTGTGTGTGTGTATGTGTAGTAGTGTATTCGTTTGTTTGTTTGTGAGTGTGTGAGAGGGTTTATGTGAACGAGTGTTTGTGTGCGTGTGTACGTGTGCATTAGTGCGTGTGTACGCGCGCGTGTGGGCCTGCTTGCAAACATGTAATGTCATCTTTGAACTCTGGCATGCGCGGTTACAGCGAGCCACTTGCAGAGGAGGGGGAAAGAAATCATAATGAAGTGTGTTGGCAATTATTAGCGTCGTTAAGCTGTCTCTTATCACATGTTTACACCATTCAGCGCGTAGACACACAGCAGATCGCACAGGGCTGGCACAGAGCAGTCTCTAGCACACCCGTGACAGATCCCTCTGTAATGTCAAACAGCGGGGGCACATTGAAATAACATGCATTTTTCCTTTCTTATTTTCCCCCGGCTGATCTCCCATTTCCATCCCGTCGCGAGCGCCCGTTAGCGGGGCGTGTGATGAACGAATGGCCTGTTTACCAGGCGCATCAACCATCCTCCAAGAATAGCATCGTGGCAGTCCGCGCTCGGTAATGACGATGAAACAATAGCACTGTGACATATTGCTGCCATTTACGCAGCAAAACGCAACCCTACATTTCTGGCGCAACAAACTGGCTCGCGCGGAGCCGCGGAATGCCAGACGCAGCGCGCCGGGCACGGCGGAGTGTAACAAGTGCATCCAGTTGACTAACGCCGAACCGGCAATTTCCTAGAGAGACGGTTGTCATGGCAAGGTTCGATTGTAGGGTGCAACAGTGTTTTTCTGAGCATGTTGTCCTGAGCAATACCCCGGCGCTGGCTCTGTCTGGTAGGGGCAACGCGCAGCCCTCTCCCCTCCATCAGTTTCCACCCACATGGAGAGAGGGAGAGAGAGAGAGAGAGAG
>JAXIVH010000016.1:4232247-4252247 GCA_036785325.1 Urophycis tenuis | reverse complement strand
CTGTGTGTTTGTGTGTCCTGTGTGTGTGTGTATCTGTGTGTTTGTGTGTCCTGTGTGTGTGTGTGTGTGTGTCCTGTGTGTGTGTGTATCTGTGTGTGTGTGTGTATCTGTGTGTGTGTGTATCTGTGTGTATGTGTGTCCTGTGTGTGTGTGTGTGTGTATGTATCTGTGTGTGTGTGTGTGTGTGTCCTGTGTGTGTGTGTATCTGTGTGTGTGTGTGTGTGTGTGTGTGTGTGTGCGCGTTTGTGTGTGTGTGTATCTGTGTGTGTGTGTGTGTGTCCTGTGTGTGTGTATCTGTGTGTGTGTGTGTGTGTGTGTCCTGTGTGTGTGTGTGTATCTGTGTGTGTGTGTGTGTGTGTGTGTGTGTGTGTGTTTGCATGGCATCTGCCAGTTTGAATCCTTGTCGGATGCCATTCTGATAGTCCCTCAGAGACCCTGCTGCAGAAATTTCATTTTCCTCAAACATTTCCTTCATATGCAGCACAACTCCCTCTGGGAGTTGAACCCGTAACCCTGAAGCGTGTAAAAGGGGGGGGGGGATGTACATGTAGAGGGAATACGAACACCAGACAGGTCCTGCCTGATCCCACGTGCACATGGGATGTGTTCCTGCTACACCTGCACCTCCTGCGTCCGCTCACCACCCGTCTCACAGTCCACACTTAAGATGGCTCCTCTGAAAGTCTGAGGAGCTCAAATCCTGATGGCGGCGGTGCTTCTCTCTCCCCTTCGCTCCGTATTTGTTTAAGCATATAATGGTGCTGGAGGCGGGGGGTTGTGTAACCACAAACTCGGCCAACACTAGTTAGTGTAAAAAAAAAAAAAAGTGTAAGGTTTGAAATCAACACCGTGTAGACCGACCACTGTGTGGCAGCATGTATCCCTCTCGCCGAAAGCTTGTGTAGTGTGTGTGGTCAGCTGTTGGTACTATATAATGATATGTATGTTTCCGGTCAGCAGTTC
The DNA here is from genome assembly GCA_036785325.1 of Urophycis tenuis. Taxonomy (NCBI): domain Eukaryota; kingdom Metazoa; phylum Chordata; class Actinopteri; order Gadiformes; family Phycidae; genus Urophycis; species Urophycis tenuis. The sequence goes on along the minus strand of JAXIVH010000016.1, from coordinate 4,251,284 downwards.
ACACTATGTAAAGGAGGTCTACGTTTTCCTTGAGGTCGTTTGCAAGGAACGTGAGATTATGGTATGGTATGGTATGGTATTACGAGGTCAGAGGTGAGAAGAAGCCAGTTCTTGTGACAGCAGCTTTGGGCACAGGGGGTGCCTGACTGTGACGATGATAATCTGAGAAGTAGTCTTTAAACTGTGCATCAGGACAAGGCTGGCAGAGTGTTCTCAGAATTTGGCGCCACAAAGGCTCTGTCAAGATTCAGACCTTTTTGGACACTGTTCTTCTTTCTAATAATCCCTTTTTAATATACAAGTGGGACGTGTCAGCGGTGGTTTTCTCCTTTTTCCTCAACACGTCAAGACACTCGGTCCACTCGCACAGATGAGCATCTCTTCGGTGGAATGCCTTTCGCAACAAAACAGGAAACGTTGCGTGATGCTTTCAGGGTTTTGATTTTGGGCCCGGGCTCGGTACCGTCTCCCCTCTGAAGTCGGGTCGGTGCAGCGGGGCTGCCGGTCTCACCTGCGCCGGGCCGCAGCGCGTCCCAACGCCGACAGCGTACGTGCGTCTCTCCGCGTAACACCCAGAGGGCGCGTCCCCCCCCCTGCTGTCCGTTCCCCCGCTTTTAAAACATAACTCAGCTGGACGCACGCAAACCTCATCCCCCGGCAGACACCTTCCACCTGTTTGCGTTGGATCAGGGGGAAAACAGCCGCCACTAACCAATACCTTCAACCTGTTTGAGTTGGATCAGGGGGGAAACAGCCGCAGGGACAAACCAACGCCAACAGCGATAGATAAGGATGTGATTGATAATCATCGCAGTGGTCTTCGGTGAATTACCCTGTAGTCATTCTTACTGTGGAAAATCATGCGTATGGTGTTGAGTGGGCTGCGTAACGGCAGCGTGTATAGAATATACTGCTTCAATGAGTGTATGTGTGTGTGTGTGTGAGTGCCCATTCTGATTGGTCCCACTGTGAGATAAGGATGGGAATGCTCCCTGTATGTGTCTTGGCTGTACTTCCGTACTTTAGATAAATTGAATTCTCCAAGCTGGTCGGTATTTTCGCATGCTATTTTCACTGCCACTTTGATACAATTACATAACCGCGGGATTGAGTTATGCCTATGATTGGTATGGAAATGAAAGCCTACTACAGCTCTTCAATTTCAGGGGACCGCTCTATTCATGGGCCATCTACATTGCAGTGTGAATGAATTGGCGGAGGGGGCGAAATCCAAATCCAGTGCAGGAAGTGACATTTGCAGCATCGTTATCAGGCGGTCAAAGCCGTACACCCTGCCTGACTGGTTCAGTGCAACTTTTTAAAACACCCTCAGAGAATGAATACGCTGTATTTGTCCGTGTGTGGAACGAAAGCAAAGATAATCAGGGGTGTGTTGGAACGATGTGCTTGAAGCAGGGTGGATGCCACATCCACACACATGCACACACGCACACGCGCACGCACACACGGACACACACACACGGACACACACGCGCACGCACGCACACACACGCTCACGCACACACGGACACACACATGCACACACACACATGGACACACACACACACACACACACACACACACACATACACACACACACACTCACACACACACACACACACGTACTACTTCGTCTGCAGTACATGTTACATGAATCAGGCCAGTCTCTGGCCCGCGCCCAAAATGCCCACACACTCCTCCGCCATCTTCATCCTCTGCTCCCAGTGGGTGTCTCGCTGTTCTTCCTCACAGACTGCGGATATCAAGTGGGTGGTGGAACCAACCGCATGTTGCGACTGTCGAAATCCTCCGGGCCAAAACCACACCGAAAAGAAAGGAAAATGAGTGATCTGGGTAATTTAGCACGGGAAAATACTGCGCTCCCATTTGACATCGTCAATCTCCCCGTGACTTTAAGCGGGTTGGCTTCACGCATACACACACACGCGCGCGCGCACACACACACACGCACGCACACACACACACACGCATACATGCACGCGCACACACACACACACACACACACACAAACACGTTTTGCTTTCACATCTGCAGTCTTTCCCCATTCCAACTAATTATTTATGTATTAGTTTCCCTGTGAATAGAGAGGCTGGCCCCAAGTATAAACAGAGCAGCAGAAGGGAAGGCGAGGGGAAGGAGTGTTTACCTCCGTGACAGAGCCCAGTCACTCATTAGCTCCAACGGAAATGTGGCAGGAAATTGGTTGTAATCTTAATGGTTTCATTTAGCAAAAAGACTAAAATTGTTCAATCCGTCCAAAGTGCCAATCTAACTGCTGTTGGCTGATCTGCTCTCGTCTCTCTTTCGTTAACTTACTTCCTCTTGCTCTCCCACCCGTTTCTTGGACATCTTAAGTATTTCGCCCGTCATTTACCAGACATCGTGGTTGCGATCAGAGAAACAACACTCGGTCAGCGGTTGGCACGCCATGGCCGTCCTAACCTGAGTGACCTTTTTATTCCTGCTCCGTTCCTGTTCGCCACACAAGTGACAAATCCCCGTCCAAACATTGCTCCCATTGGGCCAACTAAGGAATGCCGGGTCATTCCATGGTGCCCTGCGTGTGTTGTTATGAACATAGCGCACATGTCTTCGCCATGACACACCTACTGCTGTGAGGTCAATGAGAGCCGTATATCAGAAATGGTTGTTGCGCGGTCATTTTCTCTCTCTCTCTCCCTTCTCCCGCTCCCTCGCCTCGCTGCCGCATTAAGCTTGAGCAATGCTGTCACCTGCTGGCCACACACATGAACTGCAGCCAGAAGAACAACACTTTGCATGATCAGAGAAGTCTGTATCACGAGTGGACCCTGTCTGTGGAGCCAAGTACGATGGCGCGCATATATTTGCATTAATTTATCCAGACATTGTCACATTGTCATTTTCTCTCTCTCTCTCTCTCTCTCTCTCTCTCTCTCTCTCTCTCTCCCTCTCTCTCTCTCTCCCTCCCTCTCTCCTCTCTCCCTCCCTCCCTCCCTCCCTCCCCCTCTCCCTCTCTCCCCCACTGCCTCCCTCCCCCCTTCCTTCGGTCCAGGGTCCTTCAACGTGCACCTGCGCCCCCCCGACGCCCTCTTCAAGGTCATCTTCTGGCTCGGCTACTTCAACAGCTGCCTCAACCCCATCATCTACCCCTGCTACAGCCGCGAGTTCAAGATGGCCTTCATACGCATCCTGCGCTGCCAGTGTCACCGGCGCAAGCAGCCGGGCTGGCGGACCTACAACTACCGCTCCTCCAACTTCAGCTCCGCCGCCAACTCCCGCAAAGGCTCCGCCGAGCACAACTCGGGCGGCCTGAACGGCAGCCAGCGCACCCTGCCGTCCTCCGCCAGCCCCAGCCCCAGCTACCTGACCCAGCCGCTGCCGCCCTGCGCCCAGCGGGACGGCCTGTACGTCTGGGGCAGCAGCGGCGGCGGCGGCGGCAGTGGCACCAGCCCCACGGCGCCCAGCCTCCTGCCCGGCAGCCCCGCCTCCGCCTGCCAGCTGCGCTCGTACCGGGGGGAGGCGGGGGGAGGCGGCGGCCGGGGCGAGGAGGTCCCCCGCGACGTGTTCTCCTTCTCCTTCGGGGAGGCGGTCTCCGACAGGAGGGGCGGCGGCCCCCCGGAGGACACGGGCTGAGCGGGCGGGCCGGGCGCCGGGTCTGGTGGACGCACGGAGCGGGTGGGTGGGGGTGGGTGGGGGGGGGGGGGGGGGGGGTCCGATACAGACGATGAGACTGAGGGGGATGCTGCTGGGGCGGCTGTGTTTGGGCCTGTGTTACTGTATGTTTTGCCACTGTACAGAGAGGAGGAACTCAACACCACCGGGGGGGGGAGGGGGGGGGTGTGGATGTCGCAGGCTCAAGGGGTTCGAGTCAAGAGGCCGCGGCGCCGTTGTCTCCCCGGGGGGTCTGGAGGAGCAGACAGGGTGCATGCGTATTGTTGAATAATTATTTAACTTGGACGTCGAAAATGCATCCAGCACAATGTTTTGATCGGTGTTGGTGATCCCTTGTCTGTCCTTTGACCTCGTGGACACGCCGCGTGCAACGCGCGGGGGCGGAGTCACTGTTCAACGGGTGTGTGAAATAAAACCACGTGTTTGAGTTGCTCTTACGTGATATCTTCATGGTATGTTGTGGAAATAAAGTATAGCCTGGTTTATCCTCCGCCTGCCTGAGGTTTGTCTGTGTCTGTGGGGAGAGCCACTGTTCACACGGCAGCGATGGGTACACACACTGCGTTGTGTCACATGCATGCCTTTTATGTATTGAAAGGCAAACTCCGTATTTTAGACTCGTGTCCTAAAATACACAAAAAACCTATAGCAATGTAATTACCGTGTCAGCTACTCCCAGTTAATTCAGTGACGAACTCATTGTGGGGGTGGCTATAATCCCTCTCGCACACACGCACACACACATGCACGCACGCACACAGACACACACACGCGTACACGCACACACACACACACATGCATACACACACATGAACACACACGCACACACATACATACACACACGCACAGACACACACACACATGCACACACACATACATACACGCACTCGCACACACGTACACTCACGCACACACACACGCACACACAAACACGCACACACGCAGAGACTCTGAAGACTGAAGAGTGAGATGATCACGGGAACAAGAAGAATAGCAGCAGCAGAATGACAACAGCCCCTGTGACGTCACACTCCAGGATGACTGACGTCATCATGGAGGTCACATGACTGCCCTCCACAGTTCAACTACAGTAGCAATGACAGTAACACTGTCGTGGTGACCTGGCTTCACTGCAACCTTTACATTTAACTTTACATTAGACGTGAGCATGCCTGCCACCGCCGTAAACAACGGCCGTGCAGCTCTCTGTCCTCCTGAATCAGTGGGAGTCTTACAACGCAGCGGTCATGCAAATACTTCACAATGAGACCAAAGGAGAGGCAGACGGTCACGGTGGATTCAAGGTCCACGTTTTGCCTTTAAATACATTGTTAAATACAGCATAGTGTTACATGATATGTGCATGTATATTCAGATATAATGTGTAATATTGGGAAAGGCTTTTTATTCATAGATTTAAAAACAGAGCGGTCTTTGTGCGCTCGTGGTGAGCAACACTGTGTGCGTGTGTGTGTGTGTGTGTGTGTGAGTGTGTGTGTGGGTGTGTGTGTGTGGGTGTGTGTGTGTGTGTGTGTGTGTGTGTGTGTGGGTGTGTGTGTGTGTGTGTGTGTGGCTCACCAGACACTTTCGCAAGAGGGTGGGAAGCGCTATGCCGTCTCGCTAAATTAAGCTGTGAGAGACAGACTGTTCCGTCCCTTTGTTCCAGTGTTGCAGAGGGAGAGAGGGAACAGAGAAGAGACTCGGCGCTGAGGAAAGATTCCCATGCATTAACAAACATTTTTTTTTTTTAAGCGGTGCGTTTCGCAACACATGCGTCAAACACATGCTCTCCTTCGTTCACGTGGGTTGGATGCCGCGGAGGAGGCGTTCACGCAATAAGTCTCAACGTAATCTACTTACTCCTGATGTATTGTGAACCATAAAGACAACATCGGTTTGATCATGTTAATTGTGTTACTATCATCGTCTCCCTCTCCTTCACATCCTCAAACGTACACTCAACAATGTGCGTATCGAAAGGCAATTTGATGATGATGATGGTTAACAACCACACCTTCCTCCAATAGACCGACTGGCGTGGAGATTGGCGCCTCCGGATAGAGTCAGGGCTTGGTGATAAGTGTTGGTTTAGAGCTCTGCGACTTACATGCAGCAACTTGTAAGCACTTGCCCCACTCCCATTCACTACAACCATTCCACTCTGTGGACATACTCTGCATCCTGCAGCTCTATTGCACTTCCCGTCAGATGCACACCGGCATTTCGTTCATCTCTGTGCTCGTGTGCCGTGCGACGACAATAAAGTTGAGTTCTTATCAACTCCAGCCCTCGTCATCGCCTCGTCACAGAGATAAACCCGGGGCCCCCGGGTACGTCAGCCGTGTGGCGGCGGGATGGCTTCACTCTGCTGGACCGGTGTTCCATCATTTCCCTGAATAATGACACCGGATCACGCATTTCCATGTTGTGGATCCCGGCCTGGCCCCCCGGGGTGGGGAGGCTGGGTCTGGAGAGGGGGACGGGCGCTTTGGGGAGTGACTCACCGAGTATATAAGGGCAAAGAAGTGCATCCGGGGAGCGGACGCGCCTCGCAGAGTTCTCCTTCTATTCTTCCCCTTTCTCGCCGCAGCTTGACTCCAGCTGGCTTTCTGCACGCATGGCCTTCACGGGGAAATACATTCTGGAGAGCCAGGAGAACTACGAGCAGTTCCTGGAAGCCATTGGTATCTTCGTTTAAGACTTTTGCTTTCTGTTCGTGTGTGTGTGCGTGTGCGTGTGCGTGTGCGTGTGTGTGTGTGTGTGTGTGCGTGCGTGCGTCCGTGCATGTGTGTGTGTGTGTATCTGTGTGTGCGTTGTGCATTCCTCTAAAACACCTGGAAACCCGGCTTTGCTGTCACACAGGCCTCCTCAGTGCCAAGACGGACCACAAGGTGGAGACGGAGGTGGTCCAAGATGGCGAGCACTTCACCTGGACTCAGTCGATCCCCAACTGGACCTGGTCCAATGAGTTCACCGTCGGCAAGGAGTGTGAACTACAAACAATGACCGGTGCCAAATTCACGGTGGGGGCATTGCACGCACACACACACACACACACACGCACACGCACGCCCACACACACACATACACGCCCACACACACACACACACACACAAACTATGACAAGAAATACAAGTCGAGATGGTAGAAGACAAACAAGCTTCTGTTCACAGCTCAGTTAGCATGTGATACTACATATAAGGGGAGGGATTCTAGACAATCAAACACACACACACACACGCACACGCACACGCACACACACACACACACACACACACACACACACACACACGCACAGCATAACAACACAACTCTTCCTATGTGTTCCTTTATCCAGGCCAATGTCACCATGGAGGATGGAAGGATCAAAATACAATTCCCCCAGTATTTGTTTACAGCGGAGATTGTTGAAGACAAGCTTATCATGGTAAGAATATGTATCCTATCGGCGTTTCTTCATGCCACCCCACGCCCTGCCTGGGAGGAATAACAAAAAAGAAAACGCCCGTGACCTTATGATTTATACTGGTGCACCCGAAGGTTTAAAGTGTTGATCTTGAGCTTCGTGCCATAAAACAAGCGTCACTCGATAACGTCTGTGACCGACCCGTAGCGATGCACCACCCCCGGAGACTCGGGGCTGACGTTTGAGAGGGTCAACACCAGGATATGAGACCACCGCCACCGCCACCGCCACCCCTACCACCACCACGCGTGGGACTGCCGTCTGCTCCACCTGGACCACGCAAAAGAAAAGCCTGGTCCATGTTGTCACTCTGGTGGAGACAGTAAGACCTGGCGCGGGTGTGAGCAGGTACCACCATGTGCCGTTAGCTTACCGGGGGTCACGTTCTAGAGCGTGCAACACAACACTTTCATCATTGTTTCCTGTTACTTCTTGAATAAAATGCTCCAGGTTATTGTTTCACTCCCACCCGTCCATAAGTTGTGTTTTTGTCAGTGATTGTGTGCCGTTCACGTCAGCAAACGCGACACTTTTGAGGGAGTAGCTTTCGCTAATACATATTGACCATTGTGCGCTCGATGGGTGGAAGTAAAAAGGCCATGCGTGGGTATGACTGAACGTCATGTGTTTCAACTTGAATAATGGGCGACCAAAAGGTCAATGAGTCATGTGTTACTCATCACTGCTGTGTTCTCTCTATATAAACACATCCTTGGTTACATCTGTCCACAATGTGCAAACCCATGGCTTAATCTTTAGAGATTAAAACAAACAAATAAATCCCCAAAACATTTCAAATGCCTCAGTGAGCAGGAGGACTTTAGGTTCTTGCCTCATAATACGGTGTTAAATGCCAAGCCTGCAGCAACTGTGAAAACTCTACCAAGGGAAATTGAGAATTCACAACGTACATGGGGTGGATATATAACATTGTATGCATGTATGCAATATGCAGTATAAACAGTATAGACAGTGTGCTTAGATTTCTAATGACCCTGATGATGTGCTAGAGACTGTTTAGAATAAATAAATTTATCATTTATAATTTGTTTGTATAGGGAGTGTTCATAAGATGCAGGTTTCTTGCCCTGACACCGCGTGACTGGTTGAAGTGTTCATCGGCCTGACAGCCTGTGGGATGAAGCGTTCTTCTGTCTGTAGAACTGCGGTTTTATGAATGAAACGTTGTCCGAAATCAAAACTATCACGATAGGATGTATTTGTCTCTATAGCCCACATCCAATATCAAACTCAAATATGCTTAATGTGAACGAAAACTCACAATTACTCCCCCATATAACCTTTGAGTTTTCCCATCAATCAAAAGAACATCAAAAGATAAGTAGGCCTAATTACCTCACTGGCAGACGTTTTCATCTCGTGATGGCAGGCGTGGAAGGGGATGCGTTGTTGGCGAGAGGGGGCGGGACCTGGAGTTACATTGGTCTGGGTTCAGCGGCGAGAGGGGGCGGGATTGGTCTGGGTTCAGCGGCGAGAGGGGGCGGGACTTTGAGTTGCACTGGTTTGGGTTCAGCAACGAGAGCCAAGAGGGAGGGCGGTACTTTCGACAGAGGGATATCCGTTTCCGTTATTGCTTAAAAAATGTTCGATCACGTTTTGGTCATGATCTGTCTCCTTGTCGTTGATACATGTTATGCGCCTTTACTCCATCTGTCGTCTGATGCAGCTCAGTTACCCGGTTCTGGATCTTCAGTCAGTAAAACATCGCTTGAATTAATCAATGTGCCACAAGGCGGTGTCACTCAGAGATATTCCAAGTTTGTTCAGAAACATATACACAACTTGTTCAATGTAAGTTCCGCCCCCGGCGTGAACGGTCTACGGTTTCTGCCACAGCTTGACAACATGCAGTGAGGGTCTCACTGCTAAAGGATGAGAGTGAAGTGAAACAGACACAGGACTGTTCACCAGAGTAGACGGCGCTTATGAAGTAACCGGAAGTACCGTTGTGGTCGACCGGGACAACGCTACAACCCAGGGTCCTCTATCAGCCTATGTAACTAGTGAATGGGTTTTTTTTTCATAATTTCATCCCTTTAATGGAAGTGTTGCGAATATGAAATGATGAGGATTTTTTTAAACAATAATTTATAGCCCGAGAGCCAGAAGTACCGAGAACTGGCCCACAGCAAGAAAAACAAGTTCTTCACAGTTTCCCAGCTCATAAAATGCTGCTTCTGTTGGGGGAATTGAATTAATTTCCATTTTTAATTTTCGTATTTCCAATATATATTAAAATTTCTGTGTGAATTGTCATGCAAACTAAACGCCTACACAACACTTTGGGGATTTAGATATAATCCATTGCATGTCAAACCCATGTATGGGTTTATCGTGAGGAGTCTTATCCAACATGAGGATTATGTGGATGTTCTCTTGAGAAGTGATGTAATGCTGTCCTTTGACCACAAGGTGACACCATTGCTCTTACTTCGATGCTGACCAGCGACACCAGATTTCCTTCAGTCTGAAGATAGAAGCATCTCCGTGGATCATGGTTCAGTAGAAGCAAACGTTCATTTTTGTGCAACACGTCGACAAGGGGAAAATAGCGTGTTTGCGCTAATAATAGTGACTATTAACCATAGTGAATACACTGCTGCCGCCCGGTGGCTGCAAGATGTCACCTGGGTGGGATTATGGATTGATGAGCGAATTAATCGTTTGAACCGGTCTAATTTGCGCGACACTAATGGATTATCGGATTGATACGTGCGACTATTATCAGGTTCACTGGTCCAAGACGGGATCCGAGTACGTTTTAAACACGTGTGTTGACTTGAGGCAGCGACCATAGAGGAGGACCCCCCCCCCCGCCCCCTGCCCCCCCGGCCCTCCATTATTAAAGACAAATTAAAAGGAAGAGCCCGGGCTCTTTTGCATCGCAAACAAAGGCTGCAGGGGAAAATGTGAGAAAGATCCATTATCAAACTGACGGCCTAACACCGCACCCATCTCTCTCTCTCAACCCCCTTCCCCCGCCAACCCCTTATTAACCCAGGGACCCATGCAACTCTGCTGCAGCACTTAAAACACCTTCCCCCTAACCTCACGGGTTTCCTGGGAAATGATTCAATATACATTAAAACGGAGCGGAACAAAAGAGAAGATGTAATCCTAAAGTATTGGTACTTTAGCCGCTCTAATTTTGCTTGACATTTAGGCCTATACGTTGCCCTTCTGTTTGTTTTGATGGATAGGGCTATGTGAAACACGAGACCTAGCTTCTGTGTCAAGGTCTGTAAAATACTGTAAAATAAAACCTATCCACATTGATTTAACGTGGATTTAAGCTAACGTAATGACTACTGACAATTGGTCATCGGTCATCATTTTTCCTTGTTTGGATGGCATAAGCCTGGAGAAGGTATAGCCTATGCCTAGCATGCACATTTGCAATGCTATTTCCTTCAAACAGTCTGCAGAGGTTATTTCATTTCAAAAATGGTTATTTCAGCAGATGATGACAATATGTGCTTTTGGTGGTTACAATAACCACGTCAGACATATCATGTATGTAAACCTATGTAACCTCTGTACCCCCCTCACCCCTGGGTAACATGGGCCCTTCACACTGCATGGAACCTCTGGAGCTACCGGCTGCTTCTGGAGAGACAGTGTAGTGACACGCGGCGGCCATCGGCACCCGTCAGCTGACAGCACACACGGTCCAATCAAACACACGCTGACCACCCTGATGGGCGGCCCATTGAAGATCTTCTTCCTCGCAAACCCGGTCTCTGTGGAGAGTGCTTCACCCACAGCCCCGGCCTCCGCCTGCTTTGGTTCTGCTCTGCATTGCATGTAACCCCACTCAAACAGGTGGAGCTATCTGATGTACCCCATGGTGGGGGGGGGGGGGGGGCAGCATGCTGTTCTTCCTACAGCAGGGAGTACCCCAAAAGAGGGGGAGCGTACTGCCATTTCACTCGATGGGACGATTCAATCTGTGACGCGAGTGGTTTCGGACAGAAGCGTATACATAAGATTCGATTCAATTTTAGTCATTCCCAGTATCTTTTAGACATGGGAATGAAAATTGTTCTCTGCATTTGACCAACCCTATGGTCCATACCACATAGGAGCGCATGGTGGACTGCTAGGGTTAGCGCCCGGGGAGCAAGTTGGGGTTCAGTGTCTTGCTCAAGGACACTTCGACATGCGGACAGTTGGAGGAGGGGATGGAACCGCCGACCCTACTGTTGGTGGATGACCCGCTCTATCCACCCGCTCTAACCACTGAGCCACCGTCACCCCTACATCTCAGAATCTCTGCAGACTTGGTTTTGTTAAATGTTGTCTCTGTAGTGAAAAGCCTGTGAACACATTCTAGATTGCAGGCCACTATTTGGCCTACAGTCAGCATCAAGACCGTTCCATTACAGGGTACAGGGGGGGATCACAGAGCGGAGGAAGCCATTAAGACACTGAAACACTGACGTGTCTTAAAACGTGTTCTGTTCAATCTTTTTTTTAATTTCCTTTTCCATGGCACAATTGATAAAAAAAGGTCTCCTTTATCACGTCGTGTCACATTAAACCAAACTAACATATTGTAACAAAATATTATAAAAATACAAAGTCTGTGCCATCATTTGCTAACACATCATCTCAAGTCGGACACCATGCTTTTTAGTGTGTGTGTGACGTCTCGCTCGGGATAGAAAAACAAAACAAAAAAACCCACTCAAGGTAACAAAGACTGAATGTAAAGGTGGTCACTCAATGAAAATGGCTGCAATATGCAACAAACTTGCTGTGTTCTGAGCCCCTGGCGGTCATCAAAGTACGCCAGGTCAAGTCAGAGTTATCAAAATAAATTACAAAAGATCTACCAGTGGTGAACAATACACAGTGATGGTTGTGACAATGCTATACAACAGAGAATAAACATATTGCACCTTTCAGAATTCAGAGGGAGGTTGCTCTCATTAGTGAGGGAAAGCAGGTTATTGTCTTAAATAAAACATTTGAACACATCTTAAACTCATACCAACATCAATTATGTGAAATAAAAAGCTTTAACTATAATGCGCCTAAATAAGGAATGTAGAAACAAACCATGACAGAAACTCTTTAAAAAGACATAAAAACAAACGTCTCACTTAACAAAAACAAGGTACATAACACGTCCTTAACAGTGGTTTATAAAAACCCAACGATGTGGAGGTCTGGCTGGAACAGGTTGGGGGGGGGGGTATTTTTGGAGGGGGTGGAAGGCAGAGTGGTCGGGGGGGCGGTCATACCATAGTGTGATGAGTCCATATTGTAATGGCGTCAAACCGCCATCTCTGGCCATCGCGACGCCATTGGTCCACAACAGGCAGGACAAGGCACTAAGCGCGGGGGAGCTGTCCTGAGCGAACCCTTCCTTGGAAGGTGTGTGTGTGTCTGTGTGTGTGCGGCCCATTTCGTGGTGCAGCCCGGGAGTCCTCCGGCCCGTGTGAAAAGTCGCACGGCGCCGCCAGTGAGGATAAAGCGGCGTCCCCCGCGGCCACACCGTTCACGTACTGCCGCCGTTTGTGGGGGGGGGGGGGCGTTTTTTTTTTTCTCCCAGTATTTTTTTCCCCCCCCACTCCTCTCCACACCACAGCGCGACGCGGCGTCCACATCAGGTGCTGCCGGGATACAGAGCGGTCGCCGTGGAAACCGGCGGGCCGACAACACCGGGGAATCTGGATGTGTTTACGCTCGAAGCAGGAAGTGGAGGAGAGAGGAGGAGGAGGGGGGGGAAAAAGAAAAAAAAAAAAAAAAACGACAATTGCAGCTTTTGAAACCTTGGAAGCAATTACAGCAGATCAGCTACAGATGGTGATGCATTTCACCCCAGGGTTCTCCCACGGCGATGCAAACATAGGGCCTTTTGGGAGGACGGGGGGGGGGGGATGTAGCCAGGGACTTGCTCAGCAGTTAGTCATTGACGTCTAAGCAGCATGTAGATCTCTCGATGAGGACAGGAGATAGGCCAGACCCCATGGGTGCTGTATTAGCATCCAATTAAAGCACACTCAATAGAATTGGGAATGTGGGGGGAGGGAGGGGGGGGGGGAAATCAGAAGGCTTTGAGTAGTGGCTGCCTTTAGACCTGAGTTTGAATATACAGTTGTTATACAAGCACACCGCAAAAAAACTATATCGTTAAACATGGTGTGGTTCTATGGTTGGTTAAACAAACTACACTACATATATAGAAAATAAATGGAAGAAAAAACAAAATCGAGAAAAAGCTGTCTCATAAATAAAAGCTACAGCACGTTTCAATGGCATCATATTCAAGTAATTTGTTCAAGTCCCTGAAACTTTGTGGTTCATGTAAACATTGGAGTCAATAACACAGACACAGAACCAACAGTTCATAAGAAGGCAGCAGCAATTCATATGTACACACTACAGAACCAAATGTTCAGGTCCCCAGGAATAGCTATAGAACCAACGTCCATCAGTAGCTATATAACCAAATGTCCAGCTCCCCAGGAAGAGCTATAGAACCGTCAGCGCCCATCAGTAGCTAAAGAACCATTGTCCATTAGCAGCTCTAGAACCAATGTCCATCAGTAGCTATATAGCCAATGTCTAGATCCCCATGAGTAGCCAATCACAACCTGCCATTTCAGCCAACGTCTTTTGAGTGTCTCTGGAGATGTTCCAACTGCAAGGTCCTGGGACTTCAAGGGCTGTGGCTGACCGTGCACATGGGCTGAGAACGTCTGAGGGCCATACACAAGGCTACGCTTTGGAGAGATGTGGAATGGGTCGAGGCCGAGGGAGGGGGGAAGCGGTGCAGAAGACATTAAGTCCCAAAAGAGATAAAGAGATTCCCCAAGCAATGATGGAATTCCACATGCTGGGAACGGAGGAAGAACCTTCACAGCCCTCCTCGGAGGGCTGCTGTAGAGCTTCACATTCAGCCTCTGTAGCTCCGCCCACGCCGAGCGGCATTTCATTCATGTCGACAGACCACGCATGCATGAAAGATTTAATTAAATTAAAATGGCATAGCTTCTTTGTTCCCTGGCAAAACGGCTACAGGCTTCCTTTAAAGCATAGAGATATTTTTAAGTTTTAAGTGGAGGATTGAAAAGAAATGCTGTTTACTGGCCTATTTCTCCTCTCCAAATTGGTTAATGCATTTTGGATTACAATATCAAATTTAAAGCAGCAAGATAACCTTATAAAATATAGATCCTTTAGCGCGTGTCCCCTGTCCGTCCGTCCGCCCCGCTGAGAAGAGGCGGCGTGGCGACGCAGGAATCGGGGCTGTGCTGGTCTCCACTCGTTCACAGTGATAACAGTTAGTGACATCCGGACCAAGAGACACGCGGACCGGGTCGCAGGAAACGGCGCCGGGCCGCACTGAGCGCGCGTCCGGCACCGCGGTCCGTTCGTCACGTCAGCGTGATGACCTCCACCGGGTCGGCGCCGCCTTTGGACCTCTGCTTGCGCTTGAGCCGTCGCTTCGAGAGGAGGGAGGAGGAGGAGGAGGAGGAGGGGGCGGAGGAGGAGGTGGAGGAGGAGGAGGAGCAGGAGGAGCCGGGCCCCGGCACAGTGCTGACGGCGAGAGAGAGGAGGTCGGCGAGCGGCGTGATGGGGGGCGGGAGCTGCGTGGGGTGCGCGGCGGCGTCGCCACACCCCCGCCGGGCGCCCGGGCGCCTCTCGGCCTCCTGGCGTCACCTGTCGAAGCAGCCGGCGGCGAAGGTGTGGTGGGCGCCCAGGTAGCCCCCGCTGTACGCCATGGTGAGGCAGTGCCGGGGCTCCGCCGCCAACGCCATCTGCATGGAGATGGGACCCTGGAGCGGCAGGGCTCTGGGCGCCGGCTGCAGGCCCGAGGCCAGGCCCGGGTACGAGGGGAAGGCCCCGGCCGAGGTCACCGTGGGGGCGGCGGCGGCGGCGGCCAGCAGGCCCATCCGGTGGCCCTGCAGGAAGTCCTGGGAGACGCTGACCACGGGGCCCAGCACACGGGAGTCCGCTATCATCTGCAGCTGGGACAGCGAGGGCGAGTGCTGGGTGAGGTGCGGGAAGCCGTCCGGCTGGTAGAGCAGCGGCCGGGGCGTGGAGGCGGAGGACGAGGACGACGAGGCCGGCCTCTGGACGGCCGACACGGGCGAGAGGTGCGCCGCCTGGGGCTGCAGCTGCAGGGAGGCCGGCCGGTGCGGCGGGGTGGACTTGCTCTTGTTGGCCTCCTTGACGTCGTTGTCGTGGGCCCTGCGGCGTGGCGAGGGGGGGGGCAGAACGCGCTCGCCATTAGAACCGGGCGCACGAAACACGGGTGTGTGAGCAACTCGAAGAAAATAAAACCGTTGAGTGGGTTTCCACGGGGGCATAGTTATTATGAAAGGGCTCTAAAGGCACACATTCAAAGGACAGCGTGGTGGCAACAGCTAACCTTAAGTGCTTTGAGTGCAATGCACCAGGAGAAGCCCAATGGGAGAAAGGAAGAAAGGGGAAGGTCTCATTAGGAGGCTAGGTGTGCCACGTGTGTGCAGACTACCATGGCAACAGCTTGGATAAATGCATTAATGAGAACACAGATGGTGCCCCATCAACCTCTTCTTATTCTCCTTCCTCCTCCATGTAATTATAATTAAAATGTACCACAGATTACAGCCATGTACGCTCATGCCCATTGTGTGTGTGGCTGCTTGACGAGCCACTCTGCCACAGATTCTGTATATTCAGGATTGCAACGTGGACTTGTCTGCGCTATACAGTCTTTTAAGTGCCACCCTACAAACCTCTATGGGCCATCACAACACATGCACACAACGTTATGTTGAAAGGAGAAACAGAACGCGAGAGGAGGTGGGTGCGGTCAAGGTGGGTGCGTGCATGCGTGCGTGCGTGTGCGTGCGTGTGCGTGTGCTGCGTGCGTGTGTGTGCGTGCGCATCTCTCTTACAGCAGCATGAGCTCAATGCACTGGGTGAGGTGGTCCCAGCTGTAGCCGGTCAGTAGATGGAGGGCCGTGTTCCAGTTGGGGGAGATCTGCAGGCAGATGCGAGACGCTGCCACGCAGGCTGCAGCCACCTGGGACGGACGGAAGCTCAGGAAGGCATGGTCTGGAGGAGGAGGAGGAGGAGGAGGAGGAGGAGGAGGGGGCCAGAGTTTGCTCATCAGCAGCTCGAATGATAATTCTGAGTCACACGCCAGGCTGGTGTAGAAGGTGGTCATGGTGAACATATGAGATGAACGGCTGATTCCCCGATGGTGTGGTGCGGCCCTTTGTCTTCAATGGAGAGGATGGGATTACATGAATCAAATGTATTATATGAATGTATTATATTCAATGTTCGGTACCGTTTAGTACAAAGACTGGAAGAAGTGAAAATGGAAGGGGCTGTCACGCTAAATCAGTCTAAATCAGCGATTAACCTTTGATATTGTTTAGGACAAAAACAATAAGCAATGAGAGCCTTAGTTGCTGAAAGCAGATTTCTTTACATTAAGTATTCTACATTTGAACCATCGGACGGCCGGCACAGTGGGTGAGTTCCCGGAGCACCGTTGTGAAGCCATGGTTCTCCTCTCACCTTGCAGGGACACCTCCAGGAAGTAGTGGGTGTACTTGTCCATAAAGGCCTTGGTCTTGGAGAGGGAGGAGAGGGGCCAGCCGTTGTACAGGTCGCCCTCCTGCACCGAGGCGTGGAGGTAGTAGTCGATAAAGTGTGCGGGCGTGGGCATGCACAGGTTCCAGCCAAAGGTCTCCAGCAGCAGCAGCTCCATCTTGATGAGGTCCTTCTTGTTGAGCACCAGGTTCAGGCTGCACATGAAGCCCAGCGAGTTCAGCTGCTCCAGCTTGGGCACGCGGTCCTCCTTCTCCTCAAATTTACCTGGAGGGACGGGGGATACGCAACGACGCGAGGGGTTAAAGTCAGCTCGTTTCAGTTAGCCATGCCACCCGTTTCCCTAATGATTCCTGAAAAGGAGGAATCCAAGCTTAAACGAGCGGCTAAGCAAATGAAAATCCAGGCTAAATATACCACTCTTCAATCTCCGAGGAGCAGAACGACACGAACAGCAATTCATCAACGTCTCTCGAGTGGCAGACTTGGGATAATTACAATTGTGGCATCCAGCCCTGCTCTCCATCTTTAACGGCGTGACTGTAAAGGGTGATCAATACGGTCACAGAATACTTAAGGCTTCGGGTTAGCAGGCCCATTGTGCGGCGCGCCGTGTGCTGCAGGACGCCATGGCTACTAGCATGGTGGCGTGCACTAGCTGTGCTCTCAAGGTTACAGCGGGGGGCTCTTCGCTTCAAAGGCTTCCCTGGCCAGCTGTATGTTGATAGTGTACCTACCCTTAGATTAGGAAAACATAACCATAGGCTTCTAAGGTAAAAAACCGTGGCTCAAGTCGCTGTGAAGCCGGCGAAATTGCGATTCATTTTCGGTGTTTACTGCACGCAGGGCTTCATTACATAATTCAGAGCGGATCCTTTGATCCGGGGGGCGCTTGACAGTAAACAACTGTACGCTGCCACGCTGCTGTTGCGAGAAATTACAACACGAGTAGCGACGCACGTCTCTAAATGGAAAAGGGATTTTTTTGGGGGGGGGCCGCTTGAGGCATCAGACCGGGTCGTAAATTGTCTTTTCCTCCTGCTTAAAAAGGTGGTTTGCTGGAACGTGGAACCACTGAATCAAGCAGGCCTCCGGCACGCCTTGGGGCTCGGGCACACACCAGCAGTCTGATTCCATTCATTACGGGAACATTTTGAAAGTCACCGAAAGAGCAAAATATGTGCAGCTGTGGGATAGGTTGCTGCGCTAAAAAAAGGGACCAGAAACTGTTGCTCTGTGATCGGTCACCGCTTCCTGCTTTTAACAATTAAGCAGATGTTTCTGCACCATCTGGCCGCGAAGCCACCAGGCCCAGGAAGCATGTCTTGGTAGCCACTCACAGAGCAAGGGGGGGGGGGCACTTGACGGTCGACACACAACCGATCATGACGCTCCTCAGAACAAAGCCAATCAACCTGATCCCGTCTCCCCGTCTCCCCGCTCCCTCGTTCGCCGGCGAGCCCGGCAGCAGCCGCGCCGCGACCCCTCCCCGGCCGAGAGACATTCTCCGTTTCCATAGCAACAGCCCTCGGGCCTCACGGGGTCCACGTAGCCAATGAATGGTGGCGATTCTGCCTTTAATCCCCGGGTCCAACAGGCCCCCCCCCACCCCCCCCTATACTTTAAGATGGAGCCTGGGAGTCAAATTACATGGGCACATGCTTCCCCAAACACCCCGTAAACCCAGTGCCTTCCACTATAAACAGATCTCAGCGGCGGAGGCGCATGTGGTGGGTGACATTGCAGGCGCACGTGGGTCAGTGCCCTGGCCCTGCGTGGGTGCAGTCGCCCCCCCGAGTCGCATCTGTCAAGGGTGTCTCAAGCAGGCTGCAGGAAAAAAAGAAAAAAAAAAAGTCTTGGAAACAAAAACAAAAAAAAACAAAAGTGGGCACATTTCAGAATGAAAGATATTGCTCGGTCTTTCATGGGAAGCTACTTCAAGTGAACATAATGAGCCAGCACCTTACAGGAAATGAGCAAAGCATGAGAAACCTGTACACAGCATGCCCTCAGGAGAAAAAAAAATGCGTCACTTCGCAATCACTTAAACAAACACGCGGGGGCTGGAGTGGCTCTCTGTGGAACCAACACCGCCAAAACAATACGACCGGGCCTTCGTCTGACTCAGAACCACGATAACCTATCACGTCAGGCGGGCCAACCGGCTCAAGATCACCACGGCCCTAGAACCACCTTTCACGGCCCTAGAACCACCTTTCACGGCCCTAGAACCACCTTCCACGACCCTAGAACCACCTTTCACGGGCCGGTCCTGCTACACACCTGCAACATCTGTGCGTACGGTTCTGCACGAGCT
>JAXIVH010000016.1:4142247-4224747 GCA_036785325.1 Urophycis tenuis | reverse complement strand
TCAAAATACTTTCATCCGCGGTTGCCTAGAGATTCAGACCACGATGAATGCCATCTCTCTCTCCCGATAAAGACCTCTCATTAAGCTTCGGCTGTGATTCAGTTCCCATTTCATTTTGCATCAGCGCAATCATGACATGCTAATTTAGGTCCTTGCAGGGGTCTGCGATCCGCGGGCAAGCTAGGTGCGTGTGTGCGTGTGTGTGCGCGTGTGTGCGTGTGTGTGTGTATGGGGGGGGGATGGTTGTGGAATGGTTTCCTTATGGCGGTTGAAAGTGGCAGATAGGATGAGGTTTCATCCACAGCACATCTCCTATTCATGTTCAATTAGCTGGCAGTGTTTCATAGCAGGATGAAGACACCAGAGGCCATCCCCATTAAAACAGCCTCCGATGATGATGTGAACGGTGAGGATGGGTCGAAGCTCTAACTGGCCTGCAGTAGGAAAACGGCAAAACTGTTTGTTGTGTATTTTCTCTGAGTCTCTAAAAGGTAGTAAGCAGCTTATGCTCAAAAAAAAATTACGTCTATTAAATCGTGTATTATTCTTTGCCATTTCTGCCTATATCTAAAACCGTGGGATTTTGGATTTGAAAACAGATTGGGGATCACTGAATTAATCTCTTCAGGCTCACCAATTGGGGGTCCGCATATTAGGAGGGCCACCCCACAAAAATGTATAAATCTGCACAATTCATAGAGTGTTGTTTAGGACCACTCTGTCCCTGGGCCTGTTGGCTGTGTAATCATGGAAATCATATGTATTTATTTAATGTCTTCATTTGCGCCAAACAATAAGCAAAGTAAAATAAGCATGAGTAATTACACCCAACCCAAACAATGCAGCAGTCATAACTATCATGTCAGATAAAAGCACTCGCAATTTGGTCATCTTGTAAATCACACACTTCGAGCACATGATTAATCTAGCACTAAAACACAGACTTTTACATTGGCTCATTAATCAATAGTGCAATATTGACCCGTTGCACAGAAATGTACCTCACTGAGAAAATGCATCAGTCAGGGAGCATGTTTACACGCGAGGTGAATCCCATGGCTTGGAGAGACCATTGTGATCGTCAGACCGACACTTCAATGGAATCCAGATAAAAATCCCCCCCCCCCCCCTATTCCTGCTAGGCCTCCGCAGTGCTCTCCACCCACTGCCCAAGAGACTCATCACCCCATCTGTCTGGGGGTTCAAGGAGAGCAGGGGGTGGGGGGGCTTGGGGTGGGGGGGGATCCATGCGGACTAGCGAGGTGCCTTTGTGGAGACGCCCCACTGTAATTAAGAATTCCACAGCTGCCTCGGCCTGATTTGCATGTCTGATAATTTGCCACATGCTACACACCATCCTTATCTCCCACATCAGCAGCAGCAGCAGTCATTAAGGAGGGGGGGAGCTGCATCACACGGGGGCGAGGGAGCGCCGTGTGAAGATCTTACATTTCAAACCGCACGCCTATCTTTTGCTGCCCGTAATGTAATCCAATAGGAAGTGTGCTTTCAGCAGAACCTTCTGATGATTAGCATTTGCAAGTATACATAGGGCTGTACCAACAATGAGACTATATTACGTCGCGCACACAGCGGTCAAGTAAACACGTGTACTGAGTCAGACATGACACAGTCAGCCTGGTCTACATTTGTATTAACTCAATGACTCATTGAGAACCTGAAGCCATGAAAAAAAGTGGTGGTCCTTAAAGAAAATATCAGTGGTTCTGATATAAATGGGCCATGGGTTAAAGTGTTCACGAATGACGTAGCCTATAAAGAAATGTACCACACAATTAGCATTTGAATTAAAGTATTAGTATTCATAGAAACCATAGCGAGATAAAAGGCCGGACCATTTTTAAATGATGTTATCACTCTGTGGTAGCTGTAAACACATTTAAATAAGACTACACATAAATGTGTAGTTTTGGTGTGTGTGTGTGTGTGTGTGTGTGTGTGTGTGTGTGTGTGTGTGTTGTGATAATAATAGCTTCTAGCGATGCACAACTATTAACCACCAAATGTGTAAATTCTTATATTTGTGTGGGACTTACACATGTAACCCTACACCAGAAAACACCTTGTTTACACTGTCAACAATTCTTATCATGACAGTAACATGAATAAACACAGGCTGGGGCTTCCTTGGGACTTCTGTTGGAGAGACGGTTTGGATGAAGGGGGTAGAGAGTCTACACCCTCCTTAAGTAAGTCTATACTGCAGACTCACCTTAATGCGGAGGGATTGATGGATATCTGCCGCTAGCTGTCCCTTCCACCATTGCAACTCCCTCTCCATCTCTCCCATCCAGAGAAGGCCCCAAACGACGAAGTTATTCCTGCAGAAATGCAACGGTGCGTGTGAATACAATCAACGTGGATCAATTGTCTGCCACTGCAATTGGGCCCAATTCAGTGGAAAGGTGGGTTGGAAAAAGCACAGCGCAAAAACGTGCCCATGTAAAATTCACTCTGTCAACAATTTGTGAATTAAATCATTGGGTGCAGTTTGTTTGCAATACGAAATAGGACGATGTGGTTGGGGGTGTGTTTCTTTATTACTGCAGACGCAGACGATTTCATTACGCATCATTGAAGAGTTTTAGGATCTCCAGGATTTTATGAGAAAGTTTAAAATTTCCATGACACTCATCCTGTAACCACTTCCATGCGGATGATGGTCGGGCTGTCTCCAGACGCCAATAAAAAAAAGACCATACCTCCTATAGCGCTCAACGCTACAACGGTCATGTATAAACTATATTATTATATCCATTCCCACGCGTCTCATCCACTCGTCCAGCTATCGAGATAAGAAGCGATGTCACACAACTTGGCATACAAAAAGACCGCTACTAAATGGCTTCATGGGGGATTTAAAAAAACGACACAAGAAAACGGGTCATCGCATTCCACATACTTGTTTTTCCCCCGTCAACAATTAACCAGAGAAACTTTTAATCGCCATCGCTGCGTGTGCCACTCACCACTCCGACGGGAATGCCCCCAGACCCCTTTGTCTCAGTCCGACATCCTGAACAGGAGAATTCCTCTCCGGCGAAGTTTGTATTTCCCCTTGAATTTCGGTTATAATGTGGGTTGAATCCTCTGCCGGGCTGGTGGAAAATCACGCCGCCTCCGAACCGAGTAATGGGCGCTTTACTGTGTTGTTTTCCCTCAAGTGTTGACACTTTTCCTAGTGATTCTCCCCCCAGCCGAGTCGGCAGCGCTGTAACAAAGTGGCCTCGGCCGCACCAGCTGCTGCTGCTGCCGCCGCGATGTGAGGCTCGTGCACTCGACGTGGAGTTCATCTGTAGACATGGGATTTGTAGTCCAACACAGGCCCCAGCACAACCGGTATCCGCACTACAAACCACTAGGGACAGATACCGGGGGAGTCTGCAGTAAGTAGACTAACCCCATCATGTCCGAAAAAAATAATTAAATAATTATTTTTAATAGACACGCTAGATTTGCAGACTTGAGATTATCATAAATTAGCATAAAGTTCTGAAAAGGCTCATGTGTTTTATTACATTGCCGTCTGTGATATTAGATTTCTGAAATCGTATCTATCTGTCTGTCTGTCTGTATGTCTGTCAGTCTGTTAAACTGTCTGTATGTCTATCCGTTTATTCATCGATTTTAGTTTTTAATTACTGCGTTTTATCCATTCACTCTAGATTCCATGAACAGAGTGCCATCTGGTGTCCAATTTTATTTGACATTGTCCCAAGTGTTGAGTTTATGTAGTCATTGTAATACACCTACACCTAAACATTTTGATTATAACAAAGAGGTTCACTTACGGAAGTGAACCATGTCAATACTGTGAAGCCATAGGAAAATAACACAACATGTAATCCTATTCCAATAGGAAAATAACACAACATGTAATCCTATTCCAACATTTCAGCTTTACATGTCAGTCTCAGGATTTGCTTTCTGCTCGGCCTCTTTCAGAAGGTCCCGGTCCGCGTAGATAAGGAAGCCGCTGAACGTGCTGTCTGTCCAGAACGGGTCGAAGAACAAGCCGTTCTGCCCCGAGTAGAAGATCTGCAGCCAAACCTGGTCGTCCCGCTGCAGCTTCAGCACGGTGGAGCCGGACGCCACGTCGTGGTTGCCCGTGTTGGCGTCGAACGTCTTGATCTTGTAGTTCCCGTTGAGGACCAATCCGATGGCCAGGTGCTTGTTGGCCAGGGTGATGTCATAGGTGAAGTAGTAGACGCCTGGGAAGACACACACAAACTTCCCGCTGCTGGCGTTGTAGTGGTTCCCCTCGTTGAGCAGGATTCGGCTGAAGCGAACGGGCAGCCGCTCCTTGGGGTAGCTCTTGGTCATCGCCACGGAGAAGGCGGAGCGCGCTCTGTTGTTCCCGCAGCTGCAGCCTCCGGGGGCCCCATCCTCGCCCGCCTCGCCCGCCTCCCCCTTGGTCCCGGGCTTGCCCGTGACCCCGGGCGAGCCACGCAGGCCCCTGAGTCCCCGGGGCCCGGCCTTGCCGATGACGCCCTCTCGGCCCTTGGGACCCGGCTTCCCGGGGTTCCCTGGCCTCCCGGGCTCAGCTGAAGAGAGCAGTCGGCGTTAAAGCAACATCATACAGTCATGCACGTTGCTACAGTGAACATGACCATGTACAGCTGAAGATGGACGGAAGCCTGACCTGCGTCTCCCCTCTCTCCCGTCTCTCCGTCTTTCCCATCCAGGCCATCTTTCCCCGGGGTCCCCATCGGGCCCATGGCCCCTGGAGAGCCAGAAGCTCCAGGTTGTCCTGCAGGCCCCTGTGGGCCCGGAAGACTGCACACTAGCTGGGAGGAATGGATGGTGAGGTTCCGTCCTCTCCGGTGTGAGTAATGTAGTGACTGGCCGGAAGTCATGGACACCACACACAACAGCATGCATGTCCGGAGTGTGAATCTCCCTGAGGAAGAAAGAGCAACATCACCGACATCTTTCGGACTTGACTGTTGCTGGTCAGCATCAAAGTTGGGGAATTCAAATCTGTATGACTAATTGTGAGCATGAAGCACGTACAAGTGGGACGGCATCACTCCACCAGATAATATGCTTGTATGCAATACGTTTTCTGAAATGCTATGAATCATTCCATGCAATAGCCTGATGCTCCATGACAATCTAAGCTGTGCAAAAAGGAGCCGAGGGCGTAGAATGCAGCAGACACAAGTGACTGTCTGAGAACATAGAGGCTATGAGAGATAACAAATCACTCACCAGTGGGGAACATGTACTCTGTGGACATTCTGCAATACTACTCTTTTGTTTTTCGCCAAGTTTCCGGCATGATTCTTCCAATATTTGGGCTAGATAACAGCGGCGAGCCGAAGCATTACAGAGATGCCTGACGCACACTGACTCATGCTATCCCCTAACATCCGCCCTGCTGAAAACATCCAACGCTGCCAGCAAAATACTTTAACAGTGATGTCATGTTCTTCTGCCCATAGCTGTTGTAGTGCACAACAGAAACAATGACAAAGTATGCACCGTTGTTTGAGCAGGTATGAAGCATTCTGAACCATGTACACACTGCGTGAAATAGGGCAGAGGTTAGGTTTAGCTGGAGGTTAGTCAGAAGATATGGTGAAGCTGTTCATTTCGATTGGGTGAAACTGCTGTTCTGTGACGGTTAACAGATGTGCAGTAAGGAGAGCAGAAGGGGGAACCGAAGTTATGTAAATAACATAGGACATATGCTGAGACACTTGCATCAAAGCGTGTTCTGCTGTTATGCAAAGCCTTTTAAATGTAGATGGTAGAAACAATGGACTTGGACAATGGACATTTCTGATTGCATACACACAAAGATTATACATACATCCAAATGAAGTCTGAGCTCATGGTAAAAATGAGTCAATGTAGACGGTCGAATCCTTTGGATGAAGGATGTTGGATGAAGTCCTACATTATAATTACCTCAGGAATCTAAAGCAAACTATTTGTTGCTCTACTGTTTTGACACTTCTTAGATTACATTTATTTGAGGGGAGATGATAAATTGCAGACCGGACATCGCGACCTCACTAGCCCACATAGGGGTGCTATTGTTAAACGACAAAATACCCTTCATCTAAATTGCATAAAAATATATAGTCTAGCCACACAGGTAACCGTTCCTTTCATGAACACAGGACAAAAATAAGTAGAACTTACGCTTATACAATAAAAAAAAACATTTATTTCACCAAAGAGCTGTATCACAAAAGTAGAATAGCCTTTTACTGAACATGTTGATATTTACAATGCGCATGAATGGAAATGTAAGTTATCTATGGATAACAAGCACTCAACAAAAAAAGGCCCACAACAACCACCACCATCATCATCATGTGGCCGTGAACGCATAAACAAACAGCACGTCCTCAACAGATCAACCTGCTCACCGGATTGGTTGCGTTCGCCGTCAGTCATGCAAGCTAAGGGCCAATCAGGCGGTTCTAGATCTACGGACCGAAAACCTTTTCCTGCAGAGGGGGGCCGTCTTGTGGACGCCCTGCGGAGGTCAGAGGTCGTGTCAGGAAGAGGGGGGGGGGTCACTGTCGCATGAACTGTTGCATGGGGTCGTCCTCCCGGCCGCGTTTCATGCGGAAGGCCTCCATCTCCTCCTCGGTGGGCTCCTTGACCTCCTGCAGGCTGCTGTAGGGCCGCTTCCTCTCGTCCAGCTGCATGATGGCCTCCACCTGCTTCAGCCTCTTGGTCTCTGCCTCCAGGGCCTGGAGGGTCACGGGGGGGGGGGGAGGTCACCATAGTGGACCAGGCAAAGGTTGTTAGTGGACTCAGACAAGTCGTCATCATCCTCATCCTCATCTTCATCATCATCATCATCATCACCAACAACATCTTCATCATCATCATACATCAAAATCTGAATCTTGACCGTTGCAATTAGCTAATCGGGAAATGTGGCAATTCACTAATTGAAAAGAAAATTCGAATAATCTATAATATTAAAATTGAATCATAATGCTGAAGCTATTGCTTCATCATTATTGTTTTTTTAGGTACCTAAGACTATTAATCTAATCAATAGTTGGTCACAATGAATAATCACACCATCAGAACAAAAAAATCACAATTATCATTTTGGCCGGAATTGTGCAGCCCCGACGCACACACACACGCACGCACACGCACGCACACACGCGCACGCGCACACGCACACGCACACACACACACACACACACTACCTTCTGCAGCTTCTCTTTCTTTTTCTCTTCGTCTTCATCGTCGCTGCTGTCAGAGTTGTGCTTCCTCTTGTTCTTGTTCTTCTTCTTCTTCTTCTTCTTCTCCTTCATCTTCTCCTGGTGCATCTGAAAAGCAAGGGTCACTGCTGCGTGAAACATCCTCTGAAGAGAGAAGTTATGTCAACGTAGTCTGGCTCTACAAGTACAAAGAAAACGCTAAACTACATTACATTTTATCATCATAGTTGGGCATGAATCACATCATTGAGAATAACTTTGGTGATATGATTTACACTCCAGTTAAAAGCTACTTAATTACTACTTCTCAAAAGCAGGATAATGGACATCACCAGCAATGTGACCATCAGCCATAAAGTTTACAGCTATAAGGTTTTAATGGGTAATGGGTAAGATAGATAACAAGACTTTAATATTAAGACATATGTTTATGTTATACATATGATGTAGTTTCTTTAAAAAAAAAAAATTTCTTTACAATGAACTCTGGTCTGACTGATATGGGCCATGCTGAAGTAAATCAGTCATCATATTGTGTTAAGACATTAACGTGGTTTTGAGCCCGGTCTTAAGGGCTGTTTGAAGTGATACTGGTGATTGGGTCAGTGTCTCTCAGTTCTACTCTCAAGGCCCTTACCTCCAGCAGGGTCTTGGGCTGCTCTTCCTCTGCGTGCTCCTCCAGACCCTCCTCAAACGGAACACAAGCCGAGGTGCTCTACAGCGGCAAAAAAACATAAAACAAATATTTTTCATGGGGAGACGGTAAACTAAATGGTACAATTACATCACGTACGTACAATGATACGAAAATGTTACGAAAGATGGAAATAAAAAAAATCCACTTACGGCAGTGTGGATTCCTGCCTCTCCGGTGCAGTAACTCTGCTTGACCATGGAGTGGCAGCATTTGTACCCCCAGTAGCCATCCCTCCAGTAGGAGCCCCAGATACACTGAAGAAGAGCAAGGGTTGTCAAGAGATCAGAACGTTACGCTTACACAATAAAATAAAAAAAACAACATTTATTTAGAGCTGAATCACAAAAGTAGAATAGCCTTTTACTGCACATGTTGACATTCATAATGCGCATGAATGGAAATGTAATTATCTATGGATAACTAGCACTCAACAAAAAAGGCCCACAAAGTATGTCCTCAACAGATCAACATGTACACTGTATGTGTCTCAGTGTATGTCATTGAAGACGGACGGACGGACGGAAGGAAGGAAGGACAGACAGACAGACAGACAGACAGCAGTACAACACATGGCTCCCCCTGAGCTCTGGCGTGTGCGCGGCGCTCACCGTGTGGTTGTTGATGGTCACGTCCTCCTCGTACTTGGAGCGGGCGATGGCCTTGTCCAGGCCTTTGATGACGGCGCCGTGGCGGGAGTACTCCACGTAGTCCTCCGTCTGGGCCAGCAGCAGCTCGCGGGGCGGGGCGTCCAGGTGCTCCTCGCCACCATACTGCGCCGACGCACACATGTCACGCTCAGGTTACTACGCTCATTTCAATGGCTGCCTTTAAGACGCTCTGGTTCAATTGTGCCAACTCTGTAGCAGTGTGGAGAAATTTGATGTCAACGAAATGTGAGGGTGGGGAGGGTTCATAAGTATTTTGTTTTTTTTTTTAGACTGGACCTAGCCTGAAATCACAAATACTGTACCTTTAAGCAGAAGCCTTGAGAAGATCAAAGCTGCTGGTGTTTATTTATTTTAAGGCAAAGAGGTCAAAGAGTCAGTGGAAGGGGGAGGAGGAGGTAACCCACCCTCTCTAAGATGGTCTCCTTCTGCTTCTCTTTGAAGTCCTCCTTCTTGACTTTGAAGGACTGGTGCAGCAGCTCCAGCTTGGTGGGGTCAGCCTGCAGGTGCACCTCCGAGCCCTTCTCGTAGGCCTGCCAGGCAAACACTGGAGCGCACGGCCGCACGGTTAACCACAATAACACCCCACTGCACCACTACAGTCACCTACTGCTGCTATGGACCACAGGATGGGTCAGATGCAGAGAAACTTTGGAGTGAGAATGACCAATATTGATGTATGTAGATTTATGTATATTTTTATATTTCTTTATGTATATTTTTTGTATATTGTATTACATAGGTTTATATTATATATTTATATATTCTAACACTACTATACGTAGAGTGTGTCTCTTCTTTCTTTTTTTCCCTGGAGTATTGTAACTAAAGCAATTTTCCTCAGGGATCATAAAAGTATGTCTGTCTGTCTGTCTGTCTGTCTATCTGTCAATAAAGACCGAAAGGTTCTCTGCATATCAGAACACATTTAGAAACTCCCAAGCGCTTTGCAACTTACTCTGTGTTTGGGCCATGGTTATGGTGTCCCCCGAGTAGCGCACAAAGTTGTCTCCAGCGTAGCCCACTCTGTGGGGGGGAAGCAAAGAGCATGCAAACATTGGAAACACGGCAGAGGACGAACACCAGGCCGAGGCGAGGGGTCAGAGGTCAGGACTCACTCGTCGGGGTTCATGCCCGTGTTGTAGTAGGGGTTCTCTCGCATGGCGCGGGTCTTGGGGTCGTAGTAGGCCGAATTGGGGTCCAGATTCCTCAAGTACTACAAAGAAACAAGAAGGCAGCAGATTATGGAGGGGATTCTTTATATACATTTATATATCTTTTTTTATTGTATATAGATGTATAAATACATATATTTTATATAGATTTTTTTTTAATAGATATTTTAACTGTTTCTATATTCTTGCATCATCTAAACTGCTGTAAGTATAAATGTCCCCGTTTGTGGGACAAATAAAGGGGTTTCTTGTCTTGATAGCATGAAAACAGTGCACTAGGTAAAGGCCCCTTGAAAGAGGAGACCAGATGTGCAACAGCTGGAAATACACCCGTACCTTGGCGATGTCTTCTCTGATACGCAGATTCCTCACGGTGATACGTCTCTTGGAGTCGAAGTTCTGACCCGGCATGTCAATATCATCAGCATATTTGTCTTCGTCCTCGTCTTCGCTGTTGTGTTCCCGCTCCTGTACAGGGGAAAAATCGCAAAAAATCGCATCTTCATCAAGAATTATCATCAAGACAAATGAGTGGTCATAAGCAACACACTAAAGTACATGTTTCTCTTTCACTCATGTTCCACAAAACAATACTCATGTTCCAAAAACATTTTCAAAGAATGATTTGTCAAAATGTAATTTAGCCTAAGTTATCTTAAAGTGGACATGACCGTCAGGCTGAAGACCACGTTTCCAACAGCGTTTTGGCCTACGGCCGGCTTTGCGTCAAGACTCACCGTTTGATCCATGACCTTTCCTAAAGCCAGCTCATCCTGGAGCTTCTGGGCCTTCAGGGTTCTCTTGGCCTGGGAGAGGGGACAAGGAGGGAGGGAAGGATCTTTGTGTCATTTCACAGTCGACTCCCCTCATCCAGGACGTTATGATGCTGGCCGTAGCCTAGCTACTGGCCCCGGTGAGCTCACTGGGCCTGAAGCCTGGGGTGATGCAGCTCACCTGGTCCACTTTGGAGTACTCCTCCACGATGCGCTGGTGGTCCTCAGGGTCATAGCCGTTCCAGCGGTCCCTTTTCCCGTCGTAGTCCAGCGACAGGTTTAGCTGGGCGTGCTCATCCGGCGCTATGCCCGAACCCGTGAATTTGGCCCCCACTTTTCTGGGCCGCTGGTTGGTGGAAAAAAAGTATAGCACAGGCCATCAGTTCTTATTCATTCATCTTATCAATATTCCCTCCCCATTTAGTTAGTGTTGGCAGAAGCTTGGGTTTCTGGATGAGCATCATCCAATCCAATGGTTTGTGTGGAGAAGGCAGTGACTTACCTCCAAACAGTCTTTCTTCTTGTGTGTCAACGCACCACAGTTTTCACAGGACCCCTTGCGGAATTTTGTGCAAACGGATTTCTGGTGACAGAATAAAACATGAAGGTTTTAGTTTATAAACACCACCTTTCCAATGTGGTACATCTGCTCGACTGCGATGGAGTTAACGTCTCATGACAACTGACCTCATCCACCCCTCTCTTATACCACTGTCCGATGGAGGAAACCACATCTTCTATCTCTTCCTGGGGCCTCTGATGCTTTAGCGTGGGCCTTTTGGAAGGGTCAATGTACCATGGCACTGACGAAATGTACTGGGGAATATGGGGGTTGATGTCTCTGAAAAGGAGAACAGACGTCAGGTAAGCAGAGCAGTTATACCCAGGGACAGATTTATTTGCCACCTCACTACTTTGTTATGTATGATCAGCTTTCTGTGAAAAAGACTGAAGTGTTCTGGGGTGAATGAACGCTTCAAACGTATTTACATAAAGTTGTGCACACATGACAAACGTTGATTTTTGTGAAAACAAAGGCATGCCGATACAAACTGGGTGACCCCAGATGTTGGGGAGTTGTTATTCATAAATTGGCCACTGCAAGCGGTCGCAACGTCCTGGTCGCCTGCGGCTAGCTAGAGATAGACTTACTTTCCCTCCTCATCCACCTCAGCCGGAGCGTTTCCCAGCTTCCTCTGCTCCTCCAGCTCCTTCTTCTTCCTCCAGTCCTCCCTGGTCATCTTCTTCGGCTCGTCGAGACCCAGCATCGCATCTGCGCCGGCCTGCGAGGGCCCTTCCTCGGTCATGGCTGGGATTCTGAACAAAACCGATTGTAGTGGTTGTTATTACAGTGCACCCTTCCGCGTTTCATCGTCGTAACAAAGTAAACCGCATCACGGTTAGTTGTGTATATAGGAGGATTATTCAGCCGTTCCAAGTATTCATTGGCTAAGTATTCATGTGTGCCTGGTGGTGGGGCTAACGCACATACTTCTTTTAGCATTATCGTGGTGGTTTTATGGTATTTAACTAGAATGCATACCCGCTTGTAATTATTACATGATTCTATATACGCAGTACAACTTTACCTTTGCGAGGTTCCAAAAATACACTGGTTGTACGTCAAGAGTTATTTGCTTTCAAAGCTAGCTTGTGTTTTGATTACGAACACAGAGCCTTCGTCGCCATTTTACGTTTCGTATTACGTCACCAGTGGGTTTCTTCTTTGTGGAAAGTGATGAGACACTCGTGGCGACTGTGCCACCTACTGGACAGGCCTGAGGAATTGTACATGGCCACCATAATCTTGTAGATGTGATGTTTTTGTAAACGGTGTATATGCTTTCTGAATTATGTATTCTGCATAGGATGTGGTTATGTCTAGAGGCCAGAAAAGGGTAACATAGAATTTGACTAAAATGCTGTCATAAAACTTTACTAACACATAGATTATTCATGAGAACAGTACAGTTGGATTAAAACATTTCTTTGCAGGATTTTCCCATGAGGAGGCAACACTTTGTATGAAACTCAATTGGTATTGTGCTTAAAAATATTATACATGACAATGTAAAATACTAGACTATCAAGAAGTACAAAACTCAGTAACAAAATGGTAGGCCTACATTACCTGCATGTGTTTTAAGGGTGATGACCGACTGATAACTATGCAGTGTAAACTAGAAGTGCTTAATGGAAATATTTTTTTCCCCAAAACCTGCAAATGCAGTACATTCTTTTGTTTTCATCCAACACTCAATTACTTTATAGGTTTGATCATACGTTGTTTTTTTTACAATGACATTCAAATCAAGTTTTCACTGCTTGGACATTTGTTTGTAATCCCTCGAACATGTTTGCTACCAGTATAAAAACTATGTTTCTATGTAGAAAAGGTTTGTGTAAGAGTAGATAAGCTAAACACATTGTGAACTACATGGCCACCACAGCCAGAAAAAAAATGAGCCAACTAAAATAATTTCCCATAAAAAAAATAAATAAAAACTTTTCAACTCAAACTGAATGAGAACAAAACCAAAGCAGACATGACAGAATACAACTTCAAGACACAACAAAATAGCTGTAGGACTCACAGCTTGAACAACAAAGGTCACCAACCTGATGGAGTAGCTGCCTGACTACAAACAGAAATATGAACGTTGATCTAGACTCATGTCAGATATCCACAGTTTGCTTTGGCCAATTTATATTTGGCTACTGCACCATGGAATATGTGCCAAAGGGATTCCAGCACCATATCACTGATTTAAATCGTTTTAATTTTCAAATTAAAAGTACAAGCATATCTGTACAGTAAATAATATAAAACCTGACCACTCAACGCACAGCACAACAAATCTGATCCCGCAAGATTTGGTTTATTTAATAAAAAATAAAAAATAAATGTCACAATGCTTATGACAGAACAGCTGATCTCTGGATCAGTTTGTATTGGATTCCAACAGCACCCCCGAACCAAACATCTGGTAGTTAGTGTCGTCGAACTTGTGACTCTTGACCGAGGTTAACCCTTCACAAACCTTTCCGTCTCAGAGTGTTCCCATAGCAACAAGACAACAGATGCCTCATTAGCTACGGCGTCTCAAGCACTGTGCCTTGCATTGGCGGCCTACCTGACAATTATAAACAAAACGGGGTTTGTTTGACTCTTCCTGGAAAAACAACATTTTACATTAAATTTGTATTGAAATGGATTTATTCTTGCCATCCTCATATTCATCAAGCAGTTGTTAGGTCTCCGTTTAACATTGACCGATGAAAACGCGGTGTGGACGACACTTGCACTGAGAAAAAGACAAGTCAAAAACTATGACAACAGGATAGGAAGGCCGTGTGATGACAGTAAGAGACGAGCTGAGGTTTTTCCCATCTTTTTTTTTTTTGTATTCCAAACATAAAAAAAGGCAACAAAAAAAATGTAAACAACTTTTTGAGAGAAAAAAAAAACAACAACATGACAGCACCAGACACAAAGAAGCATATTGACAGTTAGTATAAAGGGGCCGATGGGGTCAGTCCTCGGGCCATAGCACCAGTACACATCCCCGCAGTCAAGTCCACAACCCCGCGGGGGACGGGAAGGCAACGCAGCATACCAGCACGAAGGCAATGTTGCATTCAACTTCGGTACCAAGTGGATAAAGTCTCTCAGCCATTGTCCCTTCCCCCATCTTTTTCCCGCCTCCGAAAACAAAATGTCTACCGAGCATCGTGGCTGATGTAACTTCTTAGGAATGCTTGGTCAACTTCAGTCAAAGTAAAGAGATCTGGGTGGGAGGGCGGGCGGGCGGGGGAGATCGGCACATCGACGGTCAGTCATCCTCCACTCTCCCCCATTCACCCATATCGTCACCCTCCACGACACCGTCGTCGTCTTCCTCACCCTCCACATAGTCCCCCCATGAGTTGTACACCTCCCCATCGTCATCCTCCTCCTCCTCCTTGTCATACTGTGGATTATTGTTCTCCTCATCTTCCACAATCTCCATCTCATCATCCACCTCCTCCTCCTCCTCATCGTCGTCCTCATCCTCCTCATCGTCCTCCTCTTCCCCCTCTTCATCGTCGTCGTCCTCCTCCTCCTCCTCCTCCTCGTCCATCTCCCCATCCTCCACCTCCCCTTCTTCCACCTCCCCATCCACCTCTTCATCCACCTCTTCATCCTCCACCTCCCCCTGACCCTTAGACGAGCCCTCGGGGGAGGACACCGCCTCCTCGGACCCGTCCGACCCGTAGGCCTGGCCGGTGGGCAGGAAGCTGGAGGTGGCCGTCTTGGTGTTGATGTAGAGGCGGGGCGGCGGCCCCAGCTTCGCCGCGGCCACGGCCGACCCGACGACCAGTCCCGCCACGGGCAGCGGGGCTGCGGGGTGCGAGTCGGGCCGGGGCTCCAGCGGAGCGCCGACGCAGGGGAGGAGGGAGGGACCCGGACCGCCGACGGACCCGGGCGCCATGGCGGCCATGGCGGCCAGGGCCGGGCCCGGGGGGGCGTACTCTCGGATCTCCCCGGGCTCCAGGGGGTCGGGACCGCACGGGTCGTGCTCGCAGCAGGACAGCTTGCCGTCCAGCTTGGAGATGAAGAGCATGCCGTCCCGGTGCTCCTTGCAGTAGGAGCTGGGGCACATCTCGCAGAAGGAGGCCGCCTCCTTGCCGCACGCGTCGCACTGGTGCCAGGGACACTCCCAGCGGCCTGAGGGACACGGAGGGCAGGAGTCGTTAGGGAACGCGGAAAACCAACGGCGCCGGGGTCACATTCTGTCACGATGCTGCGCG
Organism: Urophycis tenuis; assembly: GCA_036785325.1. NCBI lineage: Eukaryota > Metazoa > Chordata > Actinopteri > Gadiformes > Phycidae > Urophycis > Urophycis tenuis. The sequence continues at coordinate 4,209,426 of JAXIVH010000016.1, read as the reverse complement.
TGATCACGTCGCAAGTCATGGTGGGCGGCGCGATTAAGACGACAATTATCATTGTGATTACTTTTCACAGATTATCAATTAAATGTGGCACAGAATAAGAATGTATAGTGTATAACTAAGAAAGCAATTGCTGAGTTGCAAAGGTTTGCAATTTTATTTGGATGTGACAGGAGTGCAAAGTAAGGTAAATGTACGTTTTTGCTGTTTATTTTCTTTTTATAAATGAATTGCAACCTTTCATGATTCGCTTGGCAATCAAGCTTGATGGCTCAATTAGCCAAAAACACAATTTTGATAAATATGCACTTGACTGCAAAGCCCTAATTTATGACTCAGAAGGGCCTGACAGGTCTAAGTTCGGAATTGGCAGCAGGCCTTGATAAGCAAAGGAAAAAAAAAAACTCCCCAAAACTCCGGCTGGGAACAGGAAGAAACCACTTCGGACAAGGTCGCCCATTTAGGGTGGCTCAGCCTTCAAACTGACGGTTCAAGCTCACACGCACACGCACACATGCACACACACACACACACACACACGCACACACACACACACAAACACACAAACACTTGCCTGCAGGTCTCTTGGCCAAGTTGAGGCAGTCTGCGTGGTACACCTTCGGACAGCCGGGCTTCTTGCACGACACGATCTGCCCGCCGTCGCCACAGCTGAAGCACTCATCCTCCCTCTCCTTGGTCAGCTCTGGCTTGCTCTTCTTCTTCACCGGAAGCTTCTTCCTGCCCTCCTTCAGCTTGAGCTTCTCAGCCGACGGCTGGTTCTGAGAAACAACGACAAAAACAGACAAAGACGTTGTAGTGGAGCTTGCGGGGAAAGATTTTTGGTGAACCCAAAGGCGTGCCGATGGAAACTGGCCCAGCTGTCCGTAGACAGGCAATATTGCCAAGTTTATTGCCATTACACACAGTCAGAGAGCATAGTTGATAATGATAGTCTCCCTCGCTGTGTGTTACCATTATTACCTCGACAGGTAGGTAGGGCATGCAGCCTTTATCCAACACACAATGCAATTTTAGATCAATATCATCCACGACCAGGCAGAGGACGAGATATGGTGCTGAAGGATGACTACAGGTAGACTGAACATTGGGGTTCAAATACAGAACCCTTCAGCACTCTAACCACTGGAGTATTTCATCCTGCCCCTGCAGATACATAACAGTTTAATATCGGCTCGTTTAATATAAAGTTGAGACCTGTACCTTGGGTCGGACCCCCAGGAACCCACTGCAGTTGGGCGCCCCACACTTGCAGACCGTTTTCCCATTGCCCAGACACTCCAGGTTGTAGTTGAAGGTCAGCTCCACACCTGTTTCGGGGGGGGGGGGGGTTGTACAGTGAATAAGCACCACAATGTTCTCCAAGACCATTTTGGTTTCATGTTTACACCATCATTTTCACCCTACATTCTAATAAAGTGAACAAAATGGCCACCATCAAAAAGCAAGACAATGCCAAGGAGCTGGCATCCCTCTGACCTTTGGGAATGTCCTGAAGGGCAAACAGCCCCACTCTGGTGTCGCCGTTCACCGTCCACTTCTGGGTCTCACAGTTGGGCTGGCAGCAGTGGTTCATGAAGCGAGCCTGGTTCCCCTTGGGCCCGGCGTCGATAATCCGGTCCTTCATTACGTTCAGAAAAAATACTGTCAGATCCACAAGCTTGCAACAGGAACATTTAGCGAACAACATGTGTAACCATGAGCAAATTATGGGCAGGACTGCCAACTAATACATATTTAATTGCCAACCGTTTTAGCGGGGAATCCACTTCACTCTGGAGAGTTTGGTGGGGGATTGGAGCCCATGCTGACAAATATGGTTTTAATAAATGTAACCATTTAAATTTATTTGGGGCACTAGTGAAAATGTAATTACAGGCTAACGTCTACAGCTGGAACAACAGCGATTTCAAACTTCAATTTAAGCAGACAAGCATTATAGCAGTCAAAATTATATAAGTAAAATATGCTTTCATTGAACCGGATATAGCCTAATCTGCACAACGTCAACACTGTTGGGAGGGAGGTGTATTTGGCGTGCGTATTTGAACACGCTTTTCCTGATAAAAAAAAAAAAAAGGACCAGAAGAACTAACCTTGTCCAGTGTAAGCATGTAAAAGTTACAGATGTCATTCTCCTGTGCGTGTCGGATCCTGGCTCGACATTCCTCCTCGTCTATCACCTCCCCCACATACTCATTCACGAAGGCTCCCTGAGAACAGGAGGGACAGAGAAACACATTCAACACCGCCGATGTCCACCACAAAGACTCTGCTCCGTTGAAGCCGAATCGCCAGGGCAGACCCACCGTCGAATCACATACAATATATTTTTAAATGTGTGTGGCTCAATTATGCTTTATTGTATGTGTGGTTTAAAACACATTGGTCTATCAGGGTTTCCCCACAGCTGTCGAGGGCGCAGCACCTCCAATAAATGGTCGACCGCCTCGACCAACATTTTTACTTTGCAGTAGAGGACGACAATGCGTCCGTTCATGGGGGTTGGGGTGAAACACCCACAAAAAAAAAAAAAAAAAAACAATTGCGGTCACCCGGGGTTAAAGAAAAAGAAAGAGAAAGAAAATGGTGGAGTGAGTTTTCAAGGTCAATACTGGAGGTAAAGAATAATAAAAACATAGGTTCCAAGAACCATCCAATTAGAAAAAAAAAGAGGAAACCGAGTTAAAAAATAAATGTACGAGACAGAGAAAATTCAATTTAACAAAAAGGTTACAAGCATTGCCCCCCCAGAAAAATGTTAGCCAAAAAATATTAAAATGTATTAAAAAGTATATCTTATTTTGAGGCCTTCCCACCTTCTTGATGTCGAAGACGGCGCGCAGCCCCCAGCCCCGGGCCAGGGTGCGGAAGATCTCCACCGGGGAGTACTGCCGCTTGGTGTAGGCCTGGTTCTGGCAGCGCTCCCCGGCCACGCACACCTGCGGGTGGCACTCGTACATCAGCATGCGGTTGATGCACTCCGAGTCCACGCCGCACGGGTTCTCGTCCGACACCTTGCAGTTGCAGCGCGGGATCTCAGACAGGTCGGCCGTGATGATCTGCACCTTGCCGATGGGTCGGTTGACCTGAAAAAACCCCCCCCACAAAAACCATTCAAATTTTAAGAAAAGAGTCTGTTGAATTTTTGAGTCTTTTGAAGGGAGGGCAGCGCGAGTGTGCTCTTTGTAAGTCGCTTTGGATAAAAGCGTCTGCTAAATGCCCGAAATGAAAAATGTAAATGAGGCGCGTTTTGCAGATGCGGTACCTTGATGTGTCTGTAGGGCGGGGGCTTCTTGTCGTTCTTCCTGTCCTCCTGGAGCTGTCTCATCTCCTTCTCGGCCTGCAGCTCTCTGAAGCGCTCCGCTGCTTCGGTCAGGGCTGAGGGGAGGATACAGAGAGGGGCGGATCAGGGGAAGACCCTTCCAACGCACTCCTCTTTCCACTCTTATCTCCACTACCTTACACTTTTATTCCAAAAGAAATAGTGAAAAAAATAGTTTGACAATAACATTCTAAAGACATCTTTGCGTACCTTTCTTGTAGATGGCGTCGGCTCCTTTGCCCATCTTCTCGATGTTGTGCGTGTCTCCCTCCATGTAGGGGAACACCCTCGCCTGGTAGGTCCACACAAAGTCCTTGGAGCCGAAGAACTGCACCGGAAACTCGCCCACCTCGTGCTTCATCCTCAAGATGTTCTCCGGGACGTCTTTGGCCAGGCAGACCTCCGCGGGCCACCATCTGAGGGAAACACAGGCGGTCACAAACCCTCAGAGATCTGCTGAAACCAAAACCAAATGTTTCACCGCGGTGGCCAGCGACGTCGCTCATCATCATCATCATCACGTCATTTTGTGGTTCATGTCCACGTCAACACGCTGCCCTCTGGGGTTTCACAAAAAAATGACACGTGATGTCAACATCCTCAGCCGACACTGGCAGGTTGAACATTGAGCCACACAGGTTGAACATTGAGCCACACAGGTTGAACATTGAGCTCTGCCACAGAGATAGCCTCAAACAGGAACGGCACAGAGCGGATCAGCGCGTTTTATCACTTCAGTGAAGATAAGATGTGCTTTATAAATCCTCTGTTATTACCATCATAAGACAGGACATTATCAAGCAGGATCCACATTAATAACCTGAACAATCAAATGACATTCCTTCAATGTGCTGTACCAATGACCTGATTTACCTGGCAACACCTCATTCATGTAAAACATGCCAACAATGCTATTGGTGTCACTACGATACGAGCGATACATGAACCGAGGGCAGCAGGCATCCTGAGCCCTTACCTGTAGCGAGCCCACTTGACCCACAGGATGTCCTTTATACGCGGCTTCTTCCCCGCCTTGCAGTCGTTGCAGAACCAGCTGCCCTGGGGCATCTCAATGTTGAGACATTCCCGGTGAAATGCAGCAGGACAGGACTCACAGCACAAGAGACTTCCGCCTAGAGACAGACACACGCCAGGCGTTCACCACCAACACAAAAAGGTTGAGAACCACACTACTATTTACATTTAGGGCATTTAGCAGACGCTTTTGTCCAAAGCGACTTCCAATAAGTATTTAGTCATTAGCAGAGAAGTTAATCTGAAGCCACTTCGATTTTTTTTTTTTTATTCAACTTTTGACAAGGTCGGTAGGGATTTGATATGCATCTTGCTCAAGGGCGCAGGATCCAGGCAGACTGTGGCTACTGGGGTTGAAACCCAGAACTTTGGGTGTGGATTCATCCAACACCGCAACGACTACACTATCCTACCCCCCACGTCTCCCCCATCACGCATTCATCCTCAACATGTTAATGAGACATCAGCACATCTCCTCCTCCTCCTCCTCCTCCTCCTCCCTCCACACACCCTGCTAGAAGCTTTGACCCTCCCCATGCCCCCCTGCTGACCTTCAGAGCAGACAAAGCACCAGCTGACGTTGATGTGCTCGTGGTTCTTGCATCCCTTGCGCGGCGTGAAGTGGTTGGGACAGAGGAAGCTGTTGTTGGCCAACACCAGGCTGCCGGCGGGCATGCAGTTGTCGTTGGCGTGGTAAGCCACCGGGCAGCGCACGCAGCGGGCGAGTCGACCTGCGGCCGCCACACAGCGGGGGGGGGGGGGGGGGGGGGGGAGAGACGGCTCAGCGACACGCACAACAACGACCACAACTTCTAAACAGAAACGGAAACGTATTGCGTAACGACGTAGACAAGTCAGCGTGTTGAGAGTTCAACGCTGTGTGGTTACTTGAGGCCTACAGCCTTCAACTGTTTTCATGGAAACACTGGAAATGTATTTTGCAACGTACACATTCGATCGTATTCATGCCTACAAGAAGAAGAAGAGTTACTCTTTTGAACCCGTGAGGGAAATTTGGCCTCTGCATTTAACCCAATCGTTAATTAGTGGAAATACACTCAGCACACAGTGATGGTGAGGCACACAGTGAGGTGAAGCACACACTAATCCCGAGGCAGTGAGCTGCGCTCGGGGAGCAGTTAGGGGTGAGGTGCCTTGCTCAAGGGCACTTCAGCCGTTCAGTACTGGTCGGGGTTCGAACCGGCAACCCTCCGGTTACAAGTCCGAAGCCCTAACCAGTAGGCCGGCGGCTGCCCCCGCGGCTACGTGATACAAACATGAAGACACTCGAGGTTAACGTTTTGGAGTTTCCGCACGACGGCGCTATTGTGACACACGCCTGCGCGGTCGCGGCCTGGCGCGGCCTGGCGGCGGCGCTCACCTTTGGAGCTGCCGATGCCCAGGGGGTTGGCGATGTGGCAGGCCAGGCACACGTGCAGCGAGCAGCGGAAGCCCTTGTTCTGGGGCTGGCTGGCCGAGGAGGCCATGACGCAGTCCGTGTGGTAGAACTTGCCGCACATGGGAATCACGCAACGCTTCACCCCGCCGCCCGCCTTCTTGCACGTGTGGCACGTGTGCACACCTGGGAGGCCACGGAAAAGGTTTATTTGGGAGTCTTCTGTGGACAATGTCAATGGCGCTCAGCCCTCGTGATTGAAAAGTCAATAGAAAAAACGGCATTGAACATAAAATAAAACAATATTCACAAAATAAAGGGCATATAATCTGACACAATGTTCCTTCAAAAGGAGGTGCATACAGAGTTGCAATGCTACTGACTATACCGAGTGTTAAACTAAAAGACTATTAGTTAAAGCTTCGACAGCACGTTGGTGCCAGCTCACAAATGTCCACTGCTGGACCTTTGCAGTGAACATCTCAACATCCTCCTTCAGACCTTCTACACCTGCTCTCCCTGCTCTGTAGACGCAAAGAAAACGAAACCTAAGACTGAGGAAGTGAGTCTTGTGAACGCGGCATGGTCTGAAACTGAAACCGGATTCGTGTATACATAAACACACATATATATCTCAACGGGGGGTATCGGGTTGTGCTCGAAGGAAAGCGGTCAACAGTGGGAATCCACCCACCTGTACTGCATTCACGACAGAGGAATTTCCTTTTGGGGGCGCCGGCCAAGCCGAGACACTGCGGGTGGAAGGCTCCGTAGCACTGGCCTTCACACAGCACCAGCTCCCCCGCTCGCTCGCACATCTGCACGCACACGCACACACACACACACACACACATACACACACACACACGGACACGCACACACAGTGAGACAGGGCGGTCATTTGCCTTCCTGCTTATGAATGAAGGGTGTGTAGAGTCTGGCATTCAAATCAATAAAACGCATTAGACGGTCTCACCTGGCACACGTTCTCCTTCAGAGTCGTGGCTCCCGTTCTCCCCTTGACGTCCATCTGGGAGCAGAAGCTGTTGACCCCAGGACTCACCCCCTGAGCAGAAGAGGCAGGAGAAGTTGACGCCAAGGCTGGTGAAGTGAAGTGCTGAGCGGCGTCCACCACGCTCTTCACCATTACATTTATTTAGCGTAACACTTTTGTCCAAAGTGAAATACTGTAGGTGCACTCAACAATGATGATAAGACCCAGACATGCAGGACTCATTTGAGTACATACAAATTAGACAAGTAAGCAAAGCGACTGCTTATACATGCGACAATATAGAAAACAAGAGCGAGAGATGGAGATGGATGGATAGAGATAAAGGTAAACCCTGATGCCATTACAGCCATTATTTGAACACAACGACTCAAACATCCTGAAAAGCGTGCCCACCTGGGATTTAGTAGCAAGCGTCCCATTGGACAGGGTGAGCCCCGCCTCCAGGGCGCAGCTCTCCGCCTCCTGCTTGGGCGTCCTGGACCCGGTGGGGGTGGAGGGCTCGGCTGGTGAGAAGACCCCCGGGGGACCCCTGGTTTCTGGGGAGCAGGCGGCGGTGCTGGAGGGGGCGGCGATGCTGTGGGTGACGGGCTCGTTCTTCATGGATTCAACCTGCACCGGGGGGGGGGGCACACGTTTCACCAGGAGTTAGAGCGGAGAACACGGGCGCCATCCCCTCGTTGCCAGGTGGTGTCGCTGCGTGGTACCTGAGTCTCTGTAACAGTTTTCTTGGCCTCTGAGGAAATCCCACAGGGTCTCTTTGCCTCCTGGAAGGCGGAAAAAACATAAGCAGGGTTAGCTATCCTAAAATAAAAGAAAGAAATGAGCTCTTATGTCAAATAAAAACAAAAATGCAGCCTTTATACCTTCTTGTTGGCTGGAGTGAGAGACACTTCTTCTATGGTGCATTCCAGGATCCTGTGAGAGAGCTTCCTTGGCCTTTTCCTCTCTTGGGAAACTGACACTTTGAAAAGGAAAAAAAAAAAAAAAAAGAGTCAAGAACTTTAATGACCCAGTAATACCGCTATAACAAGTCACGTCAGGTTTATTTAGCTCCCGATCACAAACACACGGGGAGAACATCGGCAAACCTTTAGTAGCAACACAAAGGGCTTCCCCCATTCAAGATGTCTGGGGCTGCTATAGGGACCACATGTTTGAAATAAAACAACAGAACCCCTGTATTTAAAAACAGGGGGAGACACAGGAGGAGATGTGATGCACAGTATCCTCCTCCGTCAGCCCTCATCCCACACTGTGCCCATCGCCGGTCCGAGCCGGGCCCCCGACAAACACCAAGCGGTACACCACAGAGGTCCACTCACAGGGGTCCGGAGGTAGTTCTGTGCCTTCTGCGGCCTCCGAGGAGGCCGGGGACGATGCTCCGGAGGAGGCCTGTCCGGGCGGCGGGGACTCCTCCTCCTCAGGCAGCCCCAGGGCCAGCAGGGCCCCGGGGCCCCTGGCTGCACCCGGGGGGGGAACGGAGGCCGGGGCGGAGGTTGAGGTAACGGTGCCGGACGAAGGGTGGAGACGGGGTGGCGCCGGCCACGGGGCGCCGTCCCCCACAGGGCTACCATCGCTTCCATCGCCGGTCTGAAAGGTGGAGGTGGAGGCGCACACACACACACACATTGTGGATACAGTATAGTACAGAGAAACCTCAGACGCTGCTGAAGGAGATGCTGTCGCACACTGAGGCAGCACAGTGTTACACTGGACAACTAAGTATGAGCATATATACATGGTGGAGTTTTGTCATGAAAATGGATGTAGCAGCCTTTATCGATAACGTTTTCCTGCTTATGTAAAGCTTACACAAAGAATGGTATTGATATGAATTATCATATCAATTTGCATCTTACGCACCTAACTCGTTACCAGAGAGGGCTCTATTTCATCCATTACTTTTATCAGGGCTTATCATGGTGCAATAGATAAATATATTTATGTGTACAAATGATTAGTTTACCATTTTGGAGGGTTCAGCATTTTTCTTTGATTTCTTCTTTGGGGATATTATTGGTTCGTGCTCCTCGTTCGCCTCGAGCAGTCTTTTACTTGGTCTCCGTAGCCGCTTTTCTGAAGGAAGGAAGGAAGGGACACACATTCAGCCGTTAATTCACTCATCACTCATTACCAAACGTCTGGGACCTGGTCCGGTCCGCGGTGGTCCACGGTGGTCTGGGGGTCCGGGGGTCCCTTACCGCTGGAGTCCGAGACGTTGGAGCAGTCCTCCGACAGGTTCCCGTCCCCCAGGGAGACCTGGGGCGACCCCTCGGGGCTGAACCTGCCGGCGTCCGCGCAGGACCCGTTCACCTCGCCGCCCGGCCCGCCCCCCGCGCCCCCGGACGCCCGCTCCGCCGCGCTCTCCGCCATCTGCCAGCGCTTCTTCGGCGCCACTTTGGACTCACAGCTCCTGTCGAGGTAGCCGGCCGAGGGCTCGGCGGCCACGGCGGCGGCCCGAGGGCCGGGCTCCGCCAGGTGGGCGTGGCCGCTGACAAACTCCCGGCCGTAGGCCATGTCTGCCAGGTCGGGGGACAGGCCCGGGATGCTGACCTTGAGCTTGGCGGGGAGACGCTGCTTCCGGCGCTGCCGGTCGGCGCAGGCGGCCGGGGAGAGGACGGGCAACCCTTCACATTTGTAGGTGTCGTTTTTCATGATCGCCTTGGTCTTCTTCCTGGGCCTGCCCGCCGCGGCGGTGGCGGCGGCGGTGGTGGCGCCCGGCGGCGCCGAGGGTTTCCCGGGCCAGCCGTTCTCCACCTTGATCCCTGATCCGCGGCTCCCCTGGTGGAGGGCGCCCGCGGGGCCTTTCAGTAGTGGGTCACGGCCCCCCGACGAGGTAGGGATGACCAGGGGCTCCTCCTTGATGAGGACGGGAGGCGGCGGCACCGTCAGGGGCTTGCCCTCCATCTCCCTGGTGTCGTGCATGTCCTTCAGCAGCATGAGGAAGGTGCTGAACTTGTAGTTGGAGTCCGGGTGGAACGTGCTCAGCTCGCCGCCGCCGCCGCCATCGTCGTCCTCGCCGCGCTCCTCCTTCACCAGCGACTTGAAGGTCAGCTCCTTGACCTCCTGGAAGGCGTCCATGGGAGAGAGCGAGGAGGGAGGGGAGGAGCAGGCCGACAGATCCGACACCACGTTCTCCGTCTTGATCCTGGCCGGGGGCACCGGGGACCTCGCCAGCGAGCCGTTGCAGAGGCGCTTCTTGTCGGGCTTCCTGGCGCGGCGCTTGGGGGAGCGGGGGCCGGTGGAGGACGACACCTGGTTGGAGGAGTCCTTCAGCGGGGACGACCGCGCCGCCCCCTCCGCGTCGCTCGCCGTGACATCTCGCTCGTCGTCGCTTTTGCTGTCGTCCTCATTACTGTTGTTGTTGTTGTTGCTGCTGTGTGAGGTTTGGCTCAGAGCCGGGGCGTCTCTGAGTTCCTCCTCCTCCTCCGCCTTCAGGGCCCTGGTCATCAGGCGACTGCTGGCAGGCAGATGCAGCGAGTGCTTGTCAAGGGAACCGTCTTCTAAATCTTTACAGCCGTCCGGGTCCGTGTCGGACTTTGAGTTGCTTAAACGTTTTTCGGGGCAAACCAATTGGTTGGCGGAGGTTCCGGTGGACGCGCCGGCGTTCACGCCGCTGTCCGGCACGGCGGCGGAATCCTCCACACACTCCTCCTCCTTCACTTTTGCGACAGCCGGCTCTTTCAGGGCCGCTTTTGAACCGCCGTCGGTCTCCGGCGAGGAAAACCCTTCCGCCCATTTGGGACGCCGACTGAGCATGGGGATGGAGTCCAGGTCGGAGTACGGGGAGCCCGTGGAGCCTTTGGCGGGGTCCGGGGCTCTCGTTAGTGGGCCGACCATGTCCAGCACAGTGGGGGCGTCCTTCAAGCCGCCCACTATGTGGCCGAATATGTCTGACAGGCATTTCTTCTTCTTCCGACAGGCTTTCTTCTGATAGGCTGGGCTGGCGGCGGGGGGAGGCGGCTCCGTGCCGTTGGGAGTGGCGCCGGGGGGCGACGCGGAACTCGCGAGGTCCACCGAGAGCGGACGGTGATCCTCGGGCGGATCTTCGCTGGGGTCGGGGACCGGGGTGGGAACCCGGCGTTCCCCGTTGAGGGCGGCGTCGGGCGCGGCGTCCGCGCCCCTCAGTCGGCCGGGAAGTAAATACTCAGCCTCGGAGACGCTGACTTTCCACGCCGTCAGTAAACTCTTGGGAATCTGGGATGAAGCAGGAGAAACACCCGGGGGGGTTAAAGGCTCTGTTGGGCCGCTGTAGTGATGCTACCTCACCCCTGCCACTACTTCAATGTTCACGTAATTTACTTTTAGGTTTGCAGCTGTACAGCACACATGAACAGGGATCTGACCTAGAGCTTTAATTTAATATTATTATTACAATTTATGAAATGTCTTTGTATTTATCTTTGTGATAATTATATTCACTCTTTACTCTGTTGTGCCAACAAACACAATATTTGGGCAATCTTTGTGTCAACACTATTTTCCACTATGGCATGTGAACCTATTTGACAACAAGCACGCAGGAGCATCCTCACTGTACACATTTATTTACCGTGTACTTGTAGTCTTTCTCCTTCTGCTTCCCTCTTCGTCGGAGCACAGGGAGCTCGTTAAACTGGTGGCCTCCCTGGAAAGGAAGAATGGCTTTCCCTGGGACCCAGGCCCGCTCGGCGATCTCCCCGATCGTCTCCAGAAAGTACATGCGACATGGACGGTGACTTGGTGCTGGAGTGGAAATGGAGACAGACGGGGGGAAAGAAAAGGAAACAACCATAAGGCTTGGGGGGGTGGAGGTGGACTTAACGTGGACACCGTTTGAAAGATGCCTTCGCAACCCAATCGGTGAAGAGCCATGGCATCGGATTAATAGACTCACCTTTCATTTTAGTGTGAACACCCTGTGGTGTGTCTGAAGCGATCTGGCAGGGCCACCAGGGGCGCCTGTTGAACTTAGCCCAGACCAGATCTCCCTCCAAATACTTCACAGCCGAGAGAGGCTTCTTCTTGGGGCTGTTTGACTGTGGAGAATCATAATCAAATAGAAACATCATAGAATTATATTGAAGATATGGACTTTGGCTACTTGTTATTGTATTGCATATCATACAAAAATTACTTCTCCCAAAACGGCCACAATTCATTCATCAAAGCTGTGCATTGCTGTACTATCGGAACAAGTCAAGATCTGGGTCGGGTCCAGCCACATTACAAAAAGGCATACACACACTTACAAAGCCAGCAATTAAATGATATAAGCCAGATAACGCAAGGAAAGATAAAGTGAGCTTTTCACGGTGGCTGGAGTAAGCAACGTGGAGGTCCGACACTCACATTCGAGTTTGTGCCAGACGGCGAAACCAGTCCATGATCGGGAGTGAAGGAGAGCTCCGCATCGCTGTCAGAGTTGTCCCCCAGGCTCCAATCATCTCCCATGCTGATCTCAGGCAGTGTGCTGGGGCTTAGTGTAGGGTTGAGTTCAGATATGGTCTTGGCCATGAGACTGAGGACACCGGGTTTGTGCACACTCTCCACCCTGGGCGGCCTCTCTCCCAGCGAGCCGGACGCGGCGGTCTTACAGTCCGCCGGCGCTCGGTGGCGGGCGGGTTTGGGCGAGAGGCGGGAGGAGGGCAGGTCCCCCCTCTCCTCCACCTTGAGGTCCCCGCCGTCAAACAGCGTGGACTCAAAATGGAGGTAACCGTTGGGGGTCGGGGAGCAGCGGTCCAGGCTGTCGGGGCTGTGGGAGGAGAACCCGTTCTTGTCCAGGTCCGGGAGCTCCTCGCATGACTCCGCCTGGACGTTGCCCGGCGACAGCGGGAGACGGACGGAGGGTGCCGAGTACTCGTCGTCCTCGTCGTCCTCCCCCTCCTCCTCCTCCTCCTCGTCCTCCTCATGGCTGACTCGGCTCGGTGAGTGCAAGTGAGTCCTGGTGTGGGCGTCCCTGGGGTGGCCGCCCAGGTCAGACCTGGTGGTCACCAGAGTGTTGAGGTCCTGGAGCCGCCGCAGCGGGCTGTTGTAACAATGAGACCGGTCTGGGGAGCTGTACCCCGGGACAGGTGCTGGTTTGATGCTGGAGCACGGCAGTTGCACGGCTGACGGTTGGCCTGACCTGCGCCTTCGAGTGCCACATTGGTTTCCATAGGAAGTAGTGGTGAGGCCATTGGGGGGCCTCTGCTCTGGCTGACCAGAGCCAAACACTGAGCCTCCCCTAACAGCCCGTCTGTAAGACTGATTCATGTTTTCATGGCTCTTTCCTGACAAAAGAGAAAGGACTCAGGTTAGGTGAATCAACATTTACATTCACAATTGGATAACAAAACGCAACCTTCAAGTTCATATTATGGCTTCATGCACTGACCGATTTTGAAAGGGAATCAGTTGACGACCGATTAAGAGCCTTCCGATTTTGACAAAATAGTTCGACAATCACAATAGAAGCGACGGACGCCTTTCAAGGAGCATAGGTGGCATGTAGGGCTGCATGCTCACTGATAACCCGACATTGCTGGCCTCCATTCCAAAAGGCCGTCAGTCGCCAAAACAGAAGATACCACCCCTGACATGCTGCTTTCAGACAATGACTATAACGCGTAAAATAGTCTAGGTCGCCATTCGCCGATCATAATAAAGCCCAGATCTAAGCGATCGCCGATTCGTATATTCGTGGGAGCGCACACGCTACAGCAAAGGTGGTGACACTGTGCCATCAGAGAAAGGGTCTCACAGACCTACACAAACAGGCTACAGCCACATAGCAAGCTACTGTTCACTTGGAAAGGAACTCATCGAAACAAGTTTAAAAAATGCATCGACGTGGGGGAAAATCACCAAAACTTACCATTTGGACGTCGGTCACCGTGAACCCAACAGCGGATCTGTTGCAGTTGGACATAAAGCGACTATTTTCCTCGATTTGTGGAGGCAGATCTGCACAATCCCAGCTGCAGCAGCGCTAGGCCAGAGCGCAGCGCTCATTCTCTCCCCTTCACCGCCTCATCAGCGGCGGCCCTTCAAAAACTGTCACTGTTAAATACGAAATAAGCACCAGATCGTTTGTATTTGCTGTAACACCAAGTGCGAGGAAAACCGGCGTGCCACTATCAATTCTCAACCATCTATATATTCTTTTAACTGCATGATTTGGTGCCTTCTGTCGGAGTGCCCCCGGTAATGATAAAACAAGCCCAGACTGACTGTGTTGGTGAGCAGCGACCAATCGGCACGGCTCCCCAACCCCCCGTCTGCATCGGGGCCGAGGCGCTCGATCACCCTCCTCTCTTACAGTCTTCCCCTCACACAAATCCAGGTGCAATTATAAAATCGGATATCCGCGGAATGCGTTTATCTTCTCCATCAAATATATCTATTTAAAACCACGAGTAAATTATATATTATGGAAATTAAGCAATTTAGTGCTGCTTTTGTGGTTGTTGTTTTTTTAACGGGTCACACACACCACTGAAAATGGAGTAGCCCGTGTACCTATTCTGTGTGTACCGGGCCACTGTAGAGAAGGCACATTGGGGCAGAACGTCCTATGAAGTCAAACTTGGTGCGCCATGTTGCCTCTCATGGTCTCCAGGCGCAGGAAATAGGCCGCTAGGCGCTCCAGAGAAAAACATGTCGGTGCGAATGGTGCTTGGGCAATTGAGCGACTTCTGCGTCGAAAAGACAACGACGTTTGTAAAACGTTTGATTGCACTCTCAGGTCAAATGGTGCGATGTTTCACCCCTGCGGTTTGGATACAACATGGTGACCACCATCATGCCCCGAGTCGGCAGCACTGCGCGTCTGAACAATAGACGTAGCCATACTGCCGCAGCGGCCCAGTCCTCTCCCCTCGGACCAAACAAAGCCCGTCAAGTCATTATTACAAATCGTTTGGCTTGATAGCCGAGACACTTTAGCCCCTCCATGGTATTCTGTGATTAAGCGTTGACCTCGGGTGCCCGGGTTCGACGTGGTGATATAAATAGTGTTACTTAAAAAAAAAACGATTAAGCCGTGAAGACACTTCATTTTCAGATGGGTCGGTTTTCTGGTGGTTACAAATAGATCGTCTTTCTTTCACATCAACACTTGAATGTCTTGTGTGAATGACGTGTGTTTATAACGGCGTGTGGATGGGGCACGCCAACATGACTGGGTGATCAATTGGATTATTAAATGAAAGTTATTACCCGGAAAATAAAAAGAAAGGCCTACTATTGGCAAAGGATGGCGTGAGACACCTTGTGGTTACTGTAGGTATTGCAGGCATATTTACTGTCTGAAATTACACTTTTATTTGGGTTTCACATACACCACAGAAGCTTTTAATACATTTTTCACAAAGAAATAATCTTAAAGTGAAGTTTAAGTGAATATTTTTTTTGCTAATTAACTGCATAACAACATATATATTCGCTTACCAAGTGATAGTTGGAGGAATCTAAGGAAACAAAGAAGG
The DNA here is from genome assembly GCA_036785325.1 of Urophycis tenuis. NCBI lineage: Eukaryota > Metazoa > Chordata > Actinopteri > Gadiformes > Phycidae > Urophycis > Urophycis tenuis. The sequence goes on along the minus strand of JAXIVH010000016.1, from coordinate 4,194,193 downwards.
CTATTACAATACCCAGTCAAAACATATTCACAAAGTATAGAAATAACAATTTTGGTTTTTAAAATAGTTTACCGTGTGCTGGGTTGTTCAATCAAGATCATAAAAAACATCGCAGTGGCCCCATTCCATTTCCTTCGGTTTATCTTTTTTCATATATAAAATGAATCACATATTGCACTCAACAATACAAAAGGACAACTACACTTTCACATAAGCTCAGGAAAATGTTTGGAATGGAAAGCAATATGAAGCATAGTAGCAAATCATGAATCAATTAAAATTCAGTTTTAAAAAAGGCTTAAAAAACACTGTCCATCGAACATGGACCATACACTACCACGTATAGATACTTTCATTCCTACATTAATTTGATTGTATTCCTATGCATGCATCACTGTCAAACAGGATAACATACTTTCTAAATGGGTGCGTTTAGTCCTATGAGGAGAGGAAAGTAATGTCAAGACTGCACAATGAAAAGTTAAGCTAATTTACATTATTATGTTCTCCATCTTCCATACACACCGAGAGAAAAAAGATTGGCGAACAAGTTGAAGAGCTATAGAAAGACACTCGCGAGGCTACTCGTTGCTGTCTTCAACTTTGCCACCGGCCTCACAGAGGTCTCTTTTCTGCATCATGTTGTACGGAAAGGGGGTAACATCACAGCAAGTGTAATCCAGTTTCTTGGGACCACTACAGTTGCTGAAGTCCACTTTCTTGGCTGCTTCACAAGTGGCCAGCCCCAGCTTCTTCAGGCGCGCCAGACTCTTGATGCTCCCGGGGGGGCGACCGGGGCTAACTTTGTAGCCTGCTGCTTTGGTGGTACCAAGGGGTCTTCCGGGACTGGTCTTGAAACCAGCAGCTTTCGTGGTCCCCAGTGGACGGCCAGTACTTGTGCGGTAACCGGCTGATTTGGTGGTGCCCGCCGGTCTCCCCCGTTTGCCAGATTTGACGATACCCTTCCCCTTTTTCTTGGTGCCATCCGGACCAGGAGCCTCGCCGCCTCTGATCCTCGCGGTCGCTGGCTGAAACTCGTTTTGGTTCTCCTGTATTTGGCATGTCATAGGTTTGTGCATGCCCTGTGGCAGTGGGGGTAGATTAGCGAGGGACAGTTGCAAAGACGGCGGAGGCGAGGAGTAGAACTTGTTGGACTGTGTGCTACATAAGTCGAAGTGCCCTGCAGAATGCTGACAATCCTCTGACAGTCCACTCATGCAATAGTCATTGCTGCTGCTGGTCACTTGGTGCATCATTTTCTGTAGGGGTGGAGAAACTACTTGTAAACACCGACGGAAATTAAAGCAGATCAAAAGAACGAAATGTTTCTTTGTTAACACTAACACGCTTGCGCACACAGAAAGCAAGGAATTTGCGGAATTGCTTACTTTTGGACGGACACACACTAATACATCTCAAACAAAGGGATAACTATCATGGATTAATCGTATACAACGTTTGTTTAAGCTATGCACCTTATTATATAAATACGGCATTAGGTGTGAACGCAAATATATTTTAGTTAACGCAGGAAAATGAAAAGATCGTACCTCATTTGTGGGCGGCTCATAGACTGGAAATGGTTAAATTTGAATCGAATACAATTTTTCTATTTGACAGCCACAACATTTTTCCAATAGCGCTTGGAAACTACGCCTGGTTATCTATTGATGTTGCCGCGAACGAGGATTGCAATTTACCGTGGTTATTTCAGGTTTATATATCCATTTTAGCAGAGAGCTATAGATAAGAGGCAGCCATTTTTGCCAAAAAAATAAAATGCAGTCATTGATTGCGCATGCGCCCAATACATCATTTGAACAGTCGCACACATACACACACACGCACACACTACAAACAATGCTCCTTTTTGTAGCTAAACCTGTACTCGGGTCAAATAAATTGTATTCATTCTGAGGCTCGGAGTCAGAGTAACATAATCTCCCACTCAGTCAACTGGCTTCTGAATTTAAATAATAGTTCATTTTCTCCGTCTCAAATCTCCCATTCAAGTTCAATTTAAACAGATTAAATTATATAATTTCAGGAAACCATGTCAATAAACAACAAACAAGAGCAGTTTCACAACGCTTTTTAATACATTAATGTGAACTCAACATTAGACACTGGCTTAATATGAAATCTGTAACCAGACAAGTAGCAATGTACATTTATAAGCAACTTTTGCTGCAGTCTTCGGTCCCCAGGACTTAAGTTTCCCTGATGACCTTGGTCAGCTTCTGAATCTTGGTTTTTGTGGACATGTCCACGTACTTGTCTCCGATACTGACAATCATGCCGCCCAAGATGGAGGAATCCGTCTGCGGATCAGAGGAAGACATGAACACCCAATGTCAACAAGAGAACCGAACACCCAATGTCTCCAAACCCTTTATCAGGTATCTGTATGTACCCAACGCCTACCTTAGTTTCCAGCTTAATTGTTTCACCCTTCTGGAGAAAGCCCTGCAGAGCCACCTGCAATTCAGCAAGGCTGGCAGCATCCAAAGCCTGGAATATAAAAATAATTACTAGATGTGTTGGATGAGGCATAAGGCGTAGATCCACGCATCTAATACAATATAATTCTTGTTATTGTAAATGCAGTGTTATAAGAAGTAGAGTATTGTGAAATGGAGTAGCAATTGTAACAGCATTTGTGCATTTGAAACAGCAATTAAAAATAGGAAGAAAAAAAAATTAATAGGATTTAAGGTGCTAAATAAATAAATGCAATACACACTGAGACATTACACTTCTAGATATTGCACATTTGCAAATGTGTACATACAAAAAGGTGCGGTTGTAGTGTAGACATCCGTTCTGTGCCAGGCAGCCAGTGTGGATAATAAGGATGATGCATTACAACACAGGGTACCTAGCTGTGGCCTACTGGCTTACCTGAGCAGTGGTGACAGAACAGATGACCTCGCCGCGGTGAGCACCCATCATCTTGCCGAAGGCTTTGATGACATCACCGGTCAGGGGAAGGCGGCCATTCTCAGACAAAACACCTGCAGGGAAGAAGGAAAAGGGGATTAAACAGAGCTAATTGTGACCGCCGCTGGTATAGCATTACAGTATATCGAATTAAAAACAGACTTTATGAGAAATGGTAAAGGGGGCATTTAGCAGACGCTTTTGTCCAAAGTGACTTACAATCAGTAAGTACATTTGCGGGGTTCGACGTGTGGACAGTTGGAGGAGGGGGATCGAGGGGATCGATCCGCCAACCCTAGTGGACGACCCGCTCTGTCCACCCGCTCTACCCACTGAGCTACTGTCGCCCCATGTCGCCGCATGAGAACCATGATTTTAGAGGGCCTGTGCCAAGCTAATGGGGTTAGCAGATGACTTTGGTTGTCTGATTGTGATGGCAGAAAGAGAGCATGCGCCTCAACATGTGGGTGAGAGGGTACACAGGGTATGCTGGGCAGGGCTCAAGACAGGTCACATTTGCAGTCATTTATTATGTGGGTGTAATTTTATGTTTTGTGTAATTTTTCCATGTTGCATTGGTGCCAACCCCCCCCCCCAAAAACATATACATATATCTCCTAGTTCTCCCCAAACGATGCAATAGTGGTGCTGTGCCATGCTCCGCTCCAACATGTCAACACAGGTCTGCTGCGATGCAGACATTAGTTGATGCCGTTGATGGCCCCAATTGTCATTTTGAAACGGCTACATTTCATAGACCACGTTTCATTGGAGTCACGCTAAAACAACAACAACAATAAAAGCTACGATGTCACAAGCGAGCGCCGCGCGGAGGAAGTCGGTGGCGTTCACTCGGCCGCGGCAGCGTTTCACCGTGACGAGGTTTCACACCCGCAGAGCATCGCGTCGGAAGATTCGATTCGAGGTTCCGTGTTTAACATGGAGGTGTGGTGACGAAGGTGTGGAGCCACGCTGGACGCCCCAGCGTCTGTGTGAGTGCTCTCGTTGGAAACACGACACCCCGCTTGAGTTCCACTTAAGACCAACAGGGTTTGTGCACCGTGCAAAGCTTTGTGAAAGGGCACAGCAGCAGCAGCGCTGTTCCGGAGGAGAGAATGCAAACAAAGACACACGCACTGTTCTGCATGACGGAGCGGCAGAAACGATATATCGGATATGAAGTGCATTACCAGAGATTTTGTGTATATATTGGGGGGTACAAAATGTTGAGCCCTGGTTGGCGACGAAAATAATTATATACATATATTTAATCATAGTGACCAAGTCTTAGAAGGAATAAAAACATTTTCCGATCATGGAGAATTGCAGAATGGGAAAGTACGAATGTTGTAATGCAATAATAATGTACAAGTATTTGGAATAACAGCTTGGGTTGTCCTTTTCCCCATTTTTTTTTTAAACCCAGTGTGAGCATATGGGTCCTTGAGTCCTTCAGCTCAAGCTGCCATTAATGTACTCACCGATGAGGTTGACGGTGATGTTAGACATCTTCGCCTTGGTTAAAATATCGGTGACAGCCTTCTGCTTGAGGCCGCTCTTCACATGAGGATTCATGACAATGCTAGACACCTTGGGATCCTTGACGATGACCTGAGGGCAGAAAAGGTCAATGTTCTAACCTTGTTTTTGATGGTTCCTTTAAAATTGTCTAGTTGGGGTTCTTTTGTAACAAGTCACTCCAACTTACAGACAGTTTGCCTAGTTCCTGTTCAACTTGTTCCAACTTGTTCTGCTTACTGGCTGCTGAGAACAGAGCAGTGGCGTAGCGACCCTCGACTCCATAAACCTGGATAGGGGCCTTCATTTGGGGAGGGGGGTGAGAAACGATGGAGATGGATGGAGAACATATTTCATTGATTTACTACAGTAGTTGCCAAATGTATTGCGCGATCAATCGATGCATTAAGTGGGAAAATGCTGTTTAGGGTAACCAACTCACCTTCACCAATTTTGAAATAGGCCTGACCACAGACGTGCTGAACTGGCGAACCTGTGGACATTATAGGGAACATTTAAAAACAGTGTGCCAGAACGTGAAAGATCATTCACTGTGAAGATAGCTTGCTGGTTAGCAACAATGCTATTCAATCCCAAGGTCTCGTGGTCATTTTGACAAACAACGAGTGCTGTGACCCAGTTCTGCACAGAGTAATTACTTATTAAGGTTCCCATACGTTCGAATATTAAATATGACAAGTTCATTGTCAGAAAATCATAAAAATCATTGAATATCTTACCTGCTGTCCTAACATGAGTGCAGCCATTTTCTCCTACAGCTGTCGAGGGTATGTCTCTATGCGCATGTGCAACTTATGGGTACCCAGTTTTTGGTGTGTGGGTAATGTAGTTTTTAACTTGTTCAGCCGTTCAGGCAGTGACGTTTTGCGAGAATAATGTAGCACCGTGATTACAGAAAGGAAAAGTGAATTACAAAATCGTATATCCTATGATTTTAAAGGTGAAACAGCTGCATTATATTTATTTATCGACTCGGACAGGTTGCATCGCAGGGTGATGGAGAGGGCCGTGAGGTGACGTAAACACAGTGTGTTAGGGGCAGAAACCATGGGAGGAACGGCAGCAATAGGTCGATGAATTAGATTTATTTTTCTTGTTTACTGAATATTAGTTTACGACGGTGCACTGAAGGGATACTAATTAAGAAAAAAAAAATGTTTTATGTTATATAAATCGGAATCTGGGCTCGGTCACGGACGCAATCAGTCCAGCTGCAGTTGACGCATTCATTTTTGTGAACACATTCAGTGGCAGCGGATGATCAGATCTAGGCATCGTGTATTTATATATATATGTATATGTATCCATGCATATATTGTAAGTCAAGGGCTCTCCTTTAAGAATTAAAGCTAGCTTTCTTGCTGGCTGATAAACATCCTGACATGGACGACAAGTCATTCACCAAGGAGTTGGATGGATGGATTGAACGCCTCAACGAGTGCAAACAGTTATCGGAAAACCAAGTCAAATTCCTTTGCGAAAAGGTGTGTTATATTATTCTATGGTGAACAGACGTCAGCTAGGTTATTGGTCTATGTTAACACTGTGCCAGTCAGCCATCAGTTTATTGCGTTGGTATTAATAAAATGCATGGGTCATCTTTTACTTGGGTTTATTCTGAGTATATGTAGCACATATTTTAGCTTCAGTGTTGATAGGTAATGAAGGTGAACTCATTGTATAGCTACGCCCACGTTTTATTTACGCCCTGTTCCCAATGCCCATCAGTGATGTTTTTGCATTCAATTAACCCTTACCTTACAAATCGCAGTATCAGAGAGAATGTTTGTGTTCCGTTTTGATTTCCCAATAAACCATCTCCAACTGCATGCTACGGCATTGGAGTTCATCCTCATTCCTTTCTATTCCTCAGGTTTGGGTCTCTCTCCTCATCTAAAAAAAGCAAAGGGCAACGTCATTTCTAGCTGTCAACCCTTGATGTGTGTTCCCTTGATTCTCCCGTTAAGGCTAAGGAGATCCTGACCAAGGAGTCAAACGTCCAGGAGGTGAGATGTCCAGTTACAGTGTGTGGGGATGTCCACGGTCAGTTCCATGACCTGATGGAGCTATTCAAGATCGGAGGGAAGTCCCCGGACACCAACTACCTCTTCATGGGAGACTACGTGGACCGTGGCTACTACTCCGTGGAAACTGTCACACTCCTGGTCTCTCTGAAGGTAAAGAAAGAACCGCTGAAAAGACACCCGATGGTGTGTCCCATCATGTAATAGAGTGATAGTCAATTAAAAAACTTCAATGAGGATTAGGAATTGGACGTACACATTGATCAGAGTAAGTGGGCTCCACTGAAGGACAAGGTGTGTCTTACAACAGGCAAATGAACCAATATGAACAGAACCAATGTTTTAACATTGTAATAAGCTGCTGTGGCACAAAGATGCAGAACCAATGCATTGCTTTTCTTATTCCAAATATGTGCAGGTGAGGTACCGGGAGCGAATCACCATCCTCAGAGGGAACCACGAGAGCCGGCAGATCACACAGGTGTACGGCTTCTACGACGAGTGCTTGAGGAAATACGGAAACGCTAACGTTTGGAAGTACTTCACTGACCTCTTTGACTACCTGCCTCTCACCGCGCTGGTCGATAACCAGGTAAGAGTCACCGTCGACCACGGTGACTCATGCTGCGTAGTACAGTCCTGTGGGGATAACCCCCATCCCGATTATGTCATCCTCTGCAGATCTTCTGTCTCCACGGTGGGCTGTCTCCATCAATAGACACACTGGACCACATCAGAGCGCTGGATCGCTTGCAGGAAGTTCCTCACGAAGTAGACGCCTCAAACAATTACCAGATTTCTCTCACATATTGTTACACACTGGAATGACATCAATATGCCTGCTATTTGGTAGAGGTTGATGGTTCCTCACTCCTCCAGGGTCCCATGTGTGACCTGCTGTGGTCGGACCCAGACGACCGCGGTGGCTGGGGCATCTCTCCCAGAGGTGCCGGATACACCTTTGGCCAAGACATATCGGAGACCTTTAATCACGCCAACGGCCTGACCTTAGTCTCGAGAGCCCACCAGCTGGTGATGGAGGTACTCGTGCACCTTCCTCTGATGTTCTCCAACAACAAGGGGCCAAGTGGCTGCGACAATGCTGTGTGTTGAATGTACAAGCATATACATGTGGTGTGTTGCATTTTAACAGGAAGCCTCCTTTCTCTTAAAATAGGGTTATAATTGGTGCCATGACCGCAATGTGGTGACTATCTTCAGCGCGCCAAACTACTGCTATCGCTGTGGCAACCAAGCAGCAATTATGGAGCTCGACGACACACTGAAGTACTCCTTGTAAGTAATCAAGCGATGCTTTTATAGTAAGTTCAAATCAAGCGATGCCTAATGAGTTGAACGCTGTGATAACGCCGAGCGCCAAACCCTTGAGATTTCCCCCTGTTTGTCGGGACACCCAGGGAGGGCTCACGAGTGCCATCTTATGGTTCACAGCTTACAGTTTGACCCAGCGCCACGCAGAGGAGAGCCCCACGTCACCCGCCGCACTCCAGACTACTTCCTCTAAAGATAGTGTCGCCTGCTATATGGGTTGTAACAGCCAGTTGAAGTTAGGATAAGGACTGCCAACGATGTACAATGTAGAGGTTTTGAGAAACTAGTATTCATTACCCAATGGACCAACGTATTGTGTGCCATAATCACAAAAAGAATAGCGGAATATATCGCATCAGCTATAAACACTACCATCCTCTTAACTCTGCCCTCTTTGTGCATGTTTTTATTGCTAGAAAAGTCGGTGAAACAGAAATACGGAACCTGCTGGTTTGTCAGGAAGTATGTATTTAAAGCGGGTCGTCTTACTAACGAGACGATCGCCCACCTTTGTGTGCGGATGTCGGCGTGATAATGATGACGGCGTGGTGCCTACTTAACACAAAGCAGCATCTATCACGCGGCATGGCCTCAAAGGTGACGGTCTATTTAATGTAAATCTTTATTGTTGTTTTTTTTAAACAAAAGACGCACAATTATTTATTTGGTGATGTGAGACGGTACAGTCGGATGTGGGAAATTTATTTATCTTTGCATTCATTTGTTTGATTTGGATCACATAGCACTGATGCCACATTCCCTTATGTCCTGGTGTGAGCTGCTTTGTGCTTTATGTGTTTACTGGGGTAAATATTATGGTTGATTTCTATAGGCAATATCTGTCCCAATGATATTCATGGAAAATAAAAATAAAATAAAGTTGTTTTGCAGCCCTTGCTATGATAAAGAATGTTTTGTCACAAACTATAGGCCTACATGTTTTTCATTGTGAAAAAAGAAAGGGGTGTATAAGCCTATAATAAGGCTGAGTGTACAAACGGGTTTAAAGGCGGAAATGTGCAGCCTCAAACTGTTAGAAGTATCGTTATGAATAAAAAATCGTCTATAGATAGAGGCGGGGACAAATGCCGTACATTCTCAGAGCTCAAAGCCACTTGTGATGTTAGACATAACCCTCATAAAATAATTATATATAGATTATATTAACAAATATATTTATATGTATATATAGATATCCATAGGCCTATATATATCTCCAGCACTTTTTTTTAGTATCCTATCAATCATTACGTTATCTCTGATAGACCTCTGATAAAGGGTAATTCCTTCCGCTGGGGGACGCGCATGTCACTCGCGTCGATCCTGTGCTGCTGACGCCGCGGCGGCACGTAAATTAGCTCCGCTGGAGGGACACACCACTCGCAGGCTGCTGGAACCGCGGCAGGTACAATAACTCCGTAGTGCAGTAAGTGATGCATTTTATGTCGTGTTTTTTATTTTTATTTTATGTAACACGTAAGAAGGAGCAGAGTAACAGCGTGTACCCTGTGCATTTCTTACATCAAGCTTTATCCCCAGCTGTGTGCTGCTGCCTGAGAACCGACAGCCAACCAGAGCTGCATGTGTTGATGTGGCAGGCTGATACTAGTTGAATTTGGACGCACAGCTGGGGGAAAAATATGTCGTGTGTGTAATGAGCATGTTTCAATGAAATTGCATTTTTTTCCCCTGGCTTGCTACTCGATCTCATTGAAATGTATGTAGCCCCTTGACATGATTCGGTCCAGATTCGACCAGTATGTCGGGTTTAACAATTGCCGCTATCCAGTTCAGCAGCGATGGTGCCAATTTGCAACATTGGCTTCCCTGTCTTCAACACACACCGGCTGATTGATCTTTTCCTCCAAATAAGTTGATAGTGCGACTGTGGGGTTTGTGTTGACAGGACGATACGGACACGGGACGTGAGGCCTATCGGTTAATGTATAGCCACACTGGGTCATCTATGAGTGGTTCTGTAGGAGAAAATAAACTGAGAGGGGGTTTGTTGGACGAGGGGTCAAAACCACCTTTGCGTCCAAAGTTCAGTCCGCTCGTACAATGTGCATTATTAATGTTTTATTGGGTCTGCACAAGTGAGTGCTTAACAGATCTTCATTAAACAGTGACACTCAAAGACAATCATTTGCCATGCAGTGATAAGAGAAAAAAGCCAGGAGAGCTATGCATGGTGTGGTGGTCGTTACACCGAAAGCCCCCCATCTCACGAGGACCCCGTGGCTTTTGATTGAATTTAAAGAGATAGTGTCGCGGATCCTCCTGCCGCTGACAAAATTTCTCAGTTTAATGGTCAATTCAGCAGCCATCTTTGGTGCAATTTGAGGATTTATGTATTTATACCTTTGCCACGACTACGGCAATGCACCCCCGGTGTCCTCAATGAGGCCTGTTGTCATGTTCACACTGTTTCCCATCCAGTTGATTCTGGCTCGGCAAGGAAGGCAGAAATGGTTAAAAACCAGATCAGACTGGGTACGCTGGTAACGCGGCCGCAAACATCCCTCTCTTTTCGTTGTGCAGAACCTCTGATCGCAGCAGAGCAAGCGTGCATGAGTCGCTTTTCTTCTCCCTGCCACGGTGCTCGTGTTTCCCATTCACCAAGTCGTATCTTGTCACAGAGGAGGGAACACGTCATGCGTTTTGAAGTTCACTTGAAGTGAAGCAATCGCCGTTCACGCCGAATGACACCTCTGCTGCGTCGAAAAGCCGCCGTAGGTGAAAGTCGGGGTTCTAGTACTTCTGCGTCGAGGTGACGCCGTGTGGCTGCGTCACCCGCGTATCCACAGTGGAGAGTCACTCATTGAGTGACATCTGGGGATTTTATTTTAATGTTAGGATGATGATCTTGTGTCTTTTTTTTAATCAAGATTTTTTTATATGCTCTTTCTATCTTTATTATTATTATTATTATTAGAGACTTGCATACAGAATTCCTCTTCACACAATATTGTGTAATTGCATAGCAATGTCTTGAGATATTACTTAAGACTTAAGTTAATTCTCTCCATGAATAGTTGCTGTGTTTGCAATTATGGAACTTGATTATACTGGTTAACTCTGCAAACCAGAGGAAAGGGTTTTTAGTGCAAGGTCAGACAGATTCAAAAAGAAAGTGTACAAACATTTTGCCTCATATGTAAACCTATGCTATGAAGAATGGCTTTGTGCGGTTGAACATGAGCCGTTTGAATACAATATTGTGTAACAGCATGGGACCTTATCACTCAGGAGTCGAATCCCCCCATATTCCAGTTCACTGTTCAGCGACCTTTGGCCATACAGTAACAGCACTGACAGGAAACATGCCGCTTATAGACTCCCATTTGTGGGATCCCGTGGTAATAATTCATCCACAAATCAGAGAAGCTTCATCCACTTCTTCTCTTATCAAACCCACATGTTATGCTGACAGTAGTCCAGAAATTAGCCGCAGTGCCCCTTGTCAGACAACACGTCTCAATGTGTCAGTCTAATCATCGTCAGTAAGTTGTTCATTATCTCTCCACCCACTCTGACCAGATAACCATGGCAGTTGAGTTGTCTACCTCCATAAACATTAAGGAGCCGCGATGGGACCAGAGCACCTTCATGGGCCGTGCCAAACATTTCTTCACCGTCACAGACCCCAGAAATATCCTGCTGTCCAACGAACAACTGGAGAGCGCGCACAAAATCATCACCGACTACAGGTACGTCCAGCCCCCCCCCCCCGCAGCCTCCCAGTTATTCTCCCACGCAGCTACGCAGGAGCATAGAAGACAAACCAAAAGCATGTGCCCCACCGAAGCTGTGAGCCGGTGCGTCCATTAAAACACACCATCCTTGTTTCTCTCCCAAAGAAAAGGAGTAGTCTCCCCAGGACTGAGCGAGGATGAACTGTGGCGCGCCAAATACATCTTCGACTCAGCGTTCCACCCAGACACCGGGGAGAAGATGATTCTGATCGGCCGCATGTCGGCACAAGTCCCCATGAACATGACCATCACTGGATGCATGATGACCTTCTACAAGTAGGTGCCTGGGAGTGTTCTCATTGATATTGAGGCTGGATGAGTGTAAAACGCAATGTGTGTGTTTGTAGGGCCCCTGTCTTGGCATCCTGGTGTGAGAGCGATCTGTCCATAAGCCTACCAGTTGGTACAGTCCACTGGGTAGCCTGGTAGACTGATCTCACCCGTCATACATCTAGATGGACACTCCTACACCGGATTTAGCTATTTCACAGGGCAGGGCATCTTGAATTGAAATGGCTTGTAATGACTAATCACACTGACGCCCGGTGGTAGAATAGGGGCCCTTTAAGGAATGAACAGTTGATTCGACCATCACGAAGTACGCGGCGATGGTTTATCGGATGCTGTGGCAGTATGTCTCGGACACTCAATGTAGCGTCTTCCACCCCCAGGACTACCCCGGCTGTGGTGCTTTGGCAGTGGATCAATCAGTCCTTCAATGCAATAGTCAATTACACCAACAGGAGCGGGGATGCCCCCATCACAGTCAGGTGAGAGACCTTTGGCACTGACACCATTGGCACTGACACAAAGTAGTGTAACCTGGCATTAACGCCCCCCCCCACCCCCATTATAATGAAGTGTGGTCTTGTGTATGCATCCCGTGTGACTGACGCCTTTCTTTGCAGTCAGCTTGGCACAGCCTATGTGTCTGCAACCACAGGGGCCGTAGCCACAGCTCTAGGACTTAATGCACTAACAAAGGTATCAGTTCATCTAACTCTTTTGGTTTTTGTTCATGCCCGTCTCCCGCTCCGGCCAGTGTCCCAGTGGCCCCGCCATAACAGCCGTAGTAACCTAACTCAGACGTTAACCTAAGCCTGTACAGTTGTGCACGAGGGATCTGTGTGCAGTTGATCAGACAGTGTTGTTATTGTATATTTGTATATACAAAAATGAACTCGTATCCATGTATACCTGTATATATATATAAATTGGACAACGTCATTTTACAATATTGGATTGCTACGTCGTGCACATGATGTATGCTGTTTTCGAGGTGTTGAAAACCTAAGTGTGTCCTCCTCCCCCCTCCTCCCCCCTCCTCCCCCTCCTCCCCCTGGTTGTCTCCTGCTGCAGCATGTCTCCCCGCTCTTCGGCCGGTTCGTTCCGTTCGCCGCCGTGGCGGCCGCTAACTGCATCAACATTCCATTGATGAGACAGAGGTGAGGCCGTCGACACACCTCCACCCGTGAAACACACTCACCCCCGACCCCCGACCCCCGACCCCCACCTCCCTCCACCCGTCGAGGGGTCATCCTCGCTGGGAAAAGAAATGATAACGCTCCCTCTCCTTCCGGCGCGCCCCGCAGGGAATTGAAACACGGCATTCCCATCACGGACGAGAACGACAACAGGCTGGGGGAGTCGACGAAAGCGGCCCAGCAGGCCATCTCTCAGGTGGTGGTCTCCAGGATCCTCATGGCCTCCCCGGGAATGGGTAGGAATAACACCCCCCCACCCCCCCGCCGGCATCAGACCTGCCCGTCGGCTGTTTATTGTGCTGTAACACACGGATAAACACGATTGATCCGGTCAGGTCTTGCACCTATGTGTTGAACAGTACGTATGGTCGTGGACTTCATGGGATTTCCTGTCGTTTTTTTTTGTTTAGCTATACCTCCATTCCTCATGAACCACTTGGAAAAGAAGGCATTTTTGAAGGTAAGCGATCATTCAAAAACCCGGGATTCTGGGAAAACTGCGGGCCGCTACAGCAGTTTACTGGAGTTTGCAGTGGGAGGAGTTTGCAACAATACACTAGCGAGACGTACACTACTAAACTAAATTATGAGAATGCATGACCGCAGAATATATTCACGGGGTGCCATCCAGCTTGAACCAATTGGTGTTGACACATTAGTGCAATGAAAAGAGCCTAGCCCACGAGGCCACTCCACTGTTGCAGTTCACTCCCATGCCTTTGTGTTCCTCACCGCGTTTTCTGCATGGTCTTTTCAGAAGTTCCCATGGATGAGTGCACCCATTCAAGTGGGCCTGGTGGGATTCTGGTGAGTAGTCAGAGATGGTCCACTGATAAGCCACCATTTGCAATTCTTTAGAAATGCCATTCTGATGTGTGACACGTCATCAAAAGTCAAGTCACACTAGGTTTTCAAATTAGCCTGAGGGAAGGTTGCTCCAGAACCATGTAGCCAAGATTGGGTCCTCCTTAATTGCATTTGACTTGGAAGCTGTACTTGGTGTATGCATCTACGTTTTATTGACTATTTAAATGAATACTGTAGTGTGTCTAGTGTCTAGTGTTTTGTGCAAAACATCCGTTGGCTCTAGCAAATGTCAAACGTCAAACGTCAACCGTTGTTCCTTGATTTATTAGCGACACTAAATGATTTGGTGTAGGCAAAGTGTTGACAGTGTCACAGAAGGCTACATTTTAATTTGGCACAGGGTTTATCAGTTGCCCTCTTATTGAGCAAGGGCGCGCAGACTTTTAAGAGCCGCTTGGTGTCCAGCAGAAGGAAAGATCTCACTCTACTGGTTGTACATTTTCAGCCTGGTGTTTGCCACCCCGCTCTGCTGTGCCCTCTTTCCACAAAAGAGGTGAGTTGAACATTGTTTAAGCTCACACGAGTCCACACAAGGAGGAGCTCCATCTGAATGGCTCCTTACCTCATTGTGAACACTTTGTCTCTGACTCTGTCTCCTCACTGTGCCCCCCTCAGCTCCATGTCCCTCAGCCGGTTGGAGCCGGAGCTGCAGGAGAAGATCCGGGCGAGTCACCCTGGGGTGGAGCGGGTGTACTTCAACAAGGGGCTATAAAGGGGGCCGCACCCCCCCCCTTGTGCCCACGCCATCCACCCCCTGCCCCCCCGCCCACAAGAAGCACTGCCCTGCCACCACAAGGCAGCAGTCCTATCTTCGCACAACCCTGCCCCGCCTCACCCGCCTGCTAGCTCATGTCATTCACCGCGCCAAAGTTATGTTTGCTGCCCTTCATCCTCGCTCTTCACATCGACCTCTCCTCCTCCTCCTCCGTCTCCCTCTTCCTCCCCAGGATTGGCCTACTCTAGTAATTTTTATGAGAATCTTTATTTAATCCTGCTCTGTGGTTGGGTGATTTTGGTTAATTACATTGGGGGGGGGGACTTTTTGGGACCTGATGATGTGTTTCATGGCAGTTATAGTGGAAAGTGGTTATTGTGGTGGTGGTTAATTATTCATTTTGTATTCTATGCGGTACAGTTTCAGTCTGTGACTCGTTCAGGTGTCGGTGCCAAACCATTGTTATAATTATGTTCTCTGTATGTTCAGTCACTCCTGAGGGACCCAAACCTTAGTTGAAGTTACTCTGGGGTTATTCACTGCATTCCTTGCATCTGCCAAAACTCAGCACTCCAGATTTACCTCTCAACATGTGCAGCCTCCTCATTCCAGTGCGACTTCAAACATTACAACAAGCTTCAATTGCCAAATGTGTGATACTAGAATTGTTGAGGCTTTCTGATTACTAATGATAGATAAGAAAAAAAGATATATATATATTCTGGGATTCTCCCTACACAATGTGATGCTATGCTGGTGACTTAGACCAACAGGGTGCTATCTGACATCTTGCTATATAAATGCCAAACATGCATGAACAAACCATAACGGGCATCCGTGCAGCCTGACCATGAGCTTCTATGATATCACGTCAACCAGTCTCCAGACCATTAGTTGCATCATTGCTATGTTGACCTTGACACGGTTGTCATTTTTCAAATGTGTACTGTTGCAACGCTCAATGATTTGTTTTTGTATTTGTAATGTGTTTCTGTACGTTGACAAAGCATTCGGACACTTTTACCTCTCTCCTTTAAGCCAATCGGTGTTATTTTTCATTGCCATTTTACACCTGTGTGGCATTTAAGGATGAGAGAGGGTTTGAGATCTAATGGAGACAGGAGGGTCCTCGCTCTGCTGCACCCCTGATCAGCTCATCAGATGAGCTCACGGCTCCCTTTAAGCACAGGGGAGACCAGAAGGACAGATACTAAAAGATGAATCATCATGGAAGTTTGTGGAAATGCTCTAACTAACGTATAATCAAAAATCTAAGACAAGCATGATGACATTTGGTCCTTTGTTGTCCATGGTAAGGAAATGTGTCTTAGTGTGTTATGGTTTTGTGTTATGGTTTGGTGTGTGAAGGTCACCTTCATGTGTTTTTTTTTAACCTACTTGTGACACATGAAACCAAGCCAATATAGTATATGATATACATTTTAAGGAAGCCAGGTGAAAACTTATGACAAACAGTATTTTCAATGAATAGTAATAACAGATACACAGTAATAATGTGCAGGGATACAATTTTACTTGCCTATGACAATTGTCTTTTAATTAATGAAAAGTACTTAATTTGCTTGCAACATTGTGTTTTTGTGGTGTTTTAATGTTTAATTACGAATTATGTATTTGCATATATTGGTGTATAAGATTATTTCAAATATTAATTTCAGAGTCGTCTAAATTGGGAGTTATTCTCTAGAGTAGATGGTATATAAAGCCTGTTGTTTCAGTGTCTTTGGTGAATGAATGTAGCATTTTCAAAAATGTTGTTAAAACCGGCAGTGATTCATTTTAATACCGTGGCCTGTTGGGATTGTATATCGCGAGAAGCACAATGTTGGAAGAGATCTAAAATGCTGAAAATCAACTTCATGATGAGTCTCATAAATCTGAATGCACGTGGCTCTGTAGTAGTGGGCCCGGCCTTCATCACTGAGCAGATTGGAGCAGATTGTTAGTGATAATTACACTACTCTTGCTGTCTTTGAATGCCCAAGTCTGTTAGTCTTTTTGAGTGTCCCCCACCCCCACTGTGTGACCTTATTAATCCAAACTCAATGACCACCCCTTAACAATGTAGCTACCTGGCATCACCTGTCCCTTCAGACAGACTTGATAACGGACATGTTTTTATTTCATGAGATGGTGTATTCGTATTTGTTATGCACTACATCCAGATGGTTTTAGAGTTAGGCTGAATGGATTCAATAAAAAGTGGTGAAATCTGAGTCTATTAGCCGTTCCCGGTGCCAAGTCCTTGACTCTTCACAAAGTCTCATGTAAGCAACTCACGACAGGAAAAAGACTGTTTATTTCAAGACATCAAAATAAAAATATGGAGAACATAGCCAGCCAAACACTTCTGACACTGCACAGCGCCCTTGACTTGAGGGACAGGCCTGCCTCAGCCGATAGGAGAATATTTGACATGAAGTAGGCACTCTCACTAAGCAATTTATAGTGTGGTTTAACAATTTATAGCAACGATGAGGAATCTTAGTGTTATTATGACTACCTTGTAGTGTTCTTACAAGTGTCATTAAGTAAGACACAGCCATTCCTTAATAAATCCAGTCATACAAGTTTCAGACAAACCAATAAGGCAAACCAGTGGATTCTTTTGAAATGAGCCTTCTGGCATTTAGCATGGCCTTGCTTGTCTGAGCTCTGCTCTGCCTTACAACTACTACTACTACTACTGCAGGTTTCACCCCATGAACCCAAACAATTGTTACAATGAGAGACAATATCACATGGCACAACTGCCTCCCTCACAATAGAAAGTTTGATTAATAATATACGTATTTATGACGTTATACATGTTACAAAAACCACAGTTACCATTCTACTTTTGTTTATGTCACTTCAATTTATTCACACTGAATGATCACATTCTCTGAAGGAGTACAGCATGGAAAGCGGTCACAAGGGGAATAGAAATGCCAAGCCTCTAGTGCAAGGCCACGGCTTGGAAGATTGTCATTAGTTTACTTCCTACAAAAGGCTTCGGCTTCAGGCTTTAATGCTCACACTTGGCACTTTTTGGAATACAAATTCAACTAATTCTGCTATCGGCAAAGTTATCGACTGAAAGTTTGAGTTTTTGAACATTCATTTCAAGGAGATGGGTCCTGCTGGTCTGCATTGTGTGATCTTTGGAATGTTTTGAGAGCTTGACGTGGAGGTTTAGAAATGGGCACTTAGGGCATATCTACATCGCACTTCATGTTCAGGTAAAAAGATAGTCTGAAGCAACTTCAACATTTCTTGGACTTCTCCAATGTTTTACATTGTTGATTTGTCCTTTTTTTTTTTTTAGAACATAGAAATAGAGCAAAGGCATCTTTTACTGAGAAACACTACTTCATTTCCGACACATATCAACAATAGTGATAAATAAGGGTGATATAAATACTCTGTCAGATAATATACAGCATTGGTATAACATGTCTCCATTCACGGCCCGCGGAGCCACACCCTTTGTCTTTGGATCGAGATAGTCGCAGCTGCGTTGGGCGGATCGCCGAAAGGGACATACATGGTGAATGTGACCTTTTGGTTTGCTTGTTGAAGGTGCCTGCATCCATGGAGCCGTGAAGGTGGGACTCTCTGTCCACAGATTCCCCAGGAGGGACACCAAGCCTCCCCCCCACCCCAACACTCTGCTTTCTAAACCCAAAACCGGGTGATGATCTGTGGTGGACTAAACCTGTGCCGCACGGAACGGCCCCGCTGACCCACGGCAGAACCGGCGGAAGGGCCGGCTCCCGGTCCCGGGCCGCCCCCCCTCGGGCTCACGGTGTGTGTGGCGACTGCCTCATGGTGAGGCCGGCGCCACCCGGGGGGGGGGGGGCTAGGGGGGGGGCGGGGCTACACAAACTCCTCCTCGCACAGGGACTCCCCCA
Source organism: Urophycis tenuis (assembly GCA_036785325.1). Taxonomy (NCBI): domain Eukaryota; kingdom Metazoa; phylum Chordata; class Actinopteri; order Gadiformes; family Phycidae; genus Urophycis; species Urophycis tenuis. Next base: position 4,175,623 of record JAXIVH010000016.1, on the reverse strand, counting down.
CCAGCAGGGAGTGCTTGTCGGGCTCGCTGAGCGCCAGGCTGTGGATGGAGAGCTTGTCCGAGCGCAGGGAGCTGATGGAGGCGCGGCTGTAGTTGGCCAGGCGGTCCAGCAGGCTGAGTTTGGGCGAGGGCCGCCGCAGGTCGCCCATGCCGATGTGCACGCTGACGTCGGAGAGGCTGCCCTGACGCCACTTGTGGCTGCCCAGCTGGGCCTCCAGCTTCTCAGCGGTGGGCTTGGAGTAGCTGAGGGGGGGAGGCAACGGGGGGGGAGGGTGGGTGGGGGAGACAGGCGGAATACCAAAGGGGGGGGAGGTTCAATTAGTCGTACTTCTGCTCAATGCAACGATGTCCCAGCAGCTCTTTCCATGGACCATTTCATAAGTTGACTTAAAGTGGAAGTGAATCCGCAGAGGCAGTAGACACGCCTGTCCACTCATCTCTATGACACAAAGACGTGATCTTTGAGCAGATCAACTCTTTCGCCGCTAAGAGAGCAGCCGTCGCGGGTTTGCTCACGGCCGCTATGAAGTTATTCACCGTGATGCTGCAATGGTTGCTGTATTGTGGGCTGGGTGCCCTCATACTGTCAATCATTAAGATCGGTCGCTGTCATTTTCAAAGTTGCAATCCAGAAGTAAATCCCTACGCCTACGAGACGAAGCCCAAAATGGCGGACATTAACACGGCCCTTATGTAGCACGAACTGTATGTAGACACAGCATCATCAAATTAGGCCTCAATCATTGGAGTGAATAAGTTCACATCTAGGGGGATGCCCAGTCCTCTTCTACAGAACACAATTTAAATTCAACGAAGTGTATGTACCGTCCATGGGACCACAAAAAGGGCCCTTTTTGTGTTTGGACAAAAAAATGGTTGTCTTACTGCTGTTTGGTTGGTTCATTTATCATAAAATGCAAAACCTTGAGATCAAAATTTGACAAAAATGCGATTCACTCATTCCATCAGTCAGCTCTCTATGTTCAGGCGTGATAATGGCGAGAGCAGCTCCTTACCACTTGAGAAGGAGGGAGGACATGACCACAGAGACCGACGACAGCGCCATGGCAGCGGAGCCCATCCAGGGCTGCAGCACCAGACCAATCGGCATGAACACACCTGGTGGGAAACACAGTGGTCCTGTCAGCAGCTCAACATCAGGGACCATGGCCCATAACCCCCCCCCCCACCATCACCTCCCATCCCCTCCCATCACCCCCCATCCCTTCCCATCACCTCCCATCACCTCCCATCATGTCCCATCACCTCCCATCCCCTCCCATCACCTCCCATCACCTCCCATCCCCTCCCATCACCCCCCATCCCTTCCCATCCCCTCCCATCCCCTCCCATCACCTCCCATCCCCTCCCATCACCTCCCATCCCCTCCCATCACCTCCCATCACCTCCCATCCCCTCCCATCACCTCCCATCACCTACCGGCTGCGATGGGTATGCCAACCAGGTTGTAGATGAGGGCGAAGATGAAGTTGATGCGGATCCTCTTCACGGTCTTCTTGGACAGGTCAATGCTGCCCACCACATCCAGGAGGTCGTTCTGTGGACGGCGAGGATGGAGGAACGCAGAACAGACAGACAGACAGACAGACAGACAGACAAGGCCATTAAACATGAAGGGCCAGGAAAGAAACCCGAACTAGAACCTAGAGATGTAGTACCCGAGACCGGTCTTGGACTTGTCTCGGACTCGACTGTATTTGGTCTCGGTCTTGTCTTGGTCTCGGACATAGATGTCTGGAGGGAGTTTGTGTCATTAACCAAGCAGCGAGCTCATGCTCATCACAAAGCCTTATATATGACGCAGCACTCGTACACTACGAGGCAAATATGTTACATTGTATATATTTTCCTAATGACTGTGCCATTGTTCACATACTGGTGTAACTTAAACACTAGTCTGGTATTTTTTCCGGCCTTGACTTGGTCTCGGTCTTGACTTGGTCTCGATACCCTCTGGTCTTGGTAGTGTCTTGGTCTTGACTTGGTCTTGTCTTGGTCTCAATACCCTCTGGTCTTGCTAGTGTCTTGGTCTCAGTTTAGGTGGTCTTGACTGCAACTCTACTAGAACCTAACTAACCCTAACTAGAGCACCCAACTAGGAAGGGCCCATACATCATCAACCTTCTGTTGGGTTGGGGGGGGGACGCCCCCCAAATAATGACTGAATACTTTCAGGTTCCTCTCCTCTGACCCAAGAAACATGACCACCATCACACTAACCAACCCTGCCCCCATGCTTCCAAAATGGAGGCGTCCACTCTGACGCCCCTTTGCGACGCACGGCACCCATTCGAACCCTCACCCACCCTGATCAACACCACGTCCGCCGCCTCGGTGGCCACGTCTGTGCCCGTTCCTATGGCGATGCCCACGTCGGCCATGGCCAGGGCCGGGGAGTCGTTGACGCCGTCGCCCACCATGGCCACCCGCTTCCCGGCCTGCTGCAGCTGCTCCACCTTGGCCACCTTGTGGGATGGAAGCACCTCGGCAAACACCTTCCGGATGCCCACCTGCGTCAGGAGATACAACCGCAGCATCCGCTGTTTTCATCAGCACGCCCCTCACACATGAGAAATATGTCGGGAGTGTTGCAGCATGCATGCAAGGTTTATGTTGGTGTTCTACTGCCACCCAGTGGTCAACCGGGGGCATTGCTGGATTACTTTAACCTCTTTACAGCCAATGCAAAAACTAATATTGGCTGTTGGGTTTGTTACTACAATCCCAGTTATTATCACACATTATGACACAGTTAGAAATAGTGTTATTAACGCTGTAAATGTCCCAGCTGAAATCATCAGAAACCCGTTCCAAAAGGGTTTTCCATTCCCAGGACCCCCCCCCCCCCTCTCGGCCCGGCCCGTACCTGAGCTGCGATGGCCCGGGCCGTCTTGCTGTTGTCCCCGGTCATCAGGATCACCTCCAGGCCCATGTGGTTCAGCGTGCGGACAGCCAGCTCCGCCTCGGGTTTCACCGTGTCGGCGATGGCGATCATGGCGCACAGAAGGCCTGCGACGCCCCGAACCCCCCCACAGCAGAGTGAGCACGCAGGTAACAACACAGTGAGCACCTGAATCAACACCGGCTTAGGTTAAGAGAAAGGTAAGGTACAGGTAGGATAGCTCAGGTTACGATCAAGGAAGAACAGATTCTATTACAATTAAAAAAAATAACACTAAACAATTGAGGGGGTGTGAAAGTGAGTTCAGCTCTGATACAGGAAGGCCAGGTGCTTGTGAACTAGAGGATGGATACATCCTCTAGTTCACAAGCACCCGGCCTTCCTTCCGACCCGAGCCCGACGGTAACGGGTCGGGTTCGGACAAATATTTAGAAATGGTGCTCGGGTTCGGGTCGAGCTCGGTCACATCTGCGTGATTAGAAATTTTTCATTCACCCGCGTGTTAACCTGCACATTAGCGCTAATCTGTTTGTTGACATTTCCAAATGCCTTGCAATTGCTTAACAAAGGCGGGCATTCATAAACACAGACGTAAATGTGTCATCAGTATTAAAAAAAAAAAAAAGAAGAGACTTTAACCGTGTCGGGCTCGGACATAAAAAGCTCGACGCCTGTCGGGCTCGGGTTCGGTTACTGTTCTGTCGGACGCGGAGGCCGGGGGCCCGGACAGAACACTCCGGTCCGACCCGCCCTCCGTGGTGCCAGCGCTGCTCACCGTCGACGGCCACCAGCACGGCGGTGCGGCCCCGCCGCTCGTGCTCCGTCATGGCCTCGTCCACGTCCGGCAGCACCTGCAGCGCGTTGCGCTTCATCCACTCCCGGTTGCCGATCAGGACGGTGTAGGAGGCCGACTGGACCAGCGCTGCACAGAGAGAGGAGGGGGGTGGGGTTTGGTACGGGCCGGCAGCGGCCACAGGGACCGGATGTTATGGTGTTGTTGTCAGAGCAGTTTCAAAAGGGTTTAAAAGACCTTCAGCTAGCAGAGGTTTTGAACAGTTTAAAAGACCTTCAGCTAGCAGAGGTTTTGAACAGTTTAAAAGACCTTCAGCTAGCAGAGGTTTTGAACAGTTTAAAAGACCTTGAGCTAGCAGAGGTTTTAAACAGTTTAAAAGACCTTCAGCTAGCAGAGGTTTTGAACAGTTTAAAAGACCTTCAGCTAGCAGAGGTTTTGAACAGTTTAAAAGACCTTGAGCTAGCAGAGGTTTTAAACAGTTTAAAAGACCATAACTACCAGAGGTTTTTAACAGTTTAAAAGACCTTAAGCTAGCAGAGGTTTTAAACAGTTTAAAATAAGGGGGCATTTAGCAGACGCTTTTGTCCAAAGCGACTTACAATCAGTACGTGTGTGGGGTTCGACATGTGGACAGTTGGAGGAGGTAGGGGATCAAGGGGATCGAACCGTCGACCCTACGGTGAGTGGACGACCCGCTCTGTCCACCTGCTCTACTCACTGAGCTACTGCCGCCCCTTTTAAAATATCTTAGGCCAGCAGAGGTTTAAAACAGTTTAAAAGACTTTAAGATAGTTGAGGTTTTAAACTATAAAAGACCTAAAGCTAGCAGAGGTTCTAAACAGTTTAAAAACCCTAAGCTAGCAGGGCTTTTAACACTGTTTAAAAGACCTTAAGAGGTTTTAATTAGTATAAAATACCTTAGGCTAGCAGAGGTTCTAAACAGTTTAAAAGACCTTAAGCTAGCAGAGGTTTTAAACAGTATTAAAGACCTTAGGCTAGCGGAGGTTTTAACACAGTATAAAAGACCTTGGGCTAGCAGAGTTTTTAAGAACTTTAGAAGCCTTTAAGCCAGCGGAGGTTTGAAACACTTTAGAAGCGTTTAAGCCAGCGGAGGTTTTAAACACTTTAAACAGACTTTAAGCCAGCGGAGGTGTTAAGCGCGGTAACAAGACGTCCTGGCGTACTGAGGGGCTGCGGGTCCATGATGAGGGGGTGGGACACGGCGGAGGTCCGCGAGTCGGAGATCTGGACCAGGATGCCGTTGCGCTGGTTGTTGTCGTCGCCGTCGCTGTCCTCGTTTCTCTGCAGGTTCTCGATGCTGCTGACCAGGCAGCGGATCCCGCAGCCCGGCACCGCCTGGAAGTCTGTGCAGGCGCCCATGGACTCGCTGCCCAGCTCCTGTGTTCAGGGATGGCAGGGGCCATGAGCCGTTAGAGAGAGTCAGAACCGAATGTGCCCCGACCGATGGAGCACACCGTTCGAGGGCTGAAGCCTACGGTCAAGAAAGTCATGTTGCGATTGTTTTGAGAGAGGGTGCAAGCGCGCGCTGATTCACTGTTATAATTGTAAAATTATTTTCACAGAAAAAAGAAATAAAAATTATGATGTGACACGTGTTGGGGTCAGTCCCAAGCAAACATGTTTAATTACATTAGGGGAAAACAATGACAACAATGAGATAGACTCACAATGAGTGTATCTGTTCTGTTGATCACTGCAAGACATTTCTCGTGGATGCTTACACTTGCACTGTATATGCCAATAGCCGATCAATCCCGGGGTCCAATCACCATACATTTACACAGTAAACTTGGCTCTGGATCAATAAATATCCAATCAATCAAACAACAAAGGGACCCAAAGTCTCTTTGAAACAACAAAGGATTTTCCCTTTGAATGAGGCCGACAGATGCCTGTGTACAACAAAATGAACGAATGAAAGGTTGTGAGCGAGTGACAGGTGGTGAGGGAGTGACGGGCGGCGGGCCGGTACCTGTTTGCAGTACTTGGTGATGGCAGCACCCAGCGGGTGCTCGCTGTTGTTCTCGGCGGTGCCCACCACGGCCAGCAGGCGGGAGCGGGGCATCTTGTTGCCCTCCACCACCAGCTTCAGCTGCACCACCTCGGGAGCCCCGTAGGTGATGGTGCCGGTCTTATCAAACAGCACCGTCTGGACCTGCAACCCGGGGGGGGGGGGGGGGGGGGGGGCACGGAGGAGAGGAGCAAGAAGAAGAGAAGAATTACTCTTTTGATCCCGTGAGGGAAATTTGGTCTCTGCATTTAACCCAATCGTGAATTAGTGAGATACACGCAGCACACAGTGAGGTGAAGCACACAGTGAGGTGAAGCACACACCGAGACAGTGAGCTGCCTGCAACAGCGGCGCTCGGGGGGCAGTGAGGGGTTAGGTGCCTTGCTCAAGGGCACTTCAGCCGTTCCTACTGGTCGGGGTTCGAACCGGCAACCCTCCGGTTACAAGTCCGAACCCGTAACCAGTAGGCCACGGCTGCCCAAAGAATGACCCAAGAATGACTTTCAGAAGGACGGCTTCGGGGTTACGGAGTAGCATTTATCTGATGGGACAGCCGTAGAGACACGTTCGCACCAGGCCTTCACTTCACACAACGGTGACTAAAGCGTTCGTTCGGCCTTGTGAATACAACCGAATTTGGCGGATTGTACATTGAACACCTCGTTGTGGAACAACAAACCATCATTGGGAAATTATTGGTGACTGTGATGGTGGTGCTGGGCGGTTTATTCTGCTGCCACCGGTTAACAGCAGTGATTAGATAAAGCTACATTCATCCACAGCGTTATTGGTTTCCTATGGACTTTAATCAGCTGAAACGGGAAATATTCTCCCAGGGTACTTTGAGCACATTGCATTTGCGTTGTCAAGGAAACGGGGGGTTCAATAGTCCCATTTGACCACTGCCGTTGCCGTGAATGTTGTGATTTGTAGAGCATCGATCGTGAACTGTAAAAAGGCTGAGCCAGTGAAAACACTGCACACCCTAGATCAGTGTTCTACAACGCTGTGGTATCAAATATAACAATATAACAACAACACACATTCTGAGCAGGGCTTCCCTTCCCCCACACACCAAAAAGCATTACATCTGCAACCATCGTTCGCGGAACCGCGCATTCGCCGCGCCACAAAAACACACAGGAAGACGGGTGACTCAAAACCTCTGTGCTCCCGGTGACCGCGCCCGGTGACCACACCCGCTCCCGGCAACCACGCCCACTCCAGGTGACCACGCCCGCTCCCAGTGACCACGCCCGCTCCCGGCGACCACTCCTGCTCCTGATGACCACGCCCACTCCCAGTGACCACGCCCGCCCCCTCTCACCCACCTTGTGAGCCATCTCCAGCGGCTCGCCGCCCTTGATGAGGATGCCATTCTGCGCGCCCACGCCGGTGCCCACCATGACGGCGGTGGGCGTGGCCAGGCCCAGGGAGCAGGGGCAGGCGATGCACAGCACCGTGATGGAGGCCTGGAAGGCGAAGCGCACCACCGCCTCCACCTTCGGGATGCTCTTGTCGTAGCCCTGTGTGTGGGGTGTGTGGGGGGGTGGGGGTGTCGATAAGTAAGGAGTACACCACCCTGTTTTGGATGAGTCGCTCATGACCACCAAAGTAGATGATTCTGCGTAGACCAGTTACCAACAATGATCAGACATTTGTTTGACTTTCATCTATAAACAATTCTTTTTCAAATTTGCTGAAATTGTAAAATCCCTCTTCTAATATAGGAAAACATCACGTTGATGAATATGTGGGGCATTGATTTTATTCTTTTAAAAGGCAGAGGTGGCCCGTTACTCAGGGAGAATGCACTGACTGCACCCTTGGAACGCTACTGAATCAGGATCATTCAACAGCACTGTGGTAGAAGAGGGATCCATTACGCAAGATGGAATCTCAGTAAAGGCTGCAGGCAGTAAAAGGGGGAACTGTTCCCTCTTCCGTTACGTGCAGCTGACATGAAAACCAGTAAACAGAAAAAAAGAGGAACGAAGGAGACTTAAAACGCTGATTCGTGGAATTTCATGTCCTGATTCCCTCGGCGAGGATGGTCGACTCGGCGCCACGGTATAAGTGGACCCGTCTATTCTACGCTGCGCCTCGCACAACAGAAGCCTGACCCGTGGCACCGTGACGGGCCTTTCACAAAGCATCACTATGACATCATCATGGGAATTGATCCTATGACATCATCATGGGAATTGATCCTATGACATCATCATGGGAATTGATCCTATGACATCATAATGGGAATTGATCCATCGGGTACAGAGTTAAACAAAAAGGGAAGAAGACTTACCGTGAAGTACTTCTCCACCAGAGGAAAGTTCAAGAAGCCGATCAGTATCCAGGCGCCCAGGGTGAGGAGGGACACCACCACGATAAAGGGAACAAAGTAGCCACTGATCTTATCCGCGTACTGCTGGATGGGAGCCTGGAGCAGAGGAGCCGGTGGTCACACACCCGCTTTGAAAGATCTGCTTCCATTCACTGTGAGCCAGCCATCACGTATCGAGTTCACATCAATACACGCCGTGAAGGTGCAGGGCGTCCTCAAGGCTCAGGGACACCCTTAGGGCTGACGGTGGACACCGGGAATCAAACCCAGTACCTTACAACCTAACCATTATGTAAAGGGGGCATTTTAGCAGACCCTTTTGTCCAAAGTGACTTAGAATCAGTACATTTGTGGGGTTCGACATGTGGACAGTTGGTGGAGGGGGGATCAAGGGGATCGAACCGCCGACCCTACGGTTAGTGGATGACCCGCTCTGTCCACCCGCTCTACCCAGAGAGCTACAGCCACCCCACTTACACTTACACACTTCCCAGCCCGAAAAAGATGAATATACTGTATCACTAAGAGAGAGTATACACATTGTGTCATGGGCTCCGGTTTAACTTTGCCAATAAGCGCGAGAGTCCAGTTGCTCTCCCACCTTGGAGGTCTGGGCCTCCTCCACCAGCTTGACGATCTGAGACAAGGTGGTGTCCATGCCCACGTGGGTGGCGCTGATGAGCAAAGAGCCGTTCTGGTTGATGGAGCCAGCGATCACCGTGCTGCCGGGCTTCTTGGTCACGGGCATGGCCTCGCCTAACCGCACAGAACACAACAGAACTGGGCTTGGAACACGAAACTACAGGCCGAATCCTGAAGGGGCCCATCCAGAGTGAGTATCACACACAGCTCAGTGTGTGATAAATCACAGCCTACGACAGCGTAGGTTCAATCATAGCTATGTTAAAGCCTACTATATATTATCATTATATTATGGATCTTATTAAAACATTAGTGGATGCACAATGGCAATGGATGCATTGTGGTGAAAGCTGAATGATCACTTATCACAGCACTTCAATCATAACAATACTCATAATCATCATACGAACCTGTGATGAGGGACTCGTCCGCCATGGAGTGTCCCTCGATGACCCTGCCGTCCACGGGGAACTTGCCCCCGGGAACGACCTTCACCACGTCGCCCCTCTGCACCAGCTCCACGTCCACCTGCTCCTCACTGCAGGGCCCAAACCAGCCATTAGTGTCGCCCAAATCCCCACTGGCACTCCCCTAACTAAAGAGTCAGCACAGCCCCAAAGACATCCAACCACGATCCAAATCTCACGCGGATCAACTGGGACTTCCCCTCACATGCAACCCAAGTCTGATTCCCCAACAACCCCTTGGGGCGTCCATATCAGTGAGCTGTAATCCAACTCCCGACGCGAGACACAAGTGGTTGTTGTTAGGCAGTGGGGAAACGAAGCCCGGAGGGAGAAGGGAAGGCGCACCTGTGGACAGACTTGTCACTGTTGAGCGTGACCACCGTCGCCTCTGTGGCTTGCAGGGACATCAGCTTGGACAGCGCCTCGGACGTCTTGCTCTGCTCCGGACAGGAAGGAGCACAACATCACACAGCGGGGGCGTGAGCATAGCCGGTGGAGGAAGCAGCCTCAAATGAGGTCACCCGGAGCCATCGTTACAGGAGCAGGAAGGGCTCGCTCGACAGCACCGACTGTATGCGTCGGGGTTTTGAACCCAGAAACCTTCCGGCTGGGAATCAAACGCCCTAACCCATTTACGTTTACATTTAGGGCGTTTAGCAGACGCTTTGGTCCGAAGTGACTTACAGTCCATTACAGTACAGTACATTTTGTCATACATTTGTGGGGTTTGGCATGTGTACTGTTGGGATGGTGGGGATCGAACCGCCAACCCTCCGGTTAGCGGAAGAGCCTCTCTACCCACTGAGCTACGCCCCCCCCCCCGGTGGCGTGGCCCCTGGGCGCCGTACCTTGGCGATCTGCTCCAGCCAGCGGCCCAGCGAGATGAAGACGAACAGCATGGGCGGCGTGTCGAAGAAGGTGATGGGGTTGACCCTGGCCTGCTCCGCCATGGCCACCAGCAGCACCACCACCGAGTAGCTGAAGGCGATGCTGGTGGCCAGCACGATCAGCACGTCCATGTTGGCCGAGCGGTGCTTCAGGGCCTTGTAGGCCTGCACGTAGAAGTAGCGCCCGCCCACAAACTGAGAGGGGGAGAGAGGAGCACAGAGAGGGGAACAAAGGCTTGTATTCACCGCACAAACACGGCCACCTTGGCCTCGTTTCTCCTTACCACACAGCCCCCCCTTCCCCGGGCAAGGAACAACGGGCCTCCTTTCACCGTGTTCGGAAGTGCGGCGTAAATGTCGCCCCCCCACCACCACCACCCCCGTGTTGTTCGAGTGTGAAGTCAAGCCACCTATCGCAATATCGTGATGTTGCAGAGCGATTGTAAAGGCGAAGGAAGGGACGAGCAGCGCAGCGAAACGACGGGGCGATGGCTTGGGCCGCAGCTCGCCCGCTTGCACTGCTGCACGCACGCCAGGCTGCGTGGGCCGGTTGGGCACCACTGCTCCACCTGCACAACCCCACCCGCACCCCCCCCCCCCCCCCCCACCACCACCACCACCCCCAGCGGGTCTTACCTGCACCGGCACACAGAAGAGGAAGGAGAGAAGGTTCATGATGGAGAGCCCCGGGAGCAGCTGCCTCTCCAGGAACATGGAGGAGTGGTAGTGGACGAGGTCTTCGCCCGTGGCGTTGTGGTGGTGCGCCACGCTGACCTGGTGGTCCACCAACATCATGTACATCATCATGCCCATCACCGGCACGCAGAAGAACAGGCTGACCAGGAAGGACTTCCTCCACCTGTGGAGGACCAGGGAGTGGAAGGAGTGGCTTTGAGAATCTCGGATGAATGCGGACAAATATTTTGTGTTTGTGGAACCCGGACACACACAGATGTGCCCCGCCCACACACACACGCAGACACACACACACACACACACACACACACACACACACACACACACACACACACACACACACACACACACACACACACACACACACACACACACACACACACACACACACACACACACACACACACACACACACACACACACACACACTTACTGTTGAATCTCTTTACTGTGGTCCAGGTGGCTTCCTGTCCGGTCCCTCTTCACCAGCGACGCCTCAAACCCCAGGTTCTACCAATTAGAGCAGCCATTTTAATCAATCCCCGGGGTGTCCTTCAGAGATGCGGTGACACGTCAACTCACTGCAAGCACACAGAGCTGAATGTGACACGCCATGAGCAAACACCAAGCAATAATAATCAGGACATCCACTGTATTTGCACGGCAGCACAGGTTTACAATGTTCTCGGCAAGTCAATATTAGACAAAAATCTAGGAAAACTGATGTGTCGCAGGACCAAAACCATAACTCGTGCTAAAAGTAAAGCGCGAGTCGATGGAACTGGGCGATTTCCACGCGCAAGGCTCATCGCATGCTCTGGGGCACAGGGGGAACACGCATGGGGGAATCGAACCGGCGCGCGCGCAGGTGTTGCCCCCACAGGGGCAGGTGATTAAAGGGTGATTACCTCCAGGTACCGAATGACGTCCCGGGGCCCGGTCACCTCGGGGTCGTACTTGACGTGCGCCTTGTTGGTCGCCAGGGCAACGGACACGTAGATAATCCCCTTCTGCTTCATGAGGCTGGATTCGATCTTGTGCACGCAGGACGCGCAGGTCATGCCCCTGACCTGAGGGTGAGAAAGAAGCCGCAGTCAAGACAAGGGGGGGCCCCCCAAAAACCAGCCTGGAGGGGGACCCCCCCCCCACCCAGGAGGAGGACCCCCCCACCCCCACCCCACCCACTGGATCATCATCGATTGAATCCAGCTCACTATTGAGAAAGCAATGCCGCCGCCCATGACGACGGTCAATAGAAATAGAAATACTTTTTTTTTGTTTTGTTTTTTGGTCAATTAAGTCAATTAAGTGTCGTGTGTAACGTGTGTAACATTTTTGACGCGACGGCGCGTCCGCCCGCCTGCCTGCTCACCACCAGCTCCAGGCTGCCGTCCGAGCCCTCGTAGTTCTCCATGACGGCGGCGGTGAAGCCCAGCTCCCGCACGCACTCGGCGATGCTCAGCGGCTCCGTCACGTCGGGGTTGTAGCGCACCTCCGCCTTGCTGGCCATGAGCGCCACCAGCACCGAGTAGATGCCTGCTCCGACAGGTAAGGGGGGGGGGGGGGGGCCCACAGCGTCAACACACACACACAACAATGGACGCTCGGGTCACTCATAAATAATCACACAAAAATAATCTGGGTTTGGGTGTCGTTTGAAATTGAATTACTCTTTTGATCTCTTTTGATCCCGTGAGGGAAATTTGGTCCCTGCATTTAACCCAATCATGAATTAGTGAGATACACTCAGCACACAGTGATGGTGAGGCACACAGTGAGGTGAAGCGCACACACACACTAATCCCGAGGCAGTGAGCTGTCTGCAACAGCGGCGCTCGGGGAGCAGTGAGGGGTTAGGTGCCTTGCTCAAGGGCACTTCAGCCGTTCGTACTGGTCGGGGTTCGAACCGGCAACCCTCCGGGTTACAGGTCCGAAGCCCTAACCAGTAGGCCGCGGCTCCCCTGTTTGGATCAAATGAAACGGTTTTGTACCGACCGGGTTCATTCTTGAGGTTGCGCTCGATGTTAGCCACGCAGGAGGCGCAGGTCATCCCTCCGATCTGTATGAAGCACTTGGAGTTGGCGCCTCCCTTCCCCGCCGGCTTGCCCTCCTTCTCCCGGTCGCCGTTCCCCTCCTTCTCCTTCTCCTCCTTCTCCCTGGGAGGGTCTGGGGTCAGGCTCATGAGGGGGTTGGAGGCGGACAGGGGCACCAGCGCGTTGGTCGCTGTGGGAACAATGCATACCTCACGGATGAGTCACCACGACCGGAGGGCTTGGCCGCCACATTCAGGAGGACCCTCTTGGATCGCAGTGAATTTATTTCATTAGTGAAAAATGACATCGGAACGACGTCCCAGATGAGAATACTCGGATGAACATGACGCAAAAATACGAAACAACAAAAAAAATTGAAACAAATGCGCGTCTCGCACGTCGCGATCTACTGGGGACCGCGACGCCACGACGGCTCTCCTCACCCGGCAGGAAGGCGTCGAAGCCCATGTCCTCCACGGCGGCCCGCAGCTCCTCGGGGCCGGTGAGGAGCGGGTCGTACTCGATGGTGCCCCGGTGCTCGGCCAGGGAGACCCGCACCGACGTGACGCCCGGCCGCTGGGAGACCGTCCCCTCGATGGACTGCACGCAGGAGCCGCACGTCATCCCCTCGATGCGGACCTCCACCGCGGCCCCCAGGGGCTGGCTGACGCACGGCTGCATCCGGGAGCGCACGGGGGGCTGCAACAGCGGCGCCAGCGGCGGCGGTGATGGCGAGGCGGACGCCGGGCGGAGCGCCTCGGGGGAGCCCCAGGGCTGCGTCTTGAAGCTGCCCGGCGGCAGGGCCTCGATGGCCTGCCGCAGCTGCAGCACGGTGACGCGGAGCGGGTCGTAGCGGATGGAGGCCTTCTCCGTCTCCAGGGAGACCTCCACGGAGGAGACCCCGGGCAGCCGGCCCACGTTGTCCTGGATGTTGACCACGCAGGAGCGGCAGTGCATGCCGCCCACCCTGAGCGCCACGGCGACGGGGTCCACGAAGACCTCCGTCTCGCCTCCGGGCGCCTCCGACGGCGGCGAGGGCGCCGCGGGCCGCTGGGCGCCCACCAGGCGCTCCAGCTCGCTGGGGGACAGCTTCAGGGGGCGGGGCTTGGACTTGGCGGTGGCCTTGAAGCCCGCCACGGCGACCTGGTCGATGATGGTTTGGACGGTGACGAGGTAGGGCAGGTAGACCACGGTGGCTTCTTGCGACTCTAAAACAACTGGAGGCAAACGTCATGACATCGCTGTGGTGAGGAGATGATTTGATAAGATAACTTGAGTCAAGAGAGCAATATACAATGAGGGTTATAACCAATAAAACACACAGAACTAAATGGGGTTGTATAATCTCTAAATAATACTGAGTTGGCGTTGCAAAGGAATTTGACAGAATAAGGTTGGGTATTTGGGAGGGTAAGAAATAACAGAATGGCCAACAATGTTTGGATAGCCCATTGTTGTGTTACCATATCATGTAGGCTTCCAAGAATACATCATAAAAGTTCACTGCAAATACTTCAGACCCTGTAAAAACCATATCAGCTAAATATCTCCGGTGATGAGTCACACCAAAATTATGGACAGCAATCTCAGCGGTGATCCACGGGAATGGTGACGTGGACAATACCGCCTCACTCACAAGACCAGCACACGTCTGACTTGGCCACGCGATTGGTTTCATTCTTTAAAAAGGATTGAACTTCCTTTCATCGTCATGCCGACACCAAGTTCTAGGAAGGAAGTTGGACCCCCGCCAGCAAACAATATCCTCCAATACCCTTGTACCATTGTCTGCCTGAACCAGATCAACAAGTTGTACAGTCGCGGCTGCAGAACGTAAATAAAAGGATGCATCGAAAAGGCCGGGTTATTTACGTTTGTTGACTTTGCTGATTGGTCGGCTCTACTTTTACCCTGCGGTGTTGCACAGTATCTCTCGCCCTCTGGCGCAGGCTCCGACCGTGAATATCAAAGAAATAATAATACATCATAATAATAATACATAAAAAATAAAAAATACAATAAAAACCAGCGGGAGGGAAAGACAAGAGGAGCGCCGCTCACCTTTGATCCTCTCCACCCCTTTGAGTTTCCCCACCTTCCCCTCGATGGTGGTGGTGCAGGAGTGGCAGGTCATGCCCTCCACGGACAGCTTCAGCAGCGCCACCCCCGACCCACTGCTGCGCGGCGGCGAGGGGGGAGGGGAGGAGGAGGCGGCGGCGGCGGCGGGGGGGGAGGCCCGGCGCGGGGGGACGGCGGGGGCGGGGGGCTCCGACGCCGCCGCCACGCCGCTCACCACCTCCCTGAGCTGCGGCCCGGTGGTCAGGGAGGGCACGAAGGTGACGGAGAGGCCACCGCCGCCGGCGCCCCCCTCCTCGGTGACGTCAAGCACCCCCTGGACCCGCGACAGCCGGGCCACGGCCTCCTGCGCCGCCCGGGGGCCCAGGCCCGCGGCGGCCACCGACAGCGTGTCCACGGGGACCGGCGTGGCCGAGCCGGGGTCCGGCGGTGCCGACTCGAAGCCCATGTCCTCCACCGCCTCGGACAGGGAGCGCGGGCTCTGGAGGCCGTGGTGGAACAGCACCGTGGCGCTCCTCAGCTCCAGGGACACCTGCAGCCGCACGACGAGTCACGTGATCACATGGACGGCGAGCCCCGCTCCGCAACGGCCGTGTCGCGGGGTGAACACACACACCAGTCAATCACACAAGCGTGCCGATCCAGTCCGTCGACACGGTTGTGGAGCGTTTGCATAAGCACACGGACACCATGGTCTTTAAGACACCAATGCTTTGAGATATGCATAATATTACATATATATATATATATATATATATATATATATATATATATATAATATATACAACCCTGTTACCCAATTGCGTTCTTATCTTGTCAGCAGAACTGAGGTTATATTTAAAAAGCAGAAGATGATGGTATTTTGTGAGCTCACACTACGACTGAGTCGCGACCCTTTGCTCTCGCTGTTCAGCATGAAGGAAACATGTGACTCCATGAAAGAGTCACCTGACTTAGCCTGAGTTAACAAAGCCCAGCTGGGGATCCAGAGTGTGTGTGTGTGTGTGTGTGTGTGTGTGTGTGTGTGTGTGTGTGTGTGTGTGTGTGTGTGTGTGTGTGTGTGTGTGTGTGAGAGAGGGAGAGGGAGAGAGAGCATGTTGTAAACCAAGGATTATGTATTAATTTAGGGTACAAGGGACATAAACAGAAACAGGGCTAGGAAATGGCTGGTTACAAAAAGCGTCCACAAACGTTCACATACATGTATATGTGAGACGAGCTTTAAATGCTTTAAAAAAACACCCTAATTGCATTTCACTGGGAACACAGGCCACTTATCGACCTGCTGTGACACAACCCTCGAAAGGCCAGAGCGCTTACAAGCAGAACTATTACGTTATCTCCTCTGTTGGCCTCAGCCCGCGGGCTAAACGGACAGTAAGCAAGGGAGCAGGCATCCTTATTGCCACCCGAGGCAGCAGACTTGGGCGGGAGGCTTATCCTCATGTGTCCCGGCCGCTGCCGCTACGCGAGGAAAGACACCGCCAATAGCAATAGTCAATAGCCATGAGCGACGCATGGAGACCTTTAGACAAATAAAAAGGTCAGACAGGTTTATACTGAGCCAAGTCAATCTCCTTCTAATGCTCGACGGAGATTGGACACAACGTATGCTACTCAAATGTGACCGTTTGTAAGCACCACGCTTCCATGAATGAGGGTTGTTATTGTACGTTACAGTGTCAACACGTGCACCATGCATACACAGTACATGTGTTACACAAGGACTCATCTCAGTTATAGCAGAACTTCTGCTATAACTTGGGGGGGGGGGGGGGGGGGGGTTCAGAGCCTGGGCAGGAAACTAAAAGTCTAACAGGGGCGGAGTTAGGGCTTGTTTCCTGCGTCACTGTGGAGATATTCTACCGAAGAAAGACCGGAGTGTTTTGCGTGGCTAAAGTCTGATTTGTGAGACTCGCACAAACACTAAATCAGGGCAGTGCTGTCAGAGGAAGTGTGTCTAAACAGACTGGAGGTGAAACCACAGGGGGACACGTTGGACACACGGGCCCCGGGTCTTTCATGTTAAGGGTACCTTGATGTGGACGACTCCAGGCAGACCTCCAATCCGCTGCTCTATAGACTGGACACATGAGCCGCAGGTCATGCCCTCCACCCCCAGGCACACTGAACGCAGGTTAGCTTCCTGTGCCATGTTGAGGATCCAGTCTGGAGGAAGGGACACGCGTTTAGCTGGATACCCGGCACAATACTTACATCGATTTCAATTGCTATACAACTGTATTCCATTTGTATAGCTGAAGTCAAAAACACGTTTTAGTAGGATTAATCAATGAAATAGTGTATTACTACAGTAATACACTAAGAGCACCTTCTTCTGACAAATGTACTTGTTGTAAGTCGCTTTGGACAAAAGCGTCTGCTAAATGCCCTAAATGTAAATGTAAATAGGTAAAGACTCAATTCATATTTAGAAGTATGAGAAAGTATGACAAAAAGAAAACTAGCAGTAATAGGCTTTTGTTTCCGTTTTGTTCCAATCCAAACATTTTTGTCTGCATTGCAACTCAACTGGGTTGAGTCTAATCCTGGCAGAATAGAGTTTACCTAAACTGATATCAAATTTGGGGGAGACGGGGGAATTTGCTTTATTACTCAACATTGATTTGTCCTCGCGTTGGATATAATGAACATTGAAATACTTTATATGCTTTAGAAATAATGAGAAAAGATAATTCTGATAACCGATCTCAGGGGATTACAATGTAGATACAACAAAATTATAAATATAGTGTATAGAGCATCATTAAATACATCACTCACCTAGTCAACAGTACAGAGGAAGGACATATAACATCCATAATTGGACTTTATCAAATGCATTTAAAAATAAAGGTGAATAATTCTCAAAAATAATAATAATAGCCACAAAAGAAAAGTACAAATGGTCTCCAGATCACAACATGCGTGTTAACTATGTTCTTCAAAGCAGCTTGGAAACGTAGCTCACAATAAGCCAACAGATAACAACAATAACAATACATTAAACAGAATTGAACACATTACATTCCTACTTTTCTACAGCATCTCCTAATTCTGCGGTAGTTACAAGACAATCGCTCTTACCCCTTACTGAGTGCAGCTGATGTTGTTCATATGCTGGCTGTCTCACGTACTGTCTCACTAATCTGCCGTGCTGCTCTTAGCTTCTGACTGTGTTAACTACAACATAAACACACATTCGGGCATGACAGTTATTAACGATAAGAAATTAAAAGGAGCCGCAAATGGTTTCTTGTTGTTAAAACAAGCTCCCCGGACTGCCACTAGCCCCCAAAGATAAGGCTGCTGACTGGCTCTTCAGCGACGGCACACGGAAGTGACTGTGCACTGACGTCATGCAGAAGGGGGAGTTCCTTTGTATTTGTAATGTCATGCAAGGCGTGCGGCCAAGGAGAGGATCCTGTACTATTGCGTTACCCTGCTCTACCAAAACGCAATTTCCGGTCCTTAGTTCCCATGAGCAGTGTGCGTACGTAAACGGTCCCCGGAGCGACAAGAATAAGAACTGAAGGTGACATGAACAACAACAACGACAAGGGAAATAGCTACGGAGGTTTGACAAAGAGGTTGACTAACCGAAAAATGTAGTCGAAAAGGATATCCCTCTATCGGAAGTCCATCCCTCTCTCTCACCTCTCGCCGTGTATACCGTGTAACTGAAAGTCCCGCCCTCTCACTCTCGCCAATAACGCTTATTTAGAGCATCTTGACCCCGGTGGTCCGTGGTGCGACGATCATGGTGAGTGAGCACGTCCCTTCATATTTAGTTAACCCCGTAGACCTACCAGTACATAGGTACGGAGTGGGTGCGGGAAGTATGGGAGTTGTTCACGGTCATCACAACAACTCGGGCACAGGCAGCAGATTTAATTAGATAAACATAGGCTACACAAATGTAAGCTTTTAATGCAAAGGATTAGGTATTATCAACTCAAACGCAACATAAATGTCACCATAACTGTCTTTATTGGACACGTGGACCCATAGACCATGACATCAGTTTCATGAAAAATAATAAACAACAATAACGTTATAAATGTCCAACCTTATTTTAAGTGTTTGCCTGTCTGTCCTTTAGGTCAGACATTGAGATACACCTGTAGGCTATTCAATGATACACAAACCTTACAACTTGTTGTTTTTGTCACATATACCCTTGGTTTAATATAGTAACCTTAGCAGCAACCACACAGCATGCATTGGTGACTGGTAACTGGTAAGACCTACAGAGACTAGTAAACTAGTCACCAACATGTTGCCGTTCCTACCCGGGGTGACCAGACCCTGCATCACTGACACTCTCCATTCCATTCTCCATTCACCCCAACACGCATTTGGATAAACTGACTCCCCAGCTACAGACAAAGACTGAAACAGGATAGACCAGTTCTTAGGGGTGGTTCAACTATGGAGTGACCACTCTGTGGCTGCACTGCAGGACCTGGACAAGAGGAACACAGATGTGAGAATGCTGCTCAGCTGTTGACTACAGCTCCGCATTCAACACTATTGTACCTCGGAAGCTCATCATCAAGCTCGAGGACCTAGGACTGACCTAGGACCTAGGACTGAGCCCCTCCCTCTGCAGCTGGGTCCTGGGCTTCCTGGTGGGCAGACCCCAGGTGGTGGGAGTGAGTAACCTCACTTCACCTCCACACTTACTCTGAGCGCTGGCGCCCCTCAGGGCTGCGTCCTCAGTCCCCTTCCCATACTCGCTGTTCACGCACGACTGCGTCGCCACTTCCAGCTCCAACGCCATCATCGAGTTTGCTGATGACACCACCGTCCTGGGCCTCATCGCAGACGGCGATGAGCCGGCCTACAGAGAAGAGGTCAAAACCCTGGCAGTGTGGTGCCAGGACTACAGCCTCTCTCTCTCAACGTCAGCAAGACCAGGGAGCTGACAGTGGACCACAGGAAGCTGGTGTTCATCCTCACCTGGACTCACCACCCGGACACCGCAGCCCGTGTCCTCACTGTGACTTTCCTACCATGTTGAAATGGGCCGCATCCAAAACATTTAATTGTACAAGCATGACTGGAGTGATGCTGCACATTTGATAATAAATGACTTGAACTTGAACTAATCGGTTAGCTGATGCTTTTTGATACAGAGAGCCGTCCATGTTTTAGCTGGCGTCCTGTTGTCTGGCCGCCCCGCGCTGCAAGTGAATCACCTGCCTGCTATCGCCTGTGAAAAGACCTTCAGCACACGCACACAAACACATGCACGCACGCACGCACGCACGCACACACACACACAAACGCACATGCACATACACACACACACACAGACACGCACACACAGAGACACGCACACGCACACGCACACGCACGCACGCACGCACGCACGCACGCACACACACACACACACACACACACACACACACACTGACATACTTAAACCATCCGCCCACCATCCGTCTCCAGGCCCCTCGGTCCTCGGCTGAAGACGCCCTGATCAGACATTCACCTCAGGTTAGCGCTGCCGTGTTCGTCTGCCTGTACGGGGGTGAGAGCAAGCCCCTGGGAGGAGGCATCCCTCACCCACTTGTATAGCATGTGAGGCTGTGCACAGCAGGCAGCACCGCCTCTTCTAGCCTACTGCTGATCCACTGATGCTATAGTTTAATTCACGGCGGTGTCTATTCGTTAGTTATTTGGTTCTGACCTCTGCAAAGGCCGTTCTCCACACATGTTGTTGCCAGAATGGAGTTTTTTGCCTCCTTTCTTAGGTCAATATTTACATTTATAACCGCTCCGTATCTGTAATCTGGAATAAATTTCGGCCTTTCAATATTGACTCTAAAGTGTTTTTTTTTGTCAGTGTTGCATTTGCTTGATGGATAAACATTGCACGCACATATTTGCTTAAGGGAAACCCTTCAAAGACTTTTCAATGACATTGTCCGATTTGACCCTCAGTGCGACTCTCCGTTCCACCGCTAGAGGGCGCCATTGATCTGAAATGAAGCTAATTGCGTGTTACATAAACTGCTACTGTGTGATGAAGTCTACCACAGATAACTAACAGGGCCCTTTTTACATTTGGGTTTGTCTGGTTTAGACAGCATATACGGATACAAAGCTGGCCACTCCAAATGTTATAAGATGAGACAAGATTTCATTTAATTAATTTTTTACAGAAGCTAATTTGCTACATAAGATCAGAGGCCCAGCCTTACAAAAATATACATATGTGTGTGTGTTGTTTCTTGTCAGCGTGAGACACATCCGCCCTAAATATAGACACACAAAGTGCCACACATGAACAAAGGCATTCCATGATATGTCATCTGCAGGGTGCGTCATCAGCGCCCGTGCGCCACGTGTGAAGACTTCAAGACAAAAACACCAAAGAAACAACGCAACCACTTGGACCCACATATTTGAGCAACCTGCATTCAAGTATTTAGGCAGAGGAACGCGATGTTAAAGGCCGCTTTGTGCTCGAAAGATGTCATATTTTTGGAGGGGCGGGTAGCGTGACAGAAGGGGTTACCACTGTGTACTCAAAAGCCATCAGACAGTAACAGGCTTATGCTTTTGCTATGGAGGCTTGTTAGATGCGAAAAAGGCAGGGGGGGGGCTCCTTTCCACTCCAGCAATTCATCACAAAATTAACTCATCACCTCAACGATTATTTGTCAGAAAATAAACACTTCCTATTTTAAATCACCTCCTCCCCTGATGTATTGTTATGCAACAGGACCCCCCCCCCCCCCCCCATCACAAAACATACAAAATGATATATAACATTATTGTAAACTGGGACACATCCAGATGCGTCCCCACGCTCTCCTTAATAAATAATTGGCCCTTAAGTGCAGTGCTTCTCCCTCCTTCTCCTCTGTCGGTCTTCTCGGTTCTGAGCCACTTTTGTCCTTCGTCAGCCTCACCCGGCGGAGTCATCTCGGGTTTTCACGCGGTGGCCGCGTCCGAGGGGCCGGGAGGGAAAGGGGAGGGGTCCAGCACGGGACAGGGCGAGGAGGACCGCCCGGAGGCTTCCCCCCCGCCGCCGCCGCCGCCCCCCCGCATGCTTCTCCACTCCGCGACCCACTGCCGCCGCACGGCGGGGTCCAGGCGGTCCAGCTTCCTGGCCAGCACCAGCTGCGAGGAGGTGAGCGTGTTCCGCAGCGCGTGGAACGTGTACCTGGGGGAGAGAGAGAGAGAGATTGAGAGAGAGAGAGAGAGAGAGAGAGAGAGAGAGAGAGAGAGAGAAAGAGAGAGAGAGAGAGAGAGCACGGCGCCGATGGTGCGGGGAAAAGTAGGCCAGTGAAAAATATGCGCAGCTTTGATGTAATCAGAGTGTGTTCTGCTTAGCGCTCTCTCTCTCTCTCTCTCTCTCTCTCTCTCTCTCTCTCTCTCTCCCCCTCTCTCTCTTTCTTGCTCTCCCCGTGAACATCCGCTGTTTCTTTTAAGAGGCATCACAACGCCGCCTTGCAAATCCCCAAATCTTTATTAATTCATTAATAATTATATTAATAATATGTCATAGCAGCTATAGGCCACGGACCAGCCCCCCCCATAACACACCAAACATACACACGTTCGTTCCCTGATCCCCACTTCACTAACGTGGAAGCCATGCCATGCCACGGAGCACGTACCCCATAAGCGCGCCGTTGTCTTGATCGGGGTCACAGAGCGACAGACTACCAAGTGTTTTGAGTCGGTTACCTGGGCAACAGGGCCACCACGGTGGTGAGTAAGCAGACCAGGTAGAACATGGGGTCCGCCATCTGCTTCTGGAGGATCCAGTGAGGGTTTGAGGGCGCGTTGCAGGTGACGCAGAGTGCGTTGTACGCCAGGATGGAGATGAAGAACACCAGCACACTGCCCAGGAGCACGATCCAGTGCAGGGGCGTCTGAGGGATGGCGACAGGCAGGCAGGATGTCATGCACACGATAGCGATCTGGAGGCCATTCTTCAGGTTCTCAGTGTTGTTTGTAATCGATGGGTCTTACAGAAGTAGCAGCTATGATATGCAAATGTGTTTATACCACTTAAAAAGTTACGTTGTAAAATAATTACTTGAATAACAAAATCATATTAGTAATAATTCTTTCAATAGGAGTACCATCAGAAGTATTTTGTCTAAAATAAAGTGAGGTATAATGTGAGGTATAATGGAGGTATATGTCAAGTATATGTCAGGTATATGTCATGTATATGTCATGTATATGTCAGGTATATGTCAGGTATATGTGAGATATATGTCAGGTACAACAGAGATATATGCCAGGTATAAGTCAGGTATATTTCAGGTATATGTTAGGTACAATGGAGGTATAAGTCAGGTATATCTTAGGTATATGTCAGGTATATGTCTGGTACAATGGAGGTATATGTCAGGTATATGTCAGGTATGTCAGGTATATGTCAAGTACATGTCAGGTATATGTAAGGTATATGTCAGGTACAATGGAGGTATATCAGGTATATGTCAGATATATGTCTGGTACAATGGAGGTATATCAGGTATATGTCAGGTATATGTTAGGTACAATGGAGGTATAAGTCAGGTATATGTTAGGTATATGTCAGGTATATGTCTGGTACATGGAGGTATATGTCAGGTATGTCAGGTATATGTCAGGTAAATATATGGTATATGTCAGGTACAATGGAGGTATAATTCAGGTAAATGTCTGGTATGTCAGGTATATGTCAAGTATATGTCAGGTATGTGTCTGGTACAATGGAGGGATATGTCAGGTATATGTCAGGTATATGTCAGGTATGTCAGGTATGTCAGGTATATGTCAGGTACAATGGAGGTATATGTCAGGTTGTAATGCACGATATACGATATAAACAATAACAAATGGCATACGATAGAGGTTTTAATAATATGCTCTATCGCGATATTTTCTTTTTACTACTATTTTTACTACTATTTTACTAATTACTACTATTTTTACTACTATTTTACTAATTACTACTATTTTTACTACTTGTATCTTTTTTAAAATCTTTATCTCTTATCTGTAGGTATGTTTACTTTAGTTCACTCATTTTCAGAAGTTACTCCTTACAATAGGAAGAGCCCACAATGGTAGAGAGACGCGGCTTTAAAGCCATGATCAGAGCTATTGATCCACGATATGAGGTGCCGAGCCGCAAATACTTTACAGAAACAGAGATGGCAAAATTGTATGCCGAGCTCCGCGAAAAGGTTGAAAAAGAGCCGTGTGACTTGAAATACTTTGCCACTACAACGGAACCTGTGGTCGAGTTGTACCATGGAGCCTTTCCTCAGCCTGACCATTCACTATATAACTATATAACTATATTCCTTAGGGTCTATGTAACCTGTTCTGAAATGGTTCTATTATAATTTCCATATCGTGATATGTATCGTTATCGCAAGAGACTGCAATGTATATCGCAATATGGATTTCAGGCCATATCGCCCATCCCTAATGTCAGGTAAATGTCAGGTATATGTCAGGTACAATGGAGGTATTTGTCAGATATGTCAGGTATATGTCTGGTATATGTCAGGTATATGTCAGGTACAATGGAGGTATATGTCAGATATGTCAGGTATATGTCAGGTATATGTCAGGTATATATATGTCTGGTATATGTCAGGTATATGTAAGGTACAATGGAGGTATATGTCAGGTATGCCAGGTATATGTCAGGTATATGTGAGATATATGTCAGGTACATGTCAACTACATGTCAGGTACAATGCATGATGTAGCATGGCTCCCCTCACCCAGGATTTGATCTCAATGGCCAGATGCAGCATGATGGTGAAGAAAGAGACTGTGTTCAGGGGGGTTCCGAAGGTGTACACGTCGATGTCTGAACCTTGGTAGGTCTGAGAGAAGAGACGTGTCACGCTACAAACAAACCTTGACTAAAAAAAACGGGCACCCTGTATAGGCAGCCATTTTGTTGACATGGTGATTTCATGGAGTTTGTGTAATGTCGAAAGCAGTTGATGAAACAAATGTTCTTACCCAGTAGGGGATGAAGAAGCACACGAGACTTTGATAAAAGGCGTCCAGAATGGCTACCCAGAAGATCGAGGCATTGTATTGCTACACACACACACGCACACGCACACGCACACGCACACACACACACACACACACACGCACGCACGCACGCACGCACGCACGCACACACACACACACACACACACACACACACACACACACACACACACACACGCACGATCAAAACAAAATCATTGGAGCATTGTCAAATTAGCACAATTGGGATTTCTCAGGTATATGTGAGGAATATATATATATCTTCTTAAGCACGACCCCTGAACCCGACCCGCTCCAGACTCACCCCTGACCCGCGGCCCAGCCGGTACAGCTCCGGGAGGCCCAGCAGCGTCTCCGCGGAGACGTCTCGGTCCATGGCGCCGAACATGATGGGCGGCACCGAGGTGTAGAAGAGGTTGAAGAAGATCAGGAGCCAGTAGTCGATCATGGCAGTGCCGGAGAAGCCACAGAAGAACTGGTACCAGAACAGCAGGTTCACGTAGGCCTGCCGTGGACACACAGGGAGACATCCCCGTCAGCAACGTGTCAGAGTGAACGGGTCGCATACAACATGGCGATCAGAATCCACGCGTCGCAGAGTAACAGCAACAACGTTTTATGTGACGCATTTTCATACTCAAGAAGAGATCTCAAGGCGCTTTGCGTGGGAAACATCATGAAACAAAGCATGCACAAGATCACACGGCGCGGTTAGATGAGGAGATACCAGGCGGTGCGGGGACACTCACCACGTTCTTGTAGAAGAAGTAGACGATCATGTTGGCCAGCCGGCTGTAGCACCAGTGGCCGTGCACCAGCAGCAGTTTGCGGAGGTGTTTGAACCGGCACACGGCAAAGTCGCTCGCCATCACCGCCTGAGGGAGTCAGCCGCGGTCAGTCACTCTTCACACACACACACCCCCCACCCCCAGCTCACCGGGTTGGTATTTACACAGCCAGAGGACGTCTGAGAACCTCTGGAAGACGTGAAGCCACTCACCTGCATCCCCTCCTGGCCCGAAATGCCGACGCCCACATCGGCAGCTTGGATCATGTTGACGTCGTTGGCCCCGTCCCCTGAAGAACGTGAGCGTGAATGTGAGTGTGAATGTGAGCGTGAACGTGAGCGTGAACGTGAGCGTGAACGTGAACGTGAACGTGAGCGTGAACGTGAACACGAGGCACGCTGTAACCCCACGGACGCACACGCACCCCTGAGCTCACACGTGTCGATGCCTGGCGTTCTCACCTACGGCGAGGGTCATGACCTTCAGCTTGTCCCGGATGACCTTGACCACGGCGCTCTTCTGCATGGGCGTGACCCGGCAGCAGAGCACGGAGCGGCAGCACTGGGCCAGCTCCACGAAGCGGGCCTGCAGGTCCGACTCCAGGGCCATGGCCAGGGTGCGTCCGTCCATCACCAGGGCGACCGTGGGGTCCGTGACCGTGCCGTCGGGGTTGCGCGGGTAGCGGCGCACCGCCTCCAGCGAGCAGTTCAACAGGGACGCACACGTGAGCTGCAGGCGGGGAACACGGCACTGTTAACGAGCTCTCTCTCTCTCTCTGTCTCTCTCTCTCTCTCTCTCTCGCTCTCTCTCTCTCTTGCTCTCTCTCTCTCCCGACAGAAGTACTGCTGCCTTCTTACCAGGCGTCGCCTTGCAGTTGACAACCTTCGCGTGCTCGTCTGCGCGTGTTCCCGTCACAAAGACCTTCGTCTCATTCGTTAAACTGAACTTAAAGTGACAATGTCAGCTACATGTAGTGGAGGGGGTGGGGGTGGGTGGGTGGGGGGGCTAACCGTGAAATAGAGATCATTCTATTAGCAATGGAAAGTGAAACTGTTAGCAAATATGCTGCGTTGCAGTTGAGTCAGAACGTCAAGACGCCTATCCTCCAAGCAAATACTAGTCTGATTAATTCACAGGAATTAAGACTTTTGAATGGCGCTTCTCCTAAAGTACATGACATCACAACAAATGTTTTTTTGCCTTTTCACTGTTACTACCCTGAATCCAGTTGCTGTGTTATTTAGGGCAGCGCACCAGGAAACCCCCATCGGTCATCGGTCGGTCAGTGTTAAAAAAAAAAAAAAAAAAGTGATTAAAAACAATCCCCCATCCTTCCTTTATAAGAGGAAGCGGGGCTCTCCGAGGAGGCCGGAACGTGATGCCTCACCGCAGCCTGCGTGCGTGTATTGGACCTTTCATTTGATTTGAAAGCACTAGATATTATACCGGGAGTAACTCACTCCATCCATCACCAGCGTCTGCTCTCACTTGAGTGCATTGAGGCAGCCGCGGTGTTGAGGCGGGCTCCCAATGCATCCGTTAAGGGAGCCAAAGTGCTGAGTGGTAAGTCTTGGCCGCTTGGAGACCGGCGGGTTTGATTAGATGGAGCAGGTTGTTTTCAAAGGGCCCCGTTCCTTCGCTAAGTGCCACACGATCTTTAATGACCGCGGAGAAACAGAGCCCACGTCCCACACCCTTCCTCTCGGAGAGAGAAGCTCCAAAGGGGATGACCTTTGGACCTTTGGGACTAGAATGTGATTTGAAGCTTTGACCACTTGTGTTAAAAGGGACACAGTTGAATGTTTCCAGAACTTGGAGATGACACGTTCCTGAGAAGATATGGCTAATTGGAATAGATGGCAAAAAGTGAAAGAAAGATTATGCATAAATGGAAGCATACCTGTGTGTTAAAGGCAAGCTTAAATAATCAAGGGTATTTTTCATTGTCATTTCTTTTTGCACGCACTGAGAAACGAAGGGAATAAAAAACGAGCAAATGACCATTGCCATTTATTTTAAGAATTCACAGTGAACAGCCACGCAGCAGAGAACCGACCGCGGCCAGGCAAACGTTCACCCGGACGGACAGCGTGTTCCCTTACCTTGTCCTTGGAGCTCATGTTAATGACCATGTCTCCCTCATCCAGCAGCCTGCAGGCGTAGGCGATGTTGACAGCTGTCTCCGGCTTGTCACCGGTCAGGACCCACACCTGGATCCCCGCCTCCCTCAGAGCCACGATGGTGTCAGGCACGCTCTCCTGAAGACGGTCCTCGATGCCAGTGGCCCCTGGACCACAGACAGACAAGGACGTCGGATGTTCAAAACGCCTAGAATACAAAGCTGGAGCATGTCACTCTTTTCCCCGCGGCGTGTGCACTTCAAGCAAAAAAAAAACAACTCATGCATGTTTGGCACCGAGAGGAGTTACCCAAGAGGGTGAGATCTCTCTCCAGGTGAGCGGCGCTGTCCCTGATCAGCTCCTCTCTGTTGTCCATGGAAGCGAGGGCTGTCCGCCTGACCGCTGACCAGTCGCTGTACTCCTTCTCGCTCACCGTCTGCGCGGCAGAAGACACGCGGTCAAACCAAGGCCCAAACAGACAAGACGTTGAAGCAAAAGAGGCTGAGGAGTAGAAACGTGGCTGCAGTTTACTCGCCTTCCTCGTGAAGCACAGGGTGCGAAGGCCTTCCTTGGCGTACTGGTCGAGGTGCTTCTGGCAGTTTGCAGCGACGTGCTTCTGTTTTGAGTTAAGCTGCTCTGGAAAAAGCATCACATCATACATGAGGTCATGGATACGCAGATGAAAAGATATAGCCAACAGCCACCAAACAGCGTCCTACAAACCCTTTCCTCCAGAGACCCTCCAGACTCACTCACGTCGAGAGACACAGAACGTGGCCTCGCCAGGCTTCCCTCCCCCCCCGCCCCCCCGGCAGTGTGCAGCAGCAGTACCTGCGTAGGGCGTGCCCAGCAGCTCCATGATGGTGTAGTCGGCCCCCTTGGTGTAGAGCACCATCTCCCTGGTGACCGGGTGGCGCACCAGCACCGACATGCGCTTCCGGTTGGCGTCGAACGTCAGGGTGTCCAGCACCTCCAGCGCCAGCCGCTCGCCGCGCGGGAGCCGCACGGTTACGCTACCAGGGCTGCGGGCCAGCAGCGTGAAGCCGTACGCCTTGGCGGCGTACACCAGGGCGGCCTCGTCGGGGCTCTCCGCCTCGAACAGGAGCTCGTCCGCCGAGTCCGCCGCCGGCGCCAGCCTGCGGCTCCGCAGCGCGCCCATGTCCCCGGGGCGGTCCAGGGCGCCGCCGAGCTGGTCCTCGGCGGCCGAGCCCGCGGAGCCCCGGCTGCCCCTGCGGGCCATGGGCTGCCAGGAGGCCAGGGTCTGGCGCAGGGAGCCCACCCTCTTGGCCAGCCGGGACAAGGAGTCCAGCGGGCTGCCGGGCGGGGAGGCGCTCGGCAGCCGCCTCGACTTTGAAAGGGAAAAAAAAAAGACAGAAACCCGACGTTTTTCTACGTTAAGAGTTGCTCTCTTTCCCCGCTCACACTTTGGAACCTTCACGTCGTGGCCCGTGAGGTCAACTTTCGAATTGCTGTGCCGAGATAAGACTTAATTGCTTCAGAGAGCACCCCTGTGCTCCTATAGTCGGCATTCGCCGCTCCCAGGAAGGCCCCATCCATCCACAAGCAAACGCTTTAATTCTCGGTGTGCGTTTTTAACCTAAAATTAGAAAACTCAAGCCGGGGGTACGCGGTTCCAGAGCGGCACAGCACAGGAGAACAACGAGTCATCACGTTAAAGAAGCCGACCCCGGCCTCCCCCCTCGCCAAGCCGCCGCCTCTCTCTCTGTGGTTCATTCAGCAACGGCACAGCCGCAGTCTCAACCAGGGGGCTTTAAAAAAGAGCAATTAAAGGCGTCCGCGCTGACTGCTGAAGAGAGGGAATAGACGTCTATCGGCCGGCCGTTTGATCACGAAGCCTGCGCTCCTCGAGGAGAAGGCACACCTCACTGCGACGGCTGGAGGTACTGCTGCCCAGCGCCACGCTGTGTCGCTACCCAGATATTTGATCAACGTCGCCGCTGATGGATAAGCGTACCGCAGGGGGATCCTTCGCGTGGCGCACGAGCCAATCAATACGGGAGCCGAACAAAGTCTGATGCTGTGGTCTCGTGTTTGCGGTTTACAAGATCAGGGATGACAAGCATGACAGGAGGGATGACAGGGAGGAAGGCGAAAAAAAGGGGGATAAACAAGTCAACACAGATAGACAAACACGGCCCCGCGCTATGAATATTCAGGAGAGGTTTCAGCAGGACGAGAGCTGTTCGAGTGTCCCTCTCCCTCTCCCTCCCTCTCTCTCCCCCTCTCTCTCATGCATACACACACACACACACACACACACACACTACAGCCCGTGTTTCTGCCTCTCATCCAGAGTCCCGGGAAACAGAAGTGCTCACCCTCTCTCTCTGTGCTGTTGCCGTGGAAACCACCACCGTGTTGCAGACGGCGAGGGCCAGGAAAAAGTCCAGGTAGGGATCCACCTTCCGTCTGCCGTGGTCCGTCTGCACAATCTGCTGAAGCAGCGCCTTGTCGGGCAGCACTTCCTTTTCCTGTTGTTTCAGGAGATCAATCAGCCGGTTCATTAAGGGCTTCACTCGTGCACGCGGGCTGCCTGCCCTGCCCTGCCCTGCTCGCAGAGCAGCCATACAGAGAGTGTTTGTGGTGTTCACTGCTGCAAACACCACGAGGAGAGAGAGAGACAGAAATATAGGAGGGAAATAGAATCAGACGGAGGAAGGAAGGAAGAGAGGGAAGAAGGAAGGAGAGGAAGGAAGAAAGGAAGGAAGGAATTAAGGAAGGATGGAAGGGAGGAAGGAAAGAAGGAAGGGAGGAAGGAATGGAGGAGAGGAAGGAAGGGAGGAGAGGAAGGAAGGATGGAAGGAAGGAAGGAAGGAAGGAAGGAGAGGAAGGAAGGAAGGAAGGAAGGAAGGAAGGAAGGATGGAAGGAAGGAAGGAGAGGAACGAGGGATAATTCGTTAAATACATGCTAGTATACAACATAACACCAACATATGGTAGAATCAGAGACTGGAAACCAAAATGGTTCCGGATCACGGAGCCGGGGCCCAGACGAGCCGAGAGGCGTTGGAGAGTGATCCGCTCTCTCTCGGCGCGCTGCTGCGTGACAGCGACTGGCCGGTGAGCCGCCTCCCCCGGGCTGAAACCGAACTGTAGGCTGCCGTACTGTATATGGAAACCGTGATGACTAATCTATAGCACACATTTACAGTTCATGCCATGTCAGTAGTCCATGGCTAATGTTGCGCAGCAGGACCATATGCTGCAGGGCCCAGCGCCGAGCCACACGGACCTACGCTGACACCTGGTCGCTCGGCCATCTGGGACCAGAGCCTGCTCCTCTTTGCTATTGCTTTTGTCCAATTCAGGGGAAGTCGTACGAGCAACCATATTTAAGGTCTATCTTTGCTGTTGCCTTCTGCAAATTTTTTTTTTTTGTTGTGTTTCATTTTATTCAGCATAGATCTATCCCATCTATTCTATCTATCCTATGAATATTACTTCACCAGTGGTTGATGATAATTTCACACGGTCCGTTGGAAAATGACCACCTCTTGCCAAGTCACCTCCCCCCTTGCTGGCCAGCCCGTGGGCGCGTCTCATCCGCACACGCATGTGGCAAATTTGATTTGCCGACGTGTACATCAACTACGGTGCCTTGAAGTGTTGTGACACAGAGACGATTAGAACCTTTTTTGTTCCAACACGCCCGCCCCACTGCACGTCACTTCCTGTTGACTTCCTCATCCGACCCCATGTACCCTGTGGGCATTTCCCTGTGACCTTGCTCCCGAGTCCCCTCTTCCTATCATGTCAGGTGGTACAAACAGTCCAGACACATACACCCCCCCCCCCCCCCACCACCACCCCCAAACCCCCTAGCGCCTCGAAACGAGAACATGAGTGTTTGCCTCCGGGGGGGGGGGGGGGGCCGGAGTGATGTCTCACCAGTGGACTGCTGAAGGCCACGTCGCCCTGGGCGGAGCCGACCGCCTTGCTCCTGCGCTGGCCGGCGCGGGGATGCTGGCCCTTGCCCGCTCCGCTCTCCTCCGCGCCCTGGTTGAAGATGACCTCCTCATCCGAGTCCGGCTCGTTGATCACCGACAGACGGACGGCTGCAGACCACACACGCGCGCACACACATAAACGCCCCCAAATCACACCCGTTCACCGGCGCTCATGCCTGGCAGTGCTCCTGGTGAGCCCTGAGCTACCAGTCACTCAGCAGAAGCGTTAACCAAAGTGTGTTTGTTGACATACATGCCATTGATGAGTATGTAGCTGTTAGCTAGCTGTTAGCCTACCTACTACAAGGTAGGCTAGCTAGCTGTTAGCCTACCTACTACAAGGTAGGCTGCAGATATTGCCATTCAAACCCCAGAGCCTTCCCCCTGGGCTCCAGCGCCTCATCCAGCAGGCCACACACACACACACACACACACACACACACAAACACACACACACACACACACACACGTATAAGTGGCGGCAGGAAAGGGGGCGGGCTTACCGTTCTCCTGGTGGGCGTACTCGGTGCCCATCACGGAGCAGCGGCGGAACACCATCTTGTTCTCGGTTAGCGTGCCGGTCTTGTCCGAGAAGACGTACTGGACCTGGCCCAGGTCCTCGGTGATGTCAGGGCCCGGCACTGCACGCGCTGGTCGCAGTCCTCGTCGTAGAGGTCCACGTCCTGCGTGATGAAGAACACCTGGGCCACCTTCACCAGCTCGATGGACACGTACAGCGAGATGGGGATCAGCACCTGCAGGGCGCGGAGGGAAGGCTCAGCACGGAGCACGGCTCTATGAACTCTACATTCACATTCACATTGAGGGGCATTTAGCACACGCTTTTATCCAAAGCGACTTATAATAGAATAGAATAGAATAGAATAGAATAGAATAGAATAGAATACTTTATTGATCCCAAGCTGGGAAATTACAACGTAGCAGCAGCATTTAAATACAAAGAATGAAATACAAAGAATGAATGCAATAAAGAGTACATTTGTCATAAGAAGGTGAAACATTTCATTGCTGCTAATACAGTAGGAAAGTCACCAGGTCACCAAGTTTCAAGCATTTCAATTGCCAGGTGAACCACTGTCTAGTATACAAATTGCTGGTGTAAAAGGTGTGGCACTTTTAACATGCGTTGACGTTGTTGTGTTTTTGCGGGTGTGGATTTGTATGTATGGCGCCACGTGCATTCAAATTCACACAGATCACTCCAGATAACACACACACACACACACACGCCTGGAAAAAACTGCGTTTCCTTTGGGCACCTGCAGCAGGATGATCATGGTGAAGAACATGTAGAAGGCAGACAGTGATGGAGGGTCCAGATATCCGCGGCTATCGGGGGACCAAGTAGGGGGGGATGCCAGGCATGGAGCTGAGCCAGATGAAGTGACCTGTACGCAGAAGGACGGGGAATTAATCACGCTGCCTGTCTGAGAGAGACCAGGCTATTTTTGGCACCATTCCCCCCCCCCCCACCCCCACCCCCTCCCACAGTTTTCTCCCTCTTTTACCCTCACCTATCTGGGCTCGCGGCCAAGTGACCGACCGGACGCCCCCT